>SEMN01000391.1:0-483101 GCA_005408345.1 Macquaria australasica
TGATCTGCAGATAAATGGGTAGTACAAACAGTTAGTCCGTGTGTTGAGATTTCATTTCCACTATGGCCACCCATGCTAAAAATGTGAAAGTTACTGGTATGGCAAGGTGACTCCTACGGATGAAAGCGTCCCCCACATGCAATATGTAAATAGATAAATGTTTAGTTGCAAAAAGGTGTTACTCAAGGAAGGAGGAAACAACTGTAAATGCTCGGATCAGAGTTAATCCCAGTCTGTATGAAATCCTCAGTAAATGCACTGACATGCAATTATGTTGTGTCTGGAATTAGTTCTAAAACTATCTAATAAACACACATTTCCTGCAGAGTATCATATCGATCCGGTGAGGCTGACCAGCATTTGTCAGCATCAGAACTACTGTGTTTAACCATGAAGAAACAGAAACCTTCTAACAGCTTCTATACTTACAACGTTTCCGCAGACTCCTGAATCAAACCGGATCACACCGAGGACTCACCCGAGTCGCGCTGGTCCACCTGGTCTCTCTCTCATCAGTCCATTATCACCAGTCCACACCAGGAAGCGGTGTCCTCTTACACTCGGATGACAAGAGCGTGTCGTAACCAACGCACCCGGACGAAAGTGCCGCCTTCACGTGATTCTCGTAAGCTCGTATTTCCGTGCTCTACACAGGCCAACGGTCGGAGTGCCGAGGTCACAAACGGCTACACGTGCCTTACTCTTAAGTAGTAATATTAATATAGTAAAATATTAGTTGTGTAGTAATATAATTATAGTAGATAACTTAATTTACTTTGTCGCAAAATAAATTGTTTGAGGTTGTCTACTGTTCGAAATACAGTGGACTACATGTCCACTAGCAAAATGACAGGAGAAGACACATTAAGTGTTGCAATAACACTTTCAGTTTATTTACAACAAAAATAAATGAAATTATACGACAAAAAGTTACAAAGTAAACAAGTTTATTATTTACATGGAATACCAAACTAAATATCGTTATTATTGAACTACAATTCCTCACTGGCAAGGTACACAACAACTTATATTCAAATACCCAACCGCACCTGAAGGCAGCACAAGCATTTCCACAGTCGGTGCTTATTGAGGTTGGTCCAGTTCAGTAATAGTTCACAGTGTAAAGATTTTTGCATGTTTTACAGTAATAACCAATGACTTGCATCTCCCGTCACATAAACTGCAGGAATAAAAAAAATGTAAGATAGTTATTCATGGATATCCATTAGTATCTTTAAACAAACAAACAAAAAAAATCTAAATAAAATCTTAATGACAACGTGTCGTACCGTACCGGTTCTTTAGTTTTATTTCTTGAATCGCACAAATTAAAATCCTACCCATAACTGTAACTTTAAAATATTTCATTAGAAAAGGGTTTAAAATCTACAAAACATGAAAAGTTTATTTGTAACCAGGTTTTTCAGAAATACACAGTACAGTAACGGAGTAGAGGATGGTTCATGAAAACAAAATCTAGCATCCCACTCAACAGCGGGAGTCCTCACTACTGTCCACAACATAAAGAAAAACTTTATATTCCATGTCGCAGGATGTGGCGCTCCAGTTCAGAGCTGTTCATGAGGTTTCGTCCACAAAGCTCGCAGGTAAACGGTTTCTCCTTTGTAGTTGCTGGGCACAGGACTTCAGCCGCTCCATCCGTGACTGTGAGTGCACCTGAAGAACAAGAGAAATGAACTTAGGCTGGCGTCACATGCCATTTCCCAAACCTAAGTAGGGCTGCAGCCCACAATTATTTCCACTGACGATTAATCTGTTGACTCTTTCCCCCTGTAAGTCTATAAAATATTTAGTTGTGTGGGTTCCTGTGAGATCGTATTTGCTGATGTCAGAAGTCAAAATAATCAAATCCACACATTTACAACCGAGAGGCAAAAAATATGAATGAAACTGTCCATACGTTTGGTATGTACTGTATGTAGGAATGCAGTCTGTTGTTTTGTATGTTTAAACGTGATTAAAAAAAAAAGGACAAAACCCACACAGAGCTGATTAGTTTCTATTCTAATCTTCTCTATTTGAAACAGTAAAGAAGAACACACACCAGCAGTCACATCATTTGATACACTAGACGTGTCATACAGACATAAGAAGTAGTCATGGTATGGTAGCCAGGTGTCAATCGATACAAGGAGCAAATGTGATGAAACTGCTGCTTTTCTGGGGAGTTGATGCTCGTCGACCTTAGATGAAACAATAATTTGATGCTTTTCTCTGTTTTACTTCACCATAAACGAAATATTTTTGGGTTTGGACTGCTGAAATTGTGATGGGCATTTTTTCATGATGAATCGAGAATATAATGAGCTGATTAATAATGAAAATAGTGGTCAGTTGGAGCCCTATTGTTGACGCAGGGAAATGGTAACGTATCCTGACGTGCATCAACCCAGACTGACGTGTGTCAAGACATCACTGGGAGTGCAGGCTTACATAGAAATCAGTGGGTGCAGGTGTTTTCATGCACGTCATACGCCGGCGGTGTGCGTTGCCCTTCACTGTGCATCAAAACTCTTGTTCTGTCAATTATGTTCAGAATAACTTATTTTGATTCATTGTGATCAACGTAGCATCTTACCTTTGGGCACATTCTCGGCTTCCTTCATTCCGTCACCCTCCTCATGTTCCTGCTTTGTGCATCGGTTCTCATCGTCTTCAGTGATCATCTCATCTTCTTTGTCCTGTTTTTGCTCAAGACAATCATTCTGATCGATATCTTTGAGATATTCATTCTCAAGTACCGGCATGTCCCCATAAGAGTCTGTTACCGCCTCACTGTTTTTTGGATTGTGCGTTTGTTCCTTTTTGCAGTTTCTAAATGAGACACCTAAGATCTCCTTATGGCTTATCTTGCGTTGTCCACAGTTGGGCGTAAGGGTTAGCAAAAGCCTTTCAACTGTATAATTCTCCTGAGCCCTGATGTTATTTGCCTGCATACGATTTTTCTTTGCAGAGACTGCCTCCGTATTAACTTGATCTTTTCGGTTGTGGGCCAAAGTGATGCTGCCCTCTTCATCCAGCAATAGGGTGTCATTTAGAACATTATCTGCAACCTCAGGCTCAATGTTCTGGTCCGTCTTAATGGTTCTATCCCGATCTGCCTTCTTGTGCATCTTACAGATGCTGCCATCCTCATCCAGCAGTAGGATATGACGTAGTATATCGTCTTCTACCTTAGCCTCGATGTTCAATGGTCTATGCTGAAGCGCCTTAATATGTAGCTTGTGGGCATGCACCTTTTCAGCTATTTTACCACGTGTTGTTGAGCTCCCGTCTGCTGCCGCCTCTTTCTGTTGTGTGAACGTCACGCTGCTGTCCTCACTATCTCTGAGTTTGCGTTGGGCTTGCTTCTCATTTGTCCGTCTCTCTTTCTCTGGACCATTGCAATCCTTGAATTGGATATCTGCATTGCTCCCTTCCCCAACATTTTGTCCTACTATATTTTCTATCCCCTGTCCTCTTGCAGTGTGTGGCGAGAACACAATAACTGCTTGTTCTTGTGGGTCCTGCTCATGCTTCTCTTGGACAGCAGTGTTTGGTTTTACGTTCTCATACTGAAGGTCTAATACAGAGCTCCTAGCAGGGCCGTCTTCATTTACATTCTTGCCATCGTGCTGTTGCTTCCGATATGCTTCCTTGATCTGTAGTGTAATTTTCTCCTTGATGTTATTTTCTGCCGGTTTCTCGGCTTGTGTCTCGTGTGGAAGTTCATTACAGTCCATAACAAACTCCTCTGTTTTTACATCCTCACTGTCATTGTGGTGGTGCTCCACGTTAGACAAAGGTTCCTCTTCTGGCATCCCACCAACCCTCGCCTCTAGCTGATCAAGGCTGACCTGACCCACAAGCTCATGATTCCTCACGACCTGCACCAAAGAAAGAAAAAGACAAAACATCAAACTGCAAATTTATACGAACCCATATAGCCCTTTTCCCCCGCTGGAAACCATTTCATGAACTCCTGTACCTATGTTTCAACCGGAGGAAACAAGGTCTAAAATTTGTTTCTCGGCCATAATTCCCAGTGTACTGGGAATCGATCAAGCCAGATGAAACCAATCAATTAGCTAAACTTCAGGCATGCCTTAAGGACATAAAAACCTGGATGACCTGCAATTTTCTGATGTTAAACTCAGACAAAACCGAAGTTATTGTACTTGGCCCCGAACACCTTCGAAACACATTATCTAAAGATATAGTTTCTCTAGATGGCATTGCCCTGGCCTCCAGCGAAACTGTAAGGAATCTTGGAGTTATCTTTGATCAGGATATGTCCTTTAACTCCCAAATAAGACAAACTTCAAGAACTGCCTTTTTCATTTACGTAACATTGCAAAAGTCAGGCACATCCTATCTCAAAAAGATGCAGAAAAACTAGTCCATGCATTTGTTATGTCTAGGCTGGACTATTGCAACTCTCTATTATCAGGCTGCCCCAATAAGTCCCTTAAGACTCTCCAGCTGATTCAGAATGCTGCGGCACGTTTACTGACAAGAACCAGAAAAAGAGAACATATTTCTCCAATATTAGCTTCTCTACACTGGCTCCCTGTAAAATCCAGAATAGAATTTAAAATCCTTCTCCTCACCTTCAAAGCCCTAAATGGTCAGGCACCATCATATCTTAAAAGAGCTCATAGTACCCTATTACCCCACTAGAGCACTGCGCTCCCAGAATGCAGGGTTCCTTGTGGTTCCTAGAGTCTCTAAAAGTAGAATGGGAGCCAGAGCCTTCAGCTATCAAGCTCCTCTCCTGTGGAACCAGATCCCAGTTTGTGTACGGGAGGCGGACAACCTCCTCACATTTAAGAGTAGGCTTAAGACTTTCCTCTTTGATAAAGCTTATAGTAGGGCTGACTCAGGTGACCCCTGAGCCCCCCTTAGTTATGCTGCTATAGGCCTAGACTGCCGGGGGACTTCCTATGATGCACTGAGCTCCTTTCTCCTCCTCTTCCTCTCCATCTGTACGCCCTCATATCCCATCAATGCTTGTTATTAATTCAACTTCTTCCCGTAGTTGTGTGCTTTCTCTCCTCTCTCTCTCTCCCTCTTCTGTTGCTTTCTGCAGGTGTTTCTGCCTCTGGGGCTGTGGAGGTCTGGGTCTGTGGTTGCTGCCGCCTGCTGCCCCCGTGCTCCTGCTCTGCACCCGCTGATGCTATTGCTGTTGTTGCTGTTATTAGTATTGCTATTATAATGTTGCTCTTAGTGTTGTTTCTGTTGGTGTTAACATCAATGCCATTACCATATCTATGCTGTATTGAGCTGCTGTATGTTCTCTTTCCTCCTGCTCTCTCTCTCCCGCTCCCCCCTTCCCCCTTCAACCCAACCGGTCGAGGCAGATGACCGCCCACCTTGAGCCTGGTTCTGCTCGAGGTTTCTACCTGTTAAAAGGGAGTTTTTCCTTGCCACTGTCGCATAGTGCTTGCTCATGGTGGGAACTGTTGGGTCTCTGTAAATATAAAGAGTCGGTCTAGACCTGCTCTATTCGAAAAAGTGCCCTGAGATAACTTTGTTATGATATGGCGCTATATAAATAAAACTGAATTGAATTGTACTACTTCCTGCTCTGAAGGTAGTACTTTCCGATGAACCACGGACTATTGGGGTGGACTTTGCAGTGCTGAACTTAGCTCATTGACACATTTAAGGCCGACGTTCCAGACTGCATGTAGTTTAATAAACTGGATGAAGTGTTTGTTGAGCACTCCCTGTTTTAAGTAAAACAGTCCTGTTTAACCAAATCAACATAGTTGGAAGTTACAATCACACCATCATGAGAAAAAAAAAAAAAAACTACACATACACAGTGCTGGTAAACTAGATGTGTGTTAATTAAAAGGTTTTTTAACGTGCATTGTGGGTTTTTTTTTCTCAAGCAAAGTTTAGTTCCTGTGGCTCCATAGTTCCAGGAACTCTTTGGTGGAAAGGGGGCTTTGGTGTCATACCTGCACTACCCTCTGGAACCCTAAGGGTTCAGTGAATGACTTTTATTTTCTATAATGCATTTTTAGATGGGCTACTAAAAATGTGAAACAAATAAGTTGTCTATGGTTCCTTTTACTTTTTCAAATTCCAGTACATTCAAAGTGGATCATTTATTATTCCTTCAGACACAAAGGAATTTCAGTGATACATAGGAGGGGTTAGAGACACATCCTCACCTGATGCTTATCACTCAGGTGTGCCTCCAAGTCGCTCAGCCGAGTGCAGTCGAAGTAGCACAGCCGACACTTGTAGGGTTTGATGTCATCGTGCCTCATCATGTGCAGACGCAGGTTTTCAGCACTGCCGCTTGTAAAAGTGCATTTGTGGCAGCGGAAGACGATGCCTTGAAGGTAACGTGACAGCTTCGGGCGACGCACCTCTATTGGCACAACACGTTCCTCTGGAAAACAAAAGAAACAAAAAGACTGAACATAACGTGACGGATGAGGGTATCAACACAGAATCCTGTCGAGCATCTAACCTACCACGATGCAAGACGATGTGATCGATCATGTTATTCTTGTTCTTGGTCTGGTAGAGGCAGAAAGGGCAGCGGAGGTCTTTCTGATGAGTAGGTTCTGACTGGCAGGTAGAGTGACCCGTCTCCATGTGCATTTCCAGGGTTTTCCTAATAAAAGAGAGGAGAAACAAGCGACCAACTCAGTGAACTCTTTGCTCACATCATCACAGAAATTATGTTTTGCTGTTAACTCTGACTTGAGAAACTTCAGAAAGAAGAGTCCAGATTGAACTGTTGGCAATTGGAAAGATTAGTACAAGTGAGCTCCACAAAGGTCCTCAATACATTGCTGACTATCTCTCAATGAATGCAATATTCAAATATTAAATCGATTTCTGAAGAAGAAATTGCCACATAAACATTCTCTGTTCACAGCTATAGAGTTTTCCATTTTTGGTCACACTGAAGAGCATTTTGGATATTTAAACACACAAAAGGAACAATGACGATCAGAGTTTAAGCAGCATTTTATGATGCAGAGGCTAAAATGTGAAGACGACAAATACTCCATCTTCTTAACCATTTCCTCATACACGTATGCTCTCCATCCCTATTGGATACAACCAAACGTCCTGAGTGGCTATTTTCTGTGGGGTCTCTTTTACCAAGAAACCATTTTTGGCCATGCCCTGTCTTCTACATCTAATTTAAATGCTCAGCCGAAACCGTAATAACAGCACATTTTTGTTGTAAAAGTTATGTATGCTATGTAAATGCAAATGCACTAAATAAAGTGTAATTATAAGTAGAAAAAAACAAAATAAACATTATGTGGTGGAAATTGTGTATTTCCTTTGAAGAACTGAGCAAATAAAATGAAGATCCAACAAGCCGTTGTCTTTCGTATATTTAATTAAGCAAAGAATAAAACAATCAAATAAAATGGTAAATAGGAATAAAAGGTAAATGAAAGGAAGAGCAAGGCACAAAGAGTCAATCTTATTTCAGCTGAAAGGACAGAGATCATACACCAAGATGCATATGAAGAGTCTGACCAAGAAGGGAAGATGCAGTCACATACTTATAACCTTACAATACCTAGCAGACATATCAGAGAACGGCAAGGATATCAGAATCACCTCTAACCCAGATAATCTGTCTCCAGCTAAGTGTTCCTGCCCAAGGCTGGAAACCCAGGGCAGACGGTCCTCCAGACTGTGGCTGTCCTTCTTCCTGATTACAAACAATTTGTCCTCCAGCAATAACCCAACCAAGATACCAATGTACCTTACGACAGAGATGACCCGAGACAGAAATGATCTGAATATGTAGAATGCAGACTGATTGACTAGAAAACAAGTTATCACACAAAAACATATCTAGTGGCAGAAAAAGAGAAATTTTGCCCTCACACATTACAGTAGTTTTCACATTTCAAAATACTCATGGTGGTTGTTACTTACCTTAAACCTGTGAAAAAGTTGCAGTCCTTACACCTGAGGATCTTCTTTCCATGGCGATTTAGGTAGTGTCGTCGCATACTAGACAGGTGTCCAGTGTTGAAATTACAGAACTCACAGTGAAGCAGGCTGTTCTCAGGTAACTTGGTTTCTTGCATGCTCGCTTTAGAAGGGGCACCAGCCTGAGCCATCAAGCCATAGTGGTTCAACTGCCGCTGCACATCCGGGGGCTCCAAGTACAGCGATTCTGTCAAAGTACAATCAATCATAGTCTCTGTATAGCTGCTAATGAAAAAGGTGTGTATTTAATATACATTTTATACACAGTTATACACGATTTATAAAGCATGATAGGGATGACTTGCTTTCAGTAATTTCAGCGTCTTCATCAAGTTCAGGCAATTCCTCTGATGAGTTAAGGGGCTCTTGCTCGGCCGTCTGAGCGCTCTCCTCATCTTGGCTGTCAGCCTCAGCAGGATCCAGAATGACATCTGGGCATCCAGCAGCAGCATGTACATGGAATGAAAGATAGAAAAACTTGAAATATCCCAATACAAGTGCTGTGCAGTAAAGTCGATTATATGGTAAATTCCAAAATTTGGCTGCAACATTTAGAGTTAACACAATTTATCCACAACCTCTCCCTTTTTTTTCTTGTAAGCTGGCATTTTTACAACATAGAAAAACAGCCAGAGTGGGACTAGTTACAGGCAGAGGTGACTATTAAAGTACAATATGCCTGCGACAGCCCATATATAAAAGGTTATAAAGTTCAGTGTTTGTGGAAACTGCTTGAGAAGTGTTGATTCAACTGTATGATCATTGCGGAGGATTTAGTTTGTGGTACAGTTGAACTGGACTGGGGTATAAGGAGAAGTATTTCTAATATTTAGTACCCTACCCTCTGATTTATGTTGGACAAAATATTAGCAACACTTCTCAGTATAATGCAATACAACTCAGCAGCACAACAAACTGCAGCCTCCAAAATGACCATAAAATTGAATCAGCACCTCTCTAAAACAGTTTCAACTAAAACTGAACATTATAGCCTTCATGAAGGGAGGATTTATTGCAGGGCTGTTAACTTTAGCTAGGTGTAACTAATAAACTGGAAGCGGAGTGTATACTAGTAACCTGCAAGAGCTTAATAAATAAAAACCTGTAAAAACATGCCAAGATGTCCTTGAATGTGTCACATATTGATCACGATAACATACAAAATTGCTGATAATTCAACATATTCTCTGTGATCAAATATGACAGCAAGTGAAAGAGAGAATACATGATGCATCATATTGGTAATGGTAACATTATACCATTACCAATTTATTGAATGTTAGATAATGGTACATTATATACACGGGTTACTCACCTTGATGTTTTTTCATAAAATGACTCCTCCACAGGCCCATGACGGTCGTCCGAAAGGAACAGAAACTACATAGAAAAGGCCTCACAGTCCCAGATTTGTAGAGGACGTATTTGTTAATGCTGTTGAGATGATGGCAAAAAAAACAAAAAACAACATTCAGCCAGTGGACTAATTTTTGACACTGCTAAATGCTGACATTGCTAAATGCTGATTCACACTCTGGTCATTTTTTTCTTTTCTTCGTAATTCCTAACTCCAAATCACCAAAGTTTCTTCTTACTTGTGTTTTAATGCTGAGGTAGGCAGATTGTCCAGTTTCTTGATGGCCGCCAAGGCTGCATGGCTGCGCTCATGCGAACGCAAACCTTTCAGCGACATGAATGTCCGCCTACACAGTTTGCAAGCACGTTTGTCTCGTCTTGATTCCAGCTCTGGTTGCTCTACATCAGTGGGTTTCGAAGGTGATGACAGAGGACTTGGTGTCAAAGTGAAAGTCCCTACTGGTGTCACATTCCACTGGGCCAGTTCGTCCACAGTTTCTAACATGGGCAGTTCATCTTGCCTACAGAACTGAAAATTAAACACAACAACGGTCAACACATTTTTAACTTACAGGTGTAGCTAAAGCATGTTGCAAAGAATCAAGAGTGTAAATGACTATATTGGCAAAGTCAACGTACTTCAATGGGTTTGGCCTCTAGTGTTGTACTGACAAGAGATGACTTTGTCTTGGCAGCCGTTTCCTTCTCTTTCTCGCTCGCTCTGTGGCGATCCAGATGATAACACAGCTTTCCAATTCCATTCAGTTGTTTCTTACAGAGAGCACATTTGTAAAGCCCTGTGGTCTTCTTCGATCCTTGTGATAACACAATAAAGTCCAATGTGCAATCCAAGCTATGAAAAGTACTATAGTGGGCAATGAGCAGCTGAGATGAGTCAAACATTAAGTTTGGACACATCTTACATTTGACAGGTACGCTTTCCTCAGATTTGGCTTCAGGCAGGTTGCTGACCTTGTTGTGATTACGTTTATTATACTTCTCTAGTAGCTTGTATGTGGTAAATGCATCTAATTTGTGAGTCTTTTTGTAGTGACAATACAGGTATTTTCGACACCATCCTTTATAGGTACACATGTGGCACTTGTACAGCGATTCCTTGTTCTGTACCGACGGTGTGGTCGATTGACATGTCTCAGGAGTGCCCAACTGGTGACTCAGGCCAATTTCTGTGGTGCTCACTGCTGATGTTGCGTTTTTTAAAGAGAAAGCCTCCAACTCTGAGCCCCGAGAGCCGTGATCAGGTTGTTTTTCAGTTTCAGCTGAATGTTCAGAAGCTGTTGCCTCAGTCTGATTGTGGTCCTGCTCACAGTGGATTTTCAGTTTCTTCAATGATACATGAATTTGTGGACATTTTTTACACATGTACCCTCTTTCATTGGAACCTTTTCCCTTCGTACACCCGACCATGTTGGTTACAAGTATTTCATCTGTTTGAAGTTCATCTGCCCTGGCTAAGAGGGCTGGATGCTTCATTTGGCAGTGAGTGAGAGTGCCATGGTAGCTAGCATTCAAATAGGGACAACTTGGACACTTGTAGACCAGTATTTTGTTTTCCTCTGTCATCGTGCTAGATTTACAAGTGTTTTCTGGTTGCTGAGCTAAAGGGTGGTGAGATTTTGCCACTGGCTTTTCGTGGGCCTTCTTGTATAATGGTACAAAGTGTTTTAAGAACGCTTCCTTTCCATGTTTCTTAGAATAATGTCTTCCGAGATGTTTTTTCCTGAAATAGGAAATGGAACACAGGACACACTTGTATACACGATCCATAACTTTGAATACAGATGCCTTCTTGTGGCATAGGTGCAAGTGTCGATTGAGCGCAATTTTTGTGCTGCAACTATAAGCACAGTGCTGGCACCTAAGCACTGTATATGCTTTCTTACTTAAAAAGGAAGCTTTTGATACTGATCCCCGATTGCTGTGGGCCTTAGGTTTTATTTTACTCACAGCTGATGGTTTAGAAGCTTGTCTGAGCGTGTTTGGCACTGGGTTTGCCACAGTCTCATTATGGTCCTTCTCGCAGTGCTTGTTCAGCTTCTCTGGCGTTGCATAGATTTGTGGGCAGGTTTTACACATGTACCCACTAAGTCTCAAACCAGGACCTTTCCTTTTCAAACAGCCCTCCCATTTGTGTGAATGAACTTCTTCCACATGAAGACTGTCTGCCCTGGATGCGAGGCCAGGATGCCTCATCTGGCAGTGAGTGAGAACTCCTTGATAATTGGTATTCACGTAGGTACAATGTGGACACTTAAAAACATGCACACGTGTTTGGATTTGCACCTGCTGTTCATCTAAATTTTCTGTCACAGCTTCTTGGTGTTTCATTCCACAGTGAGTGTTGACACCGCGCTGGGTGTAAAACTTTGCAGGGCAGTAAGAGCACTTGACCATTGTTGCTTCATGAGATGAACCAGGTGAGTTGTCAAATTCAAGAGGCACTTGGTAGGTGTCGAATGATACAGGCATTTCACTGTGGTCTTCCACCTGCCTGTTTGCACTTGGCTTCTTGCTGTTGATGACATCCAGGACTGAGCCGTCTTCTTTCACAGACCAAGGATGAACAGCATGGTAGTGGTGTATGATACTTGACATTGAGCTACCTTTAAATGAACATGCTCTGCACGAATACGTCTTGGTTTCATTTTGTCCAGATCTTTGAGATGGTAAGCTGCCATCACCGTCACTAATACCATCAGTGTCCTTTATTTGAGGTTTCTTCCTTTTAGGAGGGGATGTTTTGGGACCGACATATAACCGAGTAGATATATACTCAAGGCTTGGTCTATGTCCTGGGTGGTGTTCCTGGTAGTGTTTATAGAGGGGTGCTGCTTTTTTGTGAGAGAAAACACACAAGTCACAGTGATACCCTGTCTGTAAGGCTCCTTGTTTAAAACACACTCTTAATACATCTGTGACTGAGCGCTTTGCTCTGTGAATTTTCCATAAATGCCTCTTCAAAAGATACACATATTGAGTGCTGTATGGGCATCTATAGCACTGAAGGGTCCTCTGTGTTTGTGAGACTCTCGCTGAAACTTTGTCAAGCTTCTTTGTTTTTTTCTTTTTCTTTTCTTTTTTCCCAAGGGATGCATGATTGACTTCTTGGTTTGCAGTTGTTTTTAGGTGCGATTTCTGTGCCTGTTTGAGAATCATGGAAGTATGCAGACGGACTTGATCGCCCTTAACCACAAATCCACGATGTCTTTTGAAGTAATGACGCACTACCTGGTCCACAGTACTCTGTCTATAGTTGCAAAAGTGGCAGAAAAACAAATCTTCATCACCTTCATTCATAAGAGGAAGAGGTAGATGAGCAGAAAAGGGTAACTCCTTTGCTTGAGATTTTGATTTTTCAATTTCATTACGAATCAAAGCTGTATATTCAAGAACACAATCTTTGCTGGAATGAATGTTTTGGTGAACTCTGCCTTGATGGTTCAATACTCCTTTTACAGTTACATTTCCATAGTTGCACTTTTGGCAGTAAAACAAGTTTTCTGCACATGCATAAGCATTACATTCCGTCACTGAAGCATCTGCCGCTTCATCCTCTTCATGTTGAAGTTCTTTTTCACTACATACCTCCACTTGTTTACTAGTTTTAGACTTGGAAGGTGTAGTACTTGCTGAGGCCTCAGCTTCACTTTGAAGTTTCTTTTTCTGCACCTCAGTGCTATACCATAAGATCTCTTCAATATCTGTTAGTCCATGCACAGCATGTTTTATGTTATGATGACTAACAACGCTTTTGACATTGGTACTTGAATAACTGCAAAAATGGCAGTAAAACAATTTATTTGGTGAACTGCAGGATAAACTGTCCATTCCAGTAGACATTTCCCTACCTCGTGTGGCAGGCGACTTCCTTCGTTTACTTCTGTCCTCTGCAGATTCCACTTTCTTAGTTTTTGGAGACTCTGAATGAGTCTTAGAAGCGTCTGGTGTGTGCTTAGGATTTATCAAAGACAATGAAATCTTTTGCTGTGACAGCTCAGCCTTGTTTCTTGTTTTCTTAGAAGAATCCGAGATGTTCTTTTGAGGTGTAGATTTCTCTATTATTGTCACAGAGTTTAGAGACTTATCAGGCGTCATCTGTGATGTTGTCTCTGACGTGACACGAGCTGACTGTCTGATTTTGTTTAGTGTGATTTCTTCATCTGGGTGGCTTTTTTGGTAGTGGACATGCATAACAACAACTGACTTATGACTAAACTCACAGTTGTTGCAATGATACAAGGTCACGTCTGCTTCTCTGGAGGTGGGATGTTGCGGTGAGGGTGCATTTTTGATTTCCTTGCTTGGTGTACGGGCACTTTCAGGGGAAATCCCTCCTGGTCTTTCAGGACTGGGTGCTTCTTTCAACTGAGATGGTCCCTCTTGGCATCTAGCTGTCGAATATCTGCAGTACATCAAGGAATTATCCACTTTATGTGTTGGGTGCTTTTCCTTGTAATGTTCTTTCAAGACCTTCAATGCGTTGGTGGTAAATGGACACACAAAACATTTGAAAACCAAACTGAGTTCACATGATTGCATTGTGATTACATTTGGGGCCTCTGGATGATTTTCTGTGTAGTGTCTTTTGAGGTCAGCAACACTTAGAAACTCAACTGGACACTCCAGGCAACGAAAGGTAGCACTATGATCACTCAGATCCTGAATGTAGACAGCGTTATATCTTACGTAAGGGTGGTCATTCTGATAATGGGTACACACACGTCTGATGACCACATCACTGTAGTCACAGTGCTTACAAAAATAAACTTTTGGGCTTTCTGTGTCTCCATCAACGAGTTTAACCTTCTTTTCTTCTTCATCTTCACTAACTTCAAATGAAAACTCTGTGTTGCTTGATGATTGTTGTTTACTTGCGTTTGCTTTCTCAGGGAGCTGTGTCTCTTCTTTGTCTGACTTTGCTTTTTTAGCAGGATGACTTTTTGAGCTGTCATTATTGGTCCTCTTGCCAACGTTCTTAGGAACTGTTTCTTTGACTTGTTCCTTAGGCTTTGGTGGTTTCAGGTCAGTAATTAAAAGGTGGTCTTTAAGCAAAAAATGGTCAGAAACACATCTGGTGATGTCAATCGTGGGCTTTGCAGTGACTTTAAACACACCGCTACTGTTTGGGCTGGAGCTTGAGGGAGATTCTTGCAAAATCAGGGTTCCTTTGGTGCCGTCCAGAAGCATCGAGCTATCAGCTAACTTCACTGGGGGTTTCCCATTTGATCCAGATGATGCCGCAAAGTACTTGGTGATGGTTTGCAATGGCCTCTCGTATGTTTTCAGATCCTTTGATGAGTTAACTGTGCATTTAGTTTTTGAGGTAGACATCACTGAAAAAAAGGAGGGAATACCTTTTGCTCCTGCAGCCTCCTTGTGCTGGTCTGTCGAAATGACAGGTATTTTGGTCTCTGGGATTTCAGAAGCGATTAGCTTTCCTATCACAATCTGATTCTCTGATATATCTGGACATTGTTTCTCATGTTCGTTTAAAACGTCCCGACTACAAGCTTGCTGGTCTTTGAAATTATTTCCTGTGCTGTTGCTATTGTTGCCAATGTTGGCTTCGTCAGTCCCAGGAAATTTTAAACCAGCATCTATGAGAGCAGAATCTACATCAAAGCCATGCACCTTGTTGAGGTGTTCAAAAAGGTAGACCTTGGATTTGAAGATGAGTGTACAGTGGCTGCACTGGAAAGACTTGACCTGGGATCCTTGAGTGGCAGCTTGATTGTGTGTCATGCCAGAGATGGAAAGGTGCATTGAATCTGAGAGGGGCAAATAAGAGACAGTGTTGAAGACTCAACTCAGTTTGATACACTACACTGAAACAACACTTAACGTTGTCAGAACATTGACTGTAATAAATACCTTTTTGCATCTTGCATTCCCCTCTAAACCCAGAGCCTTGCATGTAAAGACACAGCTGTGTCACACCTAGAGGATTGAAAGCATACATTATTGTATTGCTCATACTGTATACGGTTACTGCTTTGTTAGCGCTGTTTAAGTTAAGCGCTCTACTGAGGGTTTCCACAGGGATTTAAAATATGACACATGGACAACAGCAGACATACTGCTCTTGATGAGTGTTTAAAGAAAATCAATTGAACAGCAGTACAGCAACGGCGGTAGGAACAGCTTAGCACCTCGGTAATGTTATTTAACTCACGGTAAGTTCAACAGGAAGGAGATGGTAGGGTCGACTAGCTACTGACCAAACTGACACGAACTCTCTCAAAAACACCATCAGAAGACAACGTGGACAAACACAACGTGCTGAAATACTCGGCGCACACAAACGGTGTACTCACGCATGCAGACAAACTCAGGACGAGGCTCGTGGGGCGACGTGTTGAACCGCCGACGCTGATAACGTGAGGAGACCCCACGTTTCCGCCATTTTTCCCGCGACTGCAACTCGCTTGTCCTTCCGCTCCAGCGGCAAGACAACTTCACTTCCGCCGAAAGTCACATGACCTTCAAAATAAAATTGATCAGCGGCACACTCGAGTTGACTTGATGCACAAGAGACTGTTGTCTGTAACTGATGATACATTAAATTAATTTACCAACCAGTCAATTTCATTGGCCCAAAAGGCCACTAGATTTTTTTGTTATTTCTGACTTTTCAACCTCAGCTCCTTTGGGTCTATGCTCTTATAGTAAAATGACAAGATGAAAGTGTACTTTTTCCAAATTCTATAGCTTTAAATTCAAACATGACATATTATTTGTGTATTTACTGAATGTAATAATAATTAACAATAACTACGCTGTGTCTTAATTGTTTATCTGACATTATGAATAGAATACAGAAAAGATCAACCAGGGTACGTTTTGATGAAAACTAGAAAACATGTTAATATAATGTAAAAATAAAAGCCTATTTTATATTGTTTTATTATTTCATTATTGGTGCATTTCATATTTTAAGATTAGGCATTGGGCATGGGGCACTCGTGCTTTAATTGTGAAATCAGAGACAAATTTAAAGGGAAGCACTTATGTTTCTTTGTGTCTAGTTTTCTAGTTTAAAGCAACACTATGCTTTTTTTCAAATCTTTTCAAAATCCTGTTTATTTGTGGTATGTCTAATGTTTCATATTCTTGCAGGCGACATAACGCACTTATTAACAAGTTGTATAAACTGAGCTATCAAATAATTTTCACACCTATTCTCGATTGATTGCACCACCCCCAGTGGAAAGCATGTGAGGGCACACTTGTTAACAAATCTTTGATAACAGTCCAGACAAATTTACAAGACAATTTCAAAAATTTAAATTATTATTATTATGTTTTTAATCCTTGTTTCTGTTTTGCCTGTTGCCCAGAATCTGTTGCTGATTCCTCACGAGCTTCAGGAGAAGTCAGAAATGACGAGAATAGCCAGCAGTCTCCCTTGTTTGATTTAGATTTACCAAAACACTAGTAGTGCCTTGAAATATATAGCAATAATTAAAGAAAACTGAATCAAAACATTCATGAATTCGATTCGGTGATAGCTCCTTTTTATGGAAGCCCATTTCCGCCAGTAAAAAAAAAAAAAAAAAAGATTTAAAAAAGTCGAAACTGTGAAATACTTTCAAACAACAATCAGAGTAGCAGCTCTTTTGACATGAGTTCTCCTGGTTAATTTGTCACGGAAATGGTATATCTCATAATTATGACTTTTTATCTAATAATTTTGACTTTTTATCATCTTTTTTTTTTTTTTTTACTGGCGGAAATGGGCTTCCAAACCTTTTGGCCCACTTCAGTTGGTCGTGCGCAGCATAGACATATATACGTCTATGGTGCGCAGTCTGCATGTAGCCCCAGTGTGTACGTTACGTTAACGTTACGTTACGTTAACGTACGTACGTTCCAGCAAAGAGAAGTGGAGCGGAGCGGCGCAGATTGTGTACATTTTGGGCTTAAACGTTTCCTTCGTCCCGGTCAGAAAATATCATCTTTCCGGCGAGTAGAAAGTAGACATCTATTAGATTACAAAAATATATTTGAAGACGAATAAGGGGTAGAAATATACCATTAACTTTGCCCCTAAGGTTTACAAGTCAACGCTACGTGGAGTGACGTACGGAGTGCTGTGGAGTGATTAAGTGGCACTATTGGCAAATCATAATCAACATATTGGTTTTATATAACCTTTTGGACGATCACAGAAATCGTCCCAAAGAGAAATTTGGGCTGTTTGAGCCCACCCGTGGATGCTGGCTGTGGCCGGGCTGTCGTTGGTTCCGAGTAGTGGCATTATTTCCTCCGGAGCAACATGTCGGGCGTACCGCAGCAGTGACCCAGTCGTAGCCACCTGTGTAGTGGCTAGTCTACTTTAAAACTTGTGTTTTCTCTACTGTATCCTACAGTGTAAGTTCGTTTCATCGCTACACCACACTGTAATGTGCTCAAGACAAGTTAACGACGATATAAAGCCTTTAAAGTGGCGAGCTTAAGCTGACATTCATCACATTCAGTACGTGTGAATGAAAATAATATTAGTGTGTGCCGTTTTCAGTATAGCTTTATTTACTTACAAGCTACAGCTAATGTAACCAGGCTATTACATGCTGCAGCTGAAAGGGGGACAGCTCTCTGACACATGTCTTTGTGCAGCTGATTCACTCCAGCACAAAAGGAGTGCCTGTTGCAGCAAATCAGTCCTCCTCTGTGGAAAAAGCCACTGACAAACCATTGTGTGTGTGTTCAGGGCCGACGTTTTCTGAGGGGAAGAAGATCAATGCCAGTCTGACCTCAGAGCAGCACCATGCTCCCAGCCAAGCTGACCAGCCGGTCAACTCTGAACGCCCTGAGGAGGGTTCACCATGGAACCTGCTACCCCTGTCTTTCCTCCCTTTCAGACTGCTTCCTTCACATGGAAGGAGGGAGGACTAGAGATGGTCTCTGCTCAGGTTCCAGTGTGCTGAGGAGAGTGTTTTACAGCCAGAGTGCGACCCGCCCGTCACTCAGACTACGTGAAACACAGCACTGTGGGAGAAGATCGTTCAGTTTATCAGCTGCTACGGTTGTGAGTTCAGCACCAGCGCCTGTACAGCCATACCTCCGATTGATGAGGCTGGACAAACCTATTGGTTTGTACATTCATTTGTAATGCAAATCACATGTATTTGTGTATGTTTATAAGATGATTTTATAGAGACACCGATACTGTATATGGATATAATATAAATATTGTCCTATATTAGTTTTATAAACCAATATTGGGATTTGTTCATTACTTTAATGCCGATGTTTGGAATATTGTTAAATCTGCATTTTTGGGATCTTTTTTTGGTGTAATTCACACAGTTGTGTAATAACCAACTTTATACAAATATAATGGTATATTAAAAACACTTAATGACCTTAAGACACACAATCTAAAAAGATACTTGATAATGAAAGAGAACTTGATTTTCAGCTGCATTTTAAAAGTCCTTTTCCAAAAGTGCATGTTAAAGGCTGTATTTGCTTTGATATTTGTACCAGCTTCAAAAGACCATATTAATGCATCCCTGCTTTTATAATTTTGTGATGTTCTGTGCATTACTGTGCAAATCAAGTTAACTGCAATTAACGTTAGAGCTGCCTCTCTATATCTGCTGCTTGGAGTTTAACCTAAAGGTCTGGGCAACCTTAAAAGTCCAAAATACATAAAAATGTAAATGTTCACTCTGAGGTCGAGTTAGAGTAGAGTAACACTACTATTATTATTAAAAGCTTGAACACAAAGAGTGTACTACATAGTGGCGAGGGAAAGGCGGGGAACTCAGTCGTTGGTTTATATAGTAAATGTCTTCAGAACGGCAGGGGAGCTCACATACTCTTTTCAGAAAGCAAGCTGCTTCACACTCACACAGCCACACACACTGACCTAACACTGTCTGTTTTGGCAGCACCATGCCTTGTTTAAGGGCCCATCAGCATTAGTCAAATTGTCCGTTTAGACTCTCCCCACCAGACCACTGTTTAAACTGAAAGGTTCGCTGTCTCCAGTGGCTTGGCCTTAATTTCTTCATAGCTTTGTTCAGATACTAATCTCTTGTTTAGTTCACTTGAGTTATGGTGTGTCTGTGTATTGTAGGGACATGGTTGCTGTACCTCCCGTGCACATGGAGCATTGCTCTGGCTTCCGACCCCGGATGTCTCCCACATCTGGGCATGCTAACCCTGTTTGGTACAGGTGCTCTGCTGATGAGAGGAGCGGGCTGCACCATCAATGACATGTGGGATAAAGACTTTGACAAAAAGGTATATGAAAGTTTGGCTTTTGTCATGCAAATGCATTGGTCCAACTTATTGTGATAAGTGCCAAACAGCTAAGCTCTTTTTTTTTTTTTTTTTTTAATCTTTTGTCCTTTCAGCACCATTTTTTATCAACTAGACATTTCAGTTTTGCAATCTCATTTTCTGCTGTTTTCAAAAATGTGTACTCTTCTGTAGAAATCTTTTCTGATCATACATGTTGATAAATATAACATACAGTGTTTACAAGGCCATAATAAGATGCTGTTACTGGTATATAACTGAGCTGTGCCTGCATCACCATCACTCACATAGTCACAGTCAATAACACCCACCTTACTACAATATTACAGCAAAATGTACTGTATTCATTCCTAATATTATTTCTGCACTGACTAATTGAAAGTGATGATGTTTTTGTGCAGGTGTCCCGGACGGCCACTCGACCCATTGCGTCAGGAGAGATTTCTCGGATGCAGGCACTAGTCTTCCTAGGAGGGCAGCTCTCTCTGGCACTTGGGGTTCTCTTGTGTCTCAACTATTACAGGTACCCAGTGATCTTCATGATTTGGTTCAAACAGAGAAGATGGAACAAATAACCATGTGTGTAGGTCAGACAAAACCACTGTCTTCGGACATCATTTCTTGTGCTGTTCTATATTTAAAGCATGAGTAATGTTGCCTTTTTTTATGGTTTAACACCTCCTGAGGCCATCCATGGCAAAACATAAGTGCAATAATAGTACGTTCACATTTTTTGTCCGTGTTAAGACAATAATCAGGTCCCCATATGTACATTGACAGATGTTTTGCGTGACATAATCATTCCTACTGTTCATACTGGCCATGAAGAGATCCCTTCTTAAAGTCTTAAACTCACTTGATTTGTCTTACTCAGACTGATGAAGCCTCATATTAGCTTCAGATAAACTTTTTAAAATATATTTTTTCATAAAACGAGGATTGTGGATTTTGTCCCCCATCATTTTCTGTACATTGGAAGTGCATTTAATGACCAGTATGAACAGGAAGAATGATTACATCAAACAAAACTTCTGTCAATGTTCATATGGGACTTGAAAAATTGCAAACCTATCCTTTAAACAAACACTGGATCGAACTGTTCACCAGTTGCATTTCAGAGATGTGTTATTTGCAGTGTGTTAATGTACAAGAGCAAAGAATGTATGTTAGAGTGCAGACAAAAAATAGCCTAATGCAAAGTTATTTATATATTTAATGGCTTGACACTGTTTGACTCTTGTTTTCGCAGCATAGCTTTGGGTGCTGCTTCATTATCTCTTGTCATCACATACCCGCTGATGAAGAGGATCACTTACTGGCCACAGTTTGTGTTGGGTATGTACTGTATAAGATGATCCTGTGGTGTTCTACATCTAAAATTAATACTTCCCATTAACAAAGCAAAAGTTGGTCTCACGCTCCTTCTGTTACTTCTGTTTAGGCCTCACTTTCAACTGGGGAGCACTGCTCGGCTGGTCCGCTGTCAAGGGCACCTGTGATTGGTCCGTGTGCCTCCCGCTGTATTTCTCAGGAGTAATGTGGACGCTGATATATGACACAATATATGCACATCAGGTGAAGTAGGGGGCTCCACTGATCTTCACAGTTCTTATTTATGTTTCCTATAAAGCACTTATTTGACAGGAAAATTGTCAGGACATTTGAGCTCAGACGCTCACATTTAGTAAAGAAAAATAAATAATTTCCCACCATAGTTTCATGTTTTTTTTTAACATGGACCTTGTTGAAATGTTGTTTTCCATTATATATGATCCTGATCAGCACAATTATTAATATTAGTTTATTTAACAGGGGCCATGCACAACACAACCGTTGAGCCAGAGTTAGCTATATAGCTAAGTTACATCTGCGGTCCCTGTGAAGGATTTCATTTCTGTGGACTGTAGGTTGAACACTGGAGCTAGATTTACGAAGAAAAGGATAGCAACGTTGAAACTGAAACATGCCTATGTACCAAATGAGGTTCACTAAATTAGGTATAGTATTCAAAATGCAAACTATTCTTAAACCTCATACGGTTGCGATCTGTTACTGTTGCACTCACTTTCAGTCACTCTGGAGTAGAACATAAACTTAATGCCTCACATTTGAAAGTAGGAAGATACCGACTGAGACCTGGCTCCCTCTGTTCTCTCTTTGATAACTAGGATAAAGAGGACGACGTCAAGGTAGGAGTCAAATCCACTGCACTGAGGTTCCAGGACCAAACCAAGCCTTGGCTGAGTGGCTTCACAGTGGCCATGATGTCAGGGCTGGTTGCAGCTGGGGTCAATGCTGAACAGACTCTCCCTTACTATGCTGTACTGTCCACAGTGGCCATTCACTTAACACATCAGGTGAGGAACATGGTGTTGTGAAGTGTAGTCTGAATTTTTCTCTGCCAAAGGGTTAATTTTAACAATACACACGGTGCACAGTTTCATTCCAAAGTGAGATAATATTCAACTGACTGAGTTGATGATGTGCATGTGTAAATTAATACCATCAGTCCATTCAAATGTGATATTTACTCTCCTCTCTTTTAGATTTACACATTGGACATTAACAAACCAGAGGACTGCTGGAAGAAATTTGTCTCAAACAGAAACCTTGGACTGTTGTTATTTTTAGGCATTGTTGCTGGCAATTTGTGGAAGGAAAGACGAGAGACTTTGCTGCAAAATGAGGAAGCATTCAGATAAGTGAGATAATCAGTGCAAATATTTTATTACATTTACGGTACATCACATACCACAACCTTTTCACTCTAAACAAAGCTCTATGAGAGAGCAAAAAGATGTACTATATGATTTTAACCAACACAGTTAAGTTATTGGATAAATTTCTTTGCTCTTAAAACATCATTTACATTTGTTGATTTAAAAATTCACTTTCAGCTGTATATTGCAGAGATTAAATTAATAAATAAAATACCTCCTGGTTCATAGAAATATAATTCACTTCTCTGCTCAAGTGCTATCTCTAATGGCTGAACACATTCACACAAAAATGAGCAACTTTTAGTCACAATAAACAGGCATAATTTGGGAAATTGTAATGTGTTTTTGTTATTGTTGCTAAATACCCCTCAAAGCTGCATTAAGCAATTTTTACCACTAGTGAGCAGAACAATCCCAAAACAATGGTCACCATAAGAGGTATTAACTGGTGTTTTAGTTTCATTTTTGGCCACCAACTATTGAGGTCATGAGTCACTAGTTTACTTCAGCTCTCTGTCTTCTCATGCGAGGCAGATAGCGTACACTTGTCGTGTCTAAGCTTGTTTGCAGGAAACGGCTGCTAATTATTTCATATGAGCGGTTGGTGAGAGTAGTCGCACCTTACACTAGATGTGTGGGTTGCACACCCAAAATAATTTGATGAAAGAGGCTAAAAGCTGCACAGACTGCTGCAGAGTCTTTCTATTAGAGTGTTTCTAAGTTCGGCGTTGTGAGCTGCCCTCTCACATGACATGGGGTGATTTATTTCAATGCCAATATCAAAAATGTCACTTAATACAGGTTTAAATTACAAAAGCAATCTTTAGTTCATGCTAACAGAGAACAACCCTGCCCCAAAATTTAAATACTGTTGCTTTTACCCCTGAAGTCCAGTTCCTTTAGCATTGTGGCTGAAACATAAAAAATAAGAATGAATTCCAGTTACATCCTCTTCTAAGACACTTTATTTATACATTTTTACCAATTCAACAAAACAGTATTAATAGTACAAACAACAACGACAAAGAAAAGAAGTACAAAAATACAATATAGTGAGACAATTGCAGACTCCCCATGTTGAGAGTAATATAAAGTCCATTCATACTGTCATATTGGAGTGGACCCTTTATATCACAAATACGTATGGGAGTGAGTTCACATGACTACATTAGTAAACTGTGTTGAGTAATAAGATAAAGAGCAGGATTATATTGAAAAGTGGAAACAGACCTATGTATGTTAAAGACAAAAGCCTCAAACCAGACATATTTCTTAATTCTACTGCTGTAACAACACAAGCAACAATCATTTGAGTGTTTATCCAGCTTAAACAAGTGTATATTTTCCTCCATGTTGATGAAAGTTTTGGGCACAAGTGCTTGTGTATATGATAATCTGCTTCCACTGTTGCTGCCCAGGTCAAAATTCCCACAAAGTGACCTAAATGCAAACCATGCCACCACAGTGAAAAACCAAAAGTCATGAACAACGGAAAACGTTTGCACCGTATATAAACCAGTCTGCGCAGCCACGAAGCTGTTGTGGCGTTCCATCGACGGGCAAACTCTGACATGCGGCTCGACGCCTCGACGGTCCAGAAATCTCCATCGGATAGTCTGCTCCAGTCTGGAGAGAGTCCTGATGAATCTTCCTTAAAGCCAAACCCAGCTGCGTTATTGAGGCACTCACTGATCCTCCAGTGAGAATAATATTGGATCCTAAAGACCACCGCCAGACCCCAAACCCACAGGACTCCATAGAGAATGATGGAGTTGGAGGGATCGTAGATGTTATGTTTCAGAAAATAGACGAGACAATGCCTTACCCACTCTAGCAATAACACTGGCATCAACTTTAGGAAGACCACACTTAGTGGATTAGGTGGAGGGTTGAGGCTCATTCCCTCCATTAGGGACACGAATCGGCTGTAGGAGCACAAAGGGCCACCGAGCAGTGTGGTGAAACTGAGGATGTAGCTGATAAGAGGGAGAAGCATCACACAAGCCTTCCTTTTGGACGAAGCATTCGCTGTTAGCATGACTCGTTTCTCCTGGAGGTCCATAGACACTGAGGTGATTCTCTGAGTGAGCAGCATCAAGGAGGACACTGCCACAAACAGTCTGAAAGTGCAAGAGTTGTTCACTTGATTACACACAAGACGTTTTTGTCAGGAAGAGGAAGAAATGTTTAAATATCTGTATGCATTTTATGTTTTTTTTCCCCAGAGCATTAAGCATAAAAGCATCCACCACTTAGGTTCAAAGTTCGTCCTTAACGGTGGAGACAACACTCGACAAAACAACCTAACTTTAAGGTCCATTTAGTAGCTGTTCTGGAGCTTTCGATCATAACAGAAAAGTTGATTGTTGGAAACAGCAACTAACAATTTCTGACAAAAAGAGGAAAGCTTAAACATCTACAGTTCTATGGCAATTGAGCAAACTCACTCTGCTGATGAGGACAGTGTGATGTGGTCGAAAGCTCCAGAGCAGCTACTGTGGACTTTGAGGTGAGATTGTTATGTCAAATTCAAAAGCTGTTTTCCAGTTTGGTGCAAAACAAATGGTTTTATTCTAAAAGGAAATCCATTTTCAGCAAACAGCACTTGATTATATCCACGGAAAAGGTTATTTTTGGTGCTAAGTGGGGTTAAAATAGCCAATAATGTTTTTATTCATTTATTTTTTAACTTTCTGCTTTCATGTAATATTCAGAGGGTTTGTTTTTCAGTAGGTGGGTATCCATCTTATGAGACTTCCACTAATGAAGTATACAGTTGCTCTCTGTGTTGTGTAATCCTTTTCCAACTATGCATCTTAACGGACAAAACAGGTGTTATTCTATTTTTTTATTTTGTTATTGTCAACAAATCCCATGAAAAGACCAAAACCAACAATGTGTTGATCTGTTAAAAAGGCTGAATATCTTCAGAAAACACCTGGACACTGTAGTTTTTAGCAAACATTATCCAAGCAGGAGTGAGTGAGTAAGTAGCCTAATTTAGTTTTTTTGTTGACAATAAGAAAAGTATAGAATATCACCAGACTTACCCTTTAAATACACAAATTATTACCCAGACAGCTAAGCTGATTATTCATTATTGATATTGGAAGCTCTGGCAAAGCACGAAGGTGTCAGTTTACATACTGATTAACTGATTTAAGATTACCTGATGCTGACGGGCTCATGGAGGTAGTATTCCCTGTACTGTATAAGCAGGTGCCAGAAGGTTTGCCACAACATCTGAATGCCAAACGCCCAGGCATGGATACATCTGGGATCCACAGAGCACACGAGCAGAATAAAGACAAAGGTGGAGGTGAACAGGAGCGCGCTGTAGATGCCCATTGTGACAGCTGCCAGGACACATCCTCCAACAGAAACAAACAGGTACCTGCAGATAGAAATTCATGTTGATTAGTCGATTTAACGGTCACTCGATTGACAGAAAATGAATCAGCAACTATGTTGATCATCGATTAAATGTTTAGGCCATTTTTGTTTAGCAAAAAGGCCCAAAAATTATCTGGTTGCAGCTTCTCCGATGTGAGGATTTGCTAGACTCCTATATCATTGTAAACTGAATATATTTGGGTTTTGGACTGTTGGTTGGACAAAACAAGACATTTGATGACGTCAATAAGTACTCTGCAAAAATGTGATGGACATTTTTTCACTATTTTCTGACATTTAATAGAGCAAACAATCAGGAAAAAAGGCTGTGGATGAATTGATAATGAAAATAATCATTAGTTGCACTTCTGTTGACAAGTAGACAATAGTGTGATCCTGACTGAAGATTTGTCAAGTCATACTATTTAAAGAATACATTTAAAAGCAACAAATATTTACAAAATTGTCTTACCGAGAAGTTCAGAATACAATCAGACAAATAAAATACTACTAAATAAATATGAAATAAAATGAAATAATAGTAAAATACTGCAGTATTGTATCCCCTGTTAAAATACTGTGGTTCTGCTATTTCCTTATGTTCCAGTTGGACTGATTATTTGAAACAAGGACACATTTACAAGTCAAACGTCATGAACTTTCTAAAATTTAAACCCAAATAGATATTAAATATATTTCCTGATATTAAAATATGACTCATTTTTAGTATTGAGGCTCTCGGGGGAACAGTGCACTGTAATACACTAATAAATTATTTGACACGTTCCTTTTAAAATTTATATAATAAAATCTTATCAATCGATTTGTAATTATTACATACCTGTACGTCAAGGACAGATATCCCCGTTTAGCAAGAAAATAAAACAAAAATGCAAATGGAAGTGAAAAACATTGGTGCATTAAAAACTGGTGCTGTTCCCACAACCAGTTCATCAAACCCATATCTGAGTCTCTGGGTGAATATCGCAGACAGAAGAACAAATTGTCTTCTTAAAGAGGTGAAATACTTGTTTTACCTGGATCGATTCCACCTGTGGCTTGCATTAAAGTAGTTCCTTTTGTTTACCATTACCACAGAGTGCTGATAATAGTTATTCCTTTTGTTTAACATTATCAGTACAACAGGATACAGAAGCGTTTTGTCAGTCCATATTTCAGCAACTGTAGTGACCAAAAGAAGTCTGTTTTTTCTCAGGACGTCTGTTCTCACTCTGTTTTTCTAGAGTGTGTTTGGTTAAGATTTCTCACAAACTGTCCCACCTTTATCTTAATTTGTATTCTAGGCCTGGATGACCAGCTCTGTTTATCTGCAATTTCTGTTTCTCTTTAAGGCTTTTCGTTGAACTCTGACTCAAGAGGGCGCAAGTGGCGGTTTATTTGTGTAACAGTGCAAATATACAAAACAATGTGCAAAACAACATTCAGTGTAAACAAAGCAAGAGCTAGAAAGGTCAAAGATAAAAAGGGAAGTCAAGCACCAGCATCCTAACAATGAACAGCAAACTCTAAAATGAACAGTTAACCAGCAGTTAAGTAATGTGATTGATACTAAAACTATAAATACCACGTAGTCAAAATGAGATGTGATATAAATATGAGTGAGCTTTCCCCCCAGATTACCAAAAAAAGAGAACATTTCAACACTTTTAACCTTCTCACCCAAGGTTATATTTGCATCTACAAACTAACTGGTTTGTCATGCTTTATACTGGCAGACAGACGACCAAATTTATAATAAATCTATTCAAATAGTGTCCGGGTCAGAGCCACAGCACCCTGGCCTTATTTCAGTGATCCAACAATGTTTGTGTTGGAGAAGAACTATACAAATGAGGAACAAAGCCTACTTTTCTAATCAATTTCTTACCTAAAAACACCATTTTATGATGTACACTTCACTTCTCTGCCAATTTAAAGCTGCTTTTGGCAGCCCAGGAGATGCTGTAAACCTTTGTGTCCGTACTCAAGTAGTTTCTGGTTTTGGATTCTGCTCAGAAGTCTTGCTTATTTCTGACAACTTTCCCTAAAAGTCTGCTGACCGAGTATTCATTCATTATTCATTATTAAACATCTTTTCAGTAGCTAGAGGTCTCTGACCTCATTTGAACCAACCAACCTTGCAAAAAGTATAACATTTAAGAAGTATTTTACGAGGCACTGTCATACTAACCTATATTTCTGACTATTTGGATGTAGTCTCAAGCTGAATAATTTTTACTGTCCTGTAAGTAAACAGTCAGTAGAAGACTACGGTTGTAATTTTATCCCGAATGAATTATGTACAAAAGGGTGCAGTAGGATGTTTTGCGCTGCCCTCACTAAATGGAAACATGAAAGGTAAGCAGGTCCAACCTGTTAGGCAATATGTTTGTGCCAAGAGGCAAGGCATCGAGCTTTAATACATTAAAAACACCTTTAATATTAATTTGTAAATTATAAAAATTAGCATAAAAACATATTAAGTTTTTAACATAATACAAAAGTACAAATGTATTTTTGTAGCAGATATATTTTGGGAAACGTGCAAATGCTTAAGTGATTTAACGTAAAAAAGTGGAGTTATAAGTTCCTATTCAAACACTTGTCTGATGTTCTCCAAGTATAAACATGTTTTGTTCCTGTCCTAATTTCTTAACGTCTGAGTCATGTTTGAAGGTAGCTGCAACACAATAAATACTGCAAATCATGATAGCCAGAACCAACGCCCAAACAGAATATTGTTGTTGTGTTTAGTCACAAACCAAAGTGATTATGTCATCCTGTGGGGGGGGCATGAACATGTGAACCAAATGTCACAGCAAACCATCCAAAAGTTGTGAGAGAGATATTTCACTCAAAACCACAAATGTGAACCTCATGGTTCAGCAGTGTGGCAGGCTAGCATGGACATTAATCCTTCCCATTCAAACGTTACTTAAAGTTTGTGTTTAATATCTGACATGTAGTAGCAGTGTGACTATAGCTTCTTATTACTTGTTTGGACACATTTTTTTGTATATGTTCTCTATATTATCACACACCTGCACATCTGTGTCAATGTGTTGTTCTCTCAGTGAACATGGTGTATTGTCACCATTTTTTTTATATATATACCATATTGTTTATTCATTTGCATTTGTGTAGTTTTCAATATGTTTAGTAAATTTTAGCCTGTTTTTACTATCTTTTTTCACTCAGTATGTTTTGTTCTTATCGCCATCCTAATTTGCGCTGCTGTGACAAAGCAATTGCCCCACAGATTATTTGTTTAATCTTATTTAATATGGCCCAAATAAACCTCAAAGACTAAAACTAAAGGAACAGTATATCCAATGGGAGGCCTTTTTTTGTGATCAACTTTTTATTGATTCACTATATATATATAACAACAGCAAACCCATAAACACAAGCAGTTGGAGCAAAAGGACAAAACAACCTAGCGATAATACTACCAGATAAACTTCTCTGCTTTTGTTAAATGATGACACGTGTTTAGATTAATCTGGTTCTCATCTGTTTCTCAGCTGCTGCCAAAAAAGAAGAAGTTTCTACTGGATGACAGCTGCAACACTCTATCAATATGTCACAGTGGTACACTGAGTTTAGACATAATAAATAATATTACTTTCCTAGATATTGCTAGAAATAGAATGAGGTCTTTGATGGTTTATCTGTTTAATCCTCTACTAGCAAAAAAACATCATCTATCGAAATCAACAGGCCATTTTGAGCATAATCAGCTAGTAGAATGGCACATAGCAGCTAATTAATGCAACAGTATATTGCATTATAGGATATCAAACATCATGAATGGAAAGACAGCTTTTGTCACGTTGTCAGTGTCTTCTCATAACCATTGTTTCTTAAGTTAAATAAACCTCTTATTTAATTTAAGGAAAAGATATGACTGACAGTTACATCCTCAGAGAAATGTCAGTCTTGGCCTGGTTTCTCAGGAGAACTGCTTTTTAAATGATTAATACCCCTTCTCGGACCAAGTATCTTTTCATATTCATACACTGAAACAGCTATTTCAGGCCGCAGGAAAACTAAAACGAGCTCAACAGAACAAATGCAGCTCTTCTTTTGGCCATATCTGCTAGAGAAACTATTTCAGTGGCTCCTTTACCTCGGTACAGACTTTATAGCATTATGCGTTCCCTCTGTAGGCTCTCAGTGTTTGGATGCCTCCCCAAACTCTAAGTGTGGACGAGTGATTGGATCTTGCAATCACAGGTCCAATCTCTGAGTTTTCTTTTCAGAGACTTGCATACTTTGACATGTATAACTGATAAGTCTACACAGGGCTGAGCTCCTTTGAAGGCAGCAGTTGCTTGAGGGATTTCTGGAGGACTTTTTTAATCCCTTCATACCCACTTATGAAGCAATACACCATAAATCATAAAGGATGGATGAAAAGAAGAGGTAAAACAAGTTTGTGTCTGTGTAGTTTGTCCTTATATGACATTATAATGATCTCAAGGTACATGTTCATCTGATACATGACTGTTTTGTCTGTAAAATAGGAATGAACAACCACCTGCATCACTTTATTGGCCATTGGGTGAATGTCCTTCAAGGCCTGGGTGTCATATCGTCCCATTTCACCCTCTTGTACTCACACATTATCACACAAGCACAGCTTGACGTCTGAGGGCTCAATGTTCAGGGTGGACTTTGAAATTGAGCCTTGCACCTGAAATATCTCTGGAGTGATCCTCTTGGTCAGTGGACGGGTGTGCACGTGAGAAAGTTAAGCAGCTGTTAGACCGGGGCTCCTCACAGCGTCACGGCAGCATCTCCGCTCTGATTGGCCCGCTCTTGTGCAACTGTGCAGTTGTATAAACTCTGCAGTTTGAAGGAGTTGGCAGAGTCTCCTGCAGGGATCGCATCAGTCTCCGTGGGGGGAAACTCTGCCGAGCGAGGGGAGGAAAAGGCGTCACCGGGTTTTTGCAGACTTGTCTTGCAAAGAGATTTAGCGATGCAGAGCTGCGCCAAGTCCTGGGGGATCTTCTTGGCCAAGTCGGTGAGTCCCAGCGCACCGTGCAGGCATCTGAGTGACAAGAGCCGCGTGGTTTGGAAACTTCAGTGCAGGATCCGAAACAGCGGGGCATCCCTAACGACAGCAGCCCGGGGTCTGAGGACGTCTGCAGCCGTCTCCTCCAGACAGATAGAGAGGTTATTACCCAGACATGATGATTTCGCAGAGAGGCACATCGGTCCAGGTGAGAGGGAGAAGAGAGAAATGCTGGATGCTCTGGGACTCGAGGTAAGATTACCCTCAAAATGGGCGCAAAAGCATGCTTTCCTTTTTATTTAACCAAATTTCAGCATGGAAACATTTGCTTTGAGCAGTATATTGATATAATTCGGCATTTATAGCCATGTTTTGTGCGCTTCTATTTATTAAAATGCTTTTTTCCCCCACAGTCGATCGACCAGTTGATCGAAAACACAGTTCCAGTGTCCATCCGCATACAGCGGAGTATGAAAATGGATGATCCAGTCTGTAAGTTTACCTTAATTTGAATGTATTTGTTATTGATATAACAGCCTATTTATGTGACATTTACATCTTAATGCTGAAAGACTGCACGATCAACCTCGGCGCAGTAGTGCCAAACCCGATTTATAAATGGTAAATATCATCAAAATACTAAATGCATAAAAACAAAACAGCGTTTTTATCCCAATCGTCTCCAGCTATTTTGCATGGTGAGGTTTTCCCACATGAAACGGGCGCTAAATGAAGCCAATTGAGTGGCTGAAATGTAGGTTGCACCTCTATTGTGTGCCGTGGAGCGCTCTCCCCTGTTAAGTCTTCCTTTGAACATATTTGGAGTTGTTTTTGCGAAACTCGGCGAGCGGCACCAATCTCCTGTTGGGAAGCCGATGCTCATAGGATGGCAACTGGAGTGTAAAGTTTAGCCCTGAGCTCCGGTCCCAAGTCCAGTTCAATCTGGTTACAGCGTTCACATTACATCACAGCCGAGGGGGTTCCTAATAAGGTGACTTCTGTATGTTTTGCATGGGATTTGCCAGGATGTCTTTGTTTTTTCTTTTCTTCCATGCAATCCCTGTACATTTCAACACCAGATCTTTCCGTTAAATGAGCTTTTTTCCTAGAAAGACAAGACAGAGTAATGAGGCGGTTCTATCAGAGAGGCGTTTCCAGCAAACAATGGAGAGAGAAGGCAGTGAATTAAATAAATTAGGTACAGTAGCAGATGTAACTCCTCTGTAAAGCCCTGGTGAAAGCTGAATAAATTATGACTGACTACATAAATAGTGTGCGTTTCCAAATTCTGCTTGAAGTGAGGCTTATGTTAATTTGTTAAACTGGAGCTGTTGTCATGCTGTCACTATTTTGAGTGTGCAGATGTGCAAAGTTAAAAGAGTAGGGCTGGGCTGCATGGTTGAACTCAACATCTCAATAGTAATAATAATACAAAGAAGAACATCTTTTCTGGGATCAATACATGATATCTGAAATATATCACATTTAAAACATCAAATTGATGTTCAGTGCGATGAAATCTGTTCCATTCTTGTGGATAACATGAGACAAAACTCTTCAAATGTGGAATATGTGGAAGTTGTAATCACAGTTGGCTTGAAATCAGCTGAATTATATAAAACAACAAAATGATTAGAACTGACCATTAAACCATCAAAAAACTATGAACAATGCCTGTCACGATTTCCTAAAACCCAAGGTGGCTTGTAATGGCTTGTTTTGTCAGATTGTTTTGACTAATAGCCCAAAACCCAAAGGTATTCAATTTACTGTCACATAAGACAAAGACAAGCAGCAGATTTCACAAGTGAGGAGCTGAAACTAGGGAATGTTTGGCCTTTTTTTGCCACAAAAAATAACTCAAATGATTAATCAGTTATCAAAATAGTTAGATTAATTTCATGTTGTCACAATATGATACCACTGAAAGTCAAACTATAATATAGAATTATAACCCAACCCTGGCATAGACCTTCTTACATATTCTGTTTAATGTAAGGTGTGGTGTGACACCTTGTGTGTGCACGATAAATAAATGCTGACACGACTATTGCGTGACTCTGCAACCATAAACTGTGGTGCTTGGTTTGACAGTAGAAATCTGAGACCAGCTTTAACATGAGAGAGATTCATAGGAAAATCCAACATTTAGAAAAGATTGTAGTTAAAATACAGAAGTTACAATCCCCAGGTGCCGTGGCTTTTCCATATTACCTAGTCATTCTGACCCGCCCGTGTGTCGGCCCCTCCTCTTGCTATCTAATGCAACAAGTCATGCTGAAGGAACAAACTGGAGGCCGTGCTGGTTTTCTGCTTGTTCAGCTTCGGAGGGCTTCAGTTTGCAAAGCCAGCGAGGGATTCTCTCCTCAACAATAGACCTCCTGGATGGTTCTGAATCAGGCTTTTTTTGCTGCCCTGTAGAACTCCGGGACCATGGGAAAGCAGTCCTCCTCACTTAAACAAACTCTCACACACACACAAGAATACACACTAACGGCTCTCCCTGAACCTGTTGATAATCCTTAATCACAAAATTATTATTCGTTCTACTGAATTTGGCCGATTCACCACCTCCAAACCCTTTTGCAAAGTTGAATCCACGCCGTTTAGCCTTTCGAAGGAAGCTGTAAATATCCACTTGTATACTGGTTACGGTTCCTCTCCCCACTGAGGACTTAGAGGTGTCTTTCTTTTTCGAAAACAGGAGTAGTTAGGGCTCTCGGTTCAGACGGGCGGTATTGTCCATTCCTTGGAGTTGCTAGGCAGCCAGGAAGGCCAGAGGAATCTCAGAGGCTGGTTGTGCATTGGCTTCCTTACAGCGCTGGGGAATGAGGCTAGATAACCGGCCATGGGGAAAGAAACTATGGATGTAGTCCTGTCTTTCTCTTGAAGTTTGCTTGTGAGATGGACAAAAATGTCTCATGTGCATTGTCTTGGTGTTTTTCCTTGTGATATTTTGTTTACAGTATAAACACAGTTTTACTTTGAAATAAAAGCCTAATTTTTAGTACTCTATGTGGAGGTGGAGTGTGTGGCAGCTCTAACTGATCACATGATGCACTGATCTTTTTTTTTTATCTTATTGGTTATATAGCCAGTTCCTCACGTGAGAGACAAGATGCTGTTCATCAGATCTTTTGGCATATCTTGTTTGACATTATTGTTAATTTTATTGTTCTGTGCCAGACAGGAATGCAAACTTTTAAAAGGTGTAGTTGTTTTATGTATAATCCTACTAACACCAGGAGATAGTGATACACCAATCCGACTTATTCCCTTAATCGTTTTTTGGAATATATTGTTATATTGTGATAGTGTCATGCCCCATAAAGCAGAGACTCAAGAGACCAAATCATAATCACAAATTAAATATTTTACAGGTGAGAATGAGATTCTGGAGTCTCTACAGAAGATTGCATCAAAGAACAAAGTATGGAGGTCCTACATCGGCATGGGCTACTACAGCTGCTCCGTACCGCCACCCATCCAGCGCAATCTCCTGGAGAATTCGGGCTGGTGAGTGCCCTCAGGTGACCCTCTCTTAGAAGAAACCTTATGGTAATTAGAAAGTGCAGTGAGCTTGTTTCCTCACGATACCTTCCCAGATAACTAATGATGTTTATTCATAAGGTTTGGTTGCTCATTTATAGCTAAATTGCTGTGCTGCAGAGTAACGTGCCCCTAATATGAAGCCTTGTGACTTGAGACTTCACTCGTGAGATCTGATGATGTGCTTCTCTCCTCTGCTTAACAAGATTTTCCTTTCCAAATCAACCATCCTTGCCTACGTTTTCTCCAAAATCCCGGAGCCGGGGGAGTCACACAATGCATTCCACTGTCCCGTCTCGGTTCCTTGAATGCCACCAACTTTGTGTTATTGTCCTTGTGTCCGAACTCGCTCTGTTGATTCATTGTATCTGTCTTGTCCTCAGGGTGACTCAGTACACACCATATCAGCCCGAGGTCTCTCAGGGTCGCCTGGAGTCGCTCCTCAACTACCAGACCATGATCTGTGACATCACAGGCATGCCCGTGGCCAACGCCTCCCTGCTTGACGAGGGAACGGCTGCTGCTGAGGCCATGCAGCTGTGCCACAGGTATTTACAAGCTGACTTACTGTAGATGACGAACACAAGCAGCGACGTGAAGAACAATCTTTGCTGCTCAGATTGTGTTCTGAAATGGAATCTAATCGTATGAATTAAAGATAATTACTGTTACACCTTGGGAGTAATCTTAACCACAAGAGGAAACTAAGCAAATGCATGCATTTTCAATAAATAAACATTTGTATACGTTTTCTGGAGCAACTTGGATGCAGCTAAAGGAAAAAGCTGCAGCAGAAGAAAAAGCTTCAATTTCCAAGTGGTCACTTTTACAAGTGGCCAGTAATGTTCAGGCCTTTATGTTCCTTTTTATATTAGATTTGGCAAAATATTACACAGTGGTCACTCTGACCAGTTATTTGTTTTTACTCCTCACAGACATAACAAAAAAAGAACTTTCTACATTGACCCACGCTGCCATCCTCAGACCATTGCTGTGGTGCAGACCAGAGCCAAGTATGTATTTTACACACACAATCAATGTATGAGATCTCCTGTCAAAACAAAGTTATGTATGCGGTGGAAAAACAAAACATATTTTATTGCATTAATTATCACAGACAGATTTTCTTACTACTGTGTATCATTATATACCTATATTTCTTATGCAGAAATCAACAATGTCTCTCTTTTTACATGGAAGTACCCTCTTAAGTTTTCACTGTTATGTTGCAGATACATCGGGGTGAAAACTGCTCTGAAGCTGCCTCATGAGATGGACTTCAGTGGGAAGGATGTGAGCGGCGTGCTCTTCCAGTATCCAGACACTGATGGTAGGGTGGAAGACTTCACAGCCCTTGTGGACCGGGCGCACAAGGGAGGGGTAAGAGAGCTTTAACCACAAAAACAAGTAAAGGCATTACAACGAGCATGCTTTCAGGCTATTCTTTTGTATTCTATTTGAATGATTTCACCTTGAATGCTGAAAGAAATGTTGTAATGTGATGATAATAGACTGGAAACTGGCTGGTTTGTGATTGCTTTATATCAAATGAAAGGCACAAGATCTAAAGTTTGCAACTGCCGTTTTCTCTTGCAAGCTCCACTTAAAGGTTTACGCTGATGACACTGTAGTGTATTTACATCGAATAATTGGCTTTGTGCAGCTTTAATGGACATGTGGGATGTGCATAAACCACTATCAAGATTTGGTTGGGGTTGGACCGTTCTTTTACAGGAAGTGCTCATCTCTGACGTATATGTGGCATAACTGCAAACCTAAAGATTAGTCGGAATAATTGTCTTTTTATGACCACTGACTTGATTATACCCTGGTTCTTTCCCTGTCCAGGCCCTGGCTTGCTGTGCCACGGATCTGTTGGCCCTCTGTGTGCTGCGTCCCCCTGGGGAGTTTGGCGTTGACATCGTACTGGGCAGCTCCCAGAGGTTTGGGGTTCCTCTTTGCTATGGTGGTCCCCACGCTGCCTTCTTCGCTGTTAAAGACAACCTGGTCCGGATGATGCCTGGCAGAATGGTTGGAGTCACCAGGTGAGATACGACACTCATCAGTCAGAATAACTTGAACAGATTTTAATTTCCTGAGAGCGAAGTTCAGTATACACTTTAAAAACTGACAGGGCTTCATATTGAAACCAATGGAGGAAACTCAGAAGCTCCTGTTAGGAACAGTTTAAAAAAGAAATATTTACATTTCAGGGACGCAGCTGGTAAGGAGGTGTATCGGCTTGCTTTGCAGACCAGAGAGCAGCACATTCGCAGAGACAAAGCGACCAGCAACATCTGCACTGCACAGGTATGACATTTTTAGCATTTCCACATATAAATAAACAGTGATGTAAGAAGGCATTATGGGAGAATGTGTGTGGAAGAATTGAATTTGTTGTAGAACCAAGTAATTCATTTTTGTCCCTGTTGTTCAACCTCTGATTCCCAGGCTCTGCTGGCCAACATGGCTGCTATGTTTGCACTGTATCACGGTCCCCAGGGACTCAAACACATCGCGGAGAGGACGCACAATGCTGCTCTGATCCTTGCTGAAGGTAAATTTGTTGTTTCTTTTACTTGAAATCAAGCTTTTATTGATGCAGCACCAGGATCCAGTTCTGGAGGTAGTCATCTCTGCCAATTTGTGACATTTTGTTGCATGAGATGTGTAATATTTCCCAAATGTTGTCAACAACCCATCAATCCAAGATACTACATATGACCTGTTAAGGGATAAAAGAGAGAAATGAATGAATAAGTAAAGTATAGTGCCCTCCTTGTTGTAAACTGATTTTAGTGCCCCTAATTTGTGGGGAGATTTCATCATTTCAAGTTTGGTCAACATCAAATTACATTACTACATCTGACACACTGTGGAGGAATGATCCAATTAAAGACTGGACAGAGACCAATATTTCATCATTGCTACATCATGCATAGTGGGGGAAAATCCAAAAAAGAAAAATTATTTATATTCCCATTTTCTTATCCAGTTCCACCCTCCATGAATAGATAAACACACATTTATTCAGTTGTTTAGCCATCTAAAGAATGTACTGTATATAACTGTTCACCTGCACACTTTGTTTCAGGTCTGAAGAGAGCAGGGCACCGGCTGCACAGTGAGATGTTCTTCGACACTCTGAAGATCAACTGTAGCGTGGCAGCCAAAGACATCGTTGAGAGAGCCATGCAGAGGGAGATAAACCTGAGAGTCTACACTGAGGGAGTGGTGAGAACTAAAATCATGTTTTTGCTGTAGCACCGCAGGGTAACGCCACAAATTGATACCACAACATGAAACATCACCACAAAGTACAACAATGATTATGCTACCAAAACCACCAGAAAATCACCAGCAGCAACATCCATAACGGCAACCTTACACAGTGCATCACCATACCCAACACACACACAGGGTGCAAGAAAAGTATAATGAAATAAACAAGTGGGAAATTGCTAACCAGGAACCATTTAAAAACATAAATAAATACATAAAAGAAGGTGTTTTGTCAATTAATAAAAAGTTAAACTAAATATTTATAAACCACTTTCCCACAATGCCCAAGTAATTTATTTTAAAACTAATCAAAGGGCTGATGCTTTGGGAAATTGTTGTAAAATTATTCAATTCAGTTTTATTTATATAGCGCCATATCATAACAAAGTTATCTCAGGGCACTTTTTCGAGTAGAGCAGGTCTAGACTGACTCTTTATATTTACAGAGACCCAACAGTTCCCACCATGAGCAAGCACTATGCGACAGTGGCAAGGAAAAACTCCCTTTTAACAGGTAGAAACCTCGAGCAGAACCAGGCTTTAGGTGGGCGGTCATCTGCCTCGACCGGTTGGGTTGAAGGGGGAGGGGGAGCGGGAGAGAGTGAGCAGGAGGAAAGAGAACATACAGCAGCACAGTACAGTTCCACATAGAGATGTAAAGCAATAGCTGTGGTAATGGCATTGATGTTAACACTAACAGAAACAACACTAAGAGCAACATTATAATAGCAATACTAATAATAAGAGCAATAACGGTAATAGCAGCAGCGGGTGCAGAGCAGGAGCACGGGGGCAGCAGGTGGCTGCAACCATAGATCCAGTCTCTACAGCTCCGGAGGCAGAAATACCTGCAGAAAGCAACAGAAGGAGAGAGAGAGAGAGGAGAGAAAGCACACAACTACGGGAAGAAGATAATTAGTAACGAGCATTGATGGGATATGAGGGCGTACAGATGGAGAGGAAGAGGAGGAGAAAGGAGCTCAGTGCATCATAGGAAGTCCCCGGCAGTCTAGGCCTATAGCAGCATAACTAAGGGGGGGCTCAGGGGTCACCTGAGTCAGCCCTACTATAAGCTTTATCAAAGAGGAAAGTCTTAAGCCTACTTTTAAATGTGAGGAGGTTGTCCGCCTCCCGTACACAAACTGGGATCTGGTTCCACAGGAGAGGAGCTTGATAGCTGAAGGCTCTGGCTCCCATTCTACTTTTAGAGACTCTAGGAACCACAAGGAACCCTGCATTCTGGGAGCGCAGTGCTCTAGTGGGGTAATAGGGTACTATGAGCTCTTTAAGATATGATGGTGCCTGACCATTAAGGGCTTTGAAGGTGAGGAGAAGGATTTAAAATTCTATTCTGGATTTTACAGGGAGCCAGTGTAGAGAAGCTAATATTGGCGAAATATGATCTCTTTTTCTGGTTCTTGTCAGTAAATGTGCCGCAGCATTCTGAATCAGCTGGAGAGTCTTAAGGGATTTATTGGGGCAGCCTGATAATAGAGAGTTACAATAATCCAGCCTAGATGTAACAAATGCATGAACTAGTTTTTCTGTATCCTTTTGAGACAGGATGTGCCTGATTTTTGCAATGTTACGTAAGTGAAAAAAGGCAGTTCTTGAAGTTTGTTTTATGTGGGAGTTAAAGGACATATCCTGATCAAAGATAACTCCAAGATTCCTTACGGTTTCGCTGGAGGCCAGGGCAATGCCATCTAGAGAAACTATATCTTTAGATGATGTGTTTCGAAGGTGTTCGGGGCCAAGTACAATAACTTCGGTTTTGTCTGAGTTTAACATCAGAAAATTGCAGGTCATCCAGGTTTTTATGTCCTTAAGGCATGCTTGAAGTTTAGCTAATTGATTGGTTTCATCTGGCTTGATCGATAAGTATACCATTATATATAATTTCTATATAAATGGCCAAAAGTCTGCTCCCTTTTTTATTTTTTAATCTTCAAAGGACAATCAACAAGTAAGAGAGCACTCTTCCTTTACTAATCGAAACTTTTTGTTGTGAAAAGCTTGGCAGGTAAAACCATCCATCTGTGGCATACATCCAGAATGCATTTGGCTTCTGCTCTCTGTAATAATTTTCAAACTAAAATGGGAGGAGATGCTTTCATCTAGTAAGAGGCTATTGAGTGGTAAACCTCCTATAATTTATACAGAGAATTAAGTGTTTTCGTTGCCTTCTAACTTTAATATGCTTGGTCCCAGTCACATTAAAGTTATTTCCTAAACTACAATCCCACCATTAAGTATAGAGAAACAGGATTTGCTACTCGTGGGTTATTAGACATCTTCTCCAAGCTGTTGAAACAAGCTGTTGTTTCAACTGAATTATACTGCACTTAACCTACTTCAGTCGATCTGAAATGATCTACAATGCTAGATGAATATACAATTTAAAACAGAGGCTTGAATATCAGAGACACGCTGTTGTTAAAAAATAGATTTTAATTGTTTTGATCCCTCTCTTTCAACAGTTGGGTGTCTCTCTGGATGAGACGGTGACTGAGAGGGACTTGGATGACTTGCTCTGGGTCTTTGGCTGTGAATCTTCAGCTGTACGTCGATTTTTGTTGTTCACTCACTGTTGTTTTATTATTTTTATCTGTTAAATTAAGTCATCAGCTTCATCTGCGTCTTTGCTTCAGGGCTGCATAGAGGTTGTTATTTATAGAAGTAGCTTTAAAGTAAAATGCCAATCTGCTTTTAATTCGAAATGCTAAATTTTCAGGAGCTCATCGCTGAGAAGATGGGTGAGCGGGTGAAGGGGATCATGGGAAGTCCTTTCAAGAGGACGAGCAAGTACCTCACACACCAGGTCTTTAACAGGTTGGTATTGTCAGTTAAATTGCACATAGTGTAACGCTATACCACAATAACAAATTACATAGACACAATACCACTTTTATGTCTTTATGACACGTTAGGCTACAAATATCCAAATGTGGTTTTCCATATTGATTGTCTGGTATTGAGCACAGCTGTACTCGCCACTGACATCAAATCATTGCATTACATAACAGACGAAAATGTGGTGTTCGGAGTTTTCAGTACAGTCCAAAAACATGTTCAAACGACGGTCATGTAATTAACCCCTGCTGCCCTTGATAAACATGCAGCTTGTATTTATCTTTATGCCCACTGGCAATCCTCCCAAGATCTGGCTTAATTTATTATTTAAAATTAAGGATGCTGTTCCTGAGAAAGCAAGAATTTAGTGTGTGTTAAGTATTGTAACAAATTATTTCTGCAGTAGAAATGGGTTTTCAACAATAAGAGCCCCAGTGGCAACACAGGCATCTCTCTTGGCTGCTAAAGGTGGAGCATATTATCTTTATTAGTGCCATAAAGATGGTCTGGTATTAGGGCTTCTAATGTCCTCAGTTTACTCTTTGACATGATCATTGTGACATACTGGGAAAAATGCACAGGCAAACTTCCTACTAATGCACTTAGTAAGCACGCTACTGGTGTTCATTTTGCATTAATTTAGTGACATACCAAATATTGGGATCAGAGAATAACATGCCTCAGTTAACCCTACACCTGTCTTTCTGGTTAATCTTTGTCTCCAGTTATCACTCTGAGACCAACATTGTGCGATACATGAAGCGTCTGGAGAACAAGGACATCTCCCTGGTGCACAGCATGATACCACTGGTCAGTACGACCTGAAGTCAAACAAGATATTCAGATTTGCAAACAATTGAAATTCATATCATGCCATGTGTGAGAGTTATGTGGTGGTAAAAATGTTGTTTTCATCTTCAGGGCTCCTGCACCATGAAGCTAAACAGTTCTTCAGAGCTCATGGTGAGTAATTCAATAGAGCTGACAAATAGCCACATCTTTAGAACAAATTATATATCCTCAAAAATAACATGAAGTAGGTTTCCAGGAAATTCTCATCACAAGCTCTACTTGCCTTACTAGCTTTTAGCCATATCTCATTGCCTTCCTCAGCGGATGGAGTTGCTCAGTTGTAATGAAGGTTTATTTGTTATCATGTGACCTAAGTGTATAAACAACTAAACCATCTCCATGACAACTGAGCAACCTTTTCCATGGTCAAGATTAAACCTTCAAGCTTAGCCACAAAGATGTTTTGGAAAGTTGCGTTCTTTCCAGCTCACCGCTGTCCTCTTTCTTTAGCCAATCACCTGGAGGGAGTTTGCCAACATCCACCCCTTCGTGCCTCTGGATCAGGCTAATGGCTACCAGAAGCTCTTCAGACAGCTGGAGAGGGACCTCTGTGAGGTGACGGGCTATGACAACATCTCCTTCCAGCCAAACAGGTAAGACCCACCTTTGCTGCAGCACCTAAATACTGTCACACATCATGAAGGTGTGTTCACAACACCGACTCATAAAGCACCAGTCCCTGATGTCTAGCTCCGAAACGTTTTTTGCTCTTAGTTCACAAAAATAGTGATGCTTAATTTTAATTTTCCCTTTCCAGGCAGTTCTGAAGAAGCCTTGAAGCTGCCAAAAGTCATGATTTAACAAATTTAAGGAATTTCCTACCAAAAACATGAAGTTAAAAATGTAAATGTTCCCCCTCTGTAAATAATTTCATATGAGAATAATTTCATTAGACTAATGTTTTTTAAATGCTCAATCAAGTCTGTAGACAGTCAACTGTTCTAGCTTTATAACTTGTATGTGTGATTTTAATGATGCAACATTTACAGATTTGATAAAAGTAGACCATAAGATTGGTCCTTTTTTATATGAGGTGAAAAACCAGGAGTGGATTTTCCCTTTGTGTCTGGGACTTTGTAGTTGGTTTCAGACTTTAGTCAGTATCCAGTAGTCAAATGTTAGGAACTACATGTTTCGTATTTCAGGTGATAAAGCACACATCCACCTCTGCTGTTTATCTCCACTTATCAGCAGCATAGGGTTTATGAATAGCACACCATGCTACGTTGGCCTGGAGAGTTATCATGCTGCTACAGCTTTCCATCCCACCTGTCTCTCCCCTTTTGGTAATGTGTGCAGACTGGTCTTTGAACTGTGCTGAGGTAAGGATGTGTGCAGGAGTATAGTACATGACCATGAGTGTGTTTGTCTTGTCTTCCAGTGGTGCTCAGGGAGAATACGCTGGCCTGGCTGCCATAAAAGCCTACCTGAACTCAAAGGGAGAGAGCGCGAGAAGTGTAAGTGTGCTGCTTTGGACTGCAGTCATACCAGAAATCAGTGTGAATTAGTGTTATGTGGAAGTTAATAGGATTTAATAACACTTTAGGCTTTCATCTGATTCTGTCACCCAACACAAATTGGATGGATTGATTAAGCTTCAGTCTCCACATTATCTGCACGACACACAAACAATTCAAGGAATGTTACAATCAGAGCCATGTTCAGCGTCCCACAGCACTTTAGAGAAAAATATACTTAAAGGACTAGTTTTGACATTATGGGAAATATGCTTATTTTCTTTCTTGTAGAGAGTTAGATGAAGTTAGATACCACTCTCACGTATGGGCATTGAATATGAAGCTACAGGCAGCAGCCGCTTAGCTTAGCTTAGCGTAAAGACTGGAAAATCCGTACTAAAACGGAAGTGTAACAATAACAGGTTGTGGTTTTACTGGGGGTTATGTGTGAGCCTTTTTGGAGTCTTTGCTGTTTGACTGTTAACCTCACAGTGACGACAAAACTCCAGGAAGTCACTGCTCCCGTCCAAGAAATAATATCACACATTAACCACTGTAAAAACCACCACCTGTAATTTTTACACTTTGGTTTTAGTGCATATTAAACAAACAAGAAATAACTTGTGAATAAGTGACCTTTAGAGGTGCTGGTAGGCAGATTTTGTTACCTTTGGACAGAGCAAGAGTAGTCGGTCTTTATGCTAAGCAAACCGTCTCCTGTCTGTAGCTTCACATTTAACGCACAGACATGAGAGTGGTATTGATTTAATCATCTAACTTTTGGCAAGAAAGTGAATATGTCAAAGTATCAGTCTAACTTCCTCATAATTTGCATTACAGTTTGTCTAAAGAGATGATTAAAGGAGCCAAAGCATATAAACCTGAGGCTACTGAAACTCAAGAGAAATTAAAATATGTGAAGCCTCTGCTGGTGCACAAACCCAACTCAAAATAAAACTTTACAGAAGATGAAAGTGCTTCTAAAAGCAGTAAAGCAATAATTTCATTGCTATTCTTAGACGCATGCTCTATCATTACGACCAGGGCTGATATCTAATAATGATTTATCACCAGTACTTTTTTTATTATACTGATTGAATGCCAACTGACAGAGGTTAAAAAAGAGCCTATTTGAGCTCTATCAGTTCCTGACAGTGAGGTTTATTGTTCCCAGGCTACAACAGGTCACTCTGACATCCCAGAGTAACATGTTTCAGGTATTCTGATTAGAAATGCCTTCAGTATCTTGATGTGATTGGCAGTAGCTTGAGGATGGGGCGAGATAAGGCATCCCCTCAGATTAAAGACTGGCTGACTAAAGTATTTTTTTCTTGTACTGTAAATTGGCCTTTGTTTTTTAATGGCTCCCTCATTAGTACATCTTAGATAGTGGCCTGATCCCTTGAAACAGTCAAGGTCCAAACTAACAACCGTTTGTGCAAACAAAGGGGCTGAAAACGCTGTGATCCAACTGTAGGCTACCTGCTTACAAGATTCCATATTTGGAGATTTTTAAGACTTTGCTGAGCCTGTCATACCAGTGACTTGCAGTTCTCAGTGTTTTCCCAGTCAGCCATTTGTCAATGTTACCCAACCCACAGGTCTAAGTGCGCCTGTTTACTTGTGTGACAAAGTTGCAAAATGTCAGAGGTGTCGCCCTAATAAGGGATAAAATCAGTTAGTGACCTGCAGGCAGGTTACACATTAGTGCCAGTGGTGGGTGTTGGCTGGATTAAAATTCAACCAAGAAGATTTACAGCATTTCCCACACAGACTAAACCATTAATAGCCCTGCTCTTTTAGTAGGAAGAAAATATTTTTAATTACTTATTCTATAGTATAACTTAGATTTTATTACCAGTAGAGAGGACGAGCCACCACTTGTTTACTGCTCTTTCTGTACAAAGCAGCGTTGCTAGATTCAAACTCACTTGAGATGAATTATTCATATTCACCTCTCGACAGAAAGACCAAACATCCTGTCTTACTATGAGGATGTTCTGTACACTAATATGTTTCCTCTCACTCCAGGTCTGTCTGATCCCCAAGTCAGCCCACGGCACCAACCCAGCGAGCGCTCAGATGGCTGGCATGAAGGTTCAGGTGGTGGAGGTGGACAAGGACGGCAACATCGACCTGGCACACCTCAAGGCCCTGGTGAGAGCCGGACTGTTTGCCTTTCACTAGTTTTACACACAAGGATCCGTTTACTTGTCACGAGCAGTACTTCTCAACCTGTGAAAACAGCTGTTTAATGTTGTATAAGGAGTCAGAGAACGTCATAATACTGATGATATGACCGGGGTTATCTCAAGTGGGCATTGATACTGGGAGTTTGAAAGACGTGGGCATTTACAGGTGCTGCATGTTGCATTATGTGTTTTGTAGGAGCCAGGGTTTTTGGAGCTTGAGCTATACCAGTGACTAAAAGTCAGAATATATCAGCCACTGCTCCTTCGATTTTTCAAAAATTATGGTCAAAATCGGTCTTTTATGAGAGCCCCAACTTAATTTTAATAGTGCAATGCTACAGTAAATTGCTGGAGTGCCCCTTTTTACAAGTAGCGTTATACAAATATGAAAGAATTTTTTTGCAGTCTTTAGTGTTGGAGTGCTCACAGACTATCTCTGCAGATCACTGTAAACTTAAACAGGCTTTTGATTGCCTGGTTTCTTATATCTAAATCTCTGCTCTCTTGTCTTAGGAACTCTTTACTGAATGATTTATGCAGGTGTTAAACTATTCTCTATAATCCTCTACTACAGTTGGGTTTAATTTGGTCTGGTTTGTGACATTACTTATATTCATCAGAGTTCAGAAGTCACAGTTGTGAGTCGCCAACACTCCATAATTTCATTTTAGTAATAATGATGTTGTCGTCTCTCTTCCAGGTGGATAAACACAAGGCGAGTCTGGCAGCCATGATGATCACCTACCCTTCCACCTTTGGTGTGTTTGAGGAGCATATCGGAGACGTATGTGATCTTATTCACGAGAACGGTGGCCAGGTGTACCTGGATGGCGCCAACATGAACGCCCAGGTGAGAGAAGAAACAGCAGCGTAACATGACAACATGATGTTTTGTTCTGGGATGTAAAAGTCTGGGTGCTGTTAATGGACAGTAAAATATTACGTGTGAAAACTGAAGGCTAAAAGGATAAAGGTTTTATAGATGTGTGTTATCGTGCTGTACACAGTTAACCTTTGGCCTCTACAGTGTACAGATGATGGTTTTTACGCCAACACTACCTCCACCAATCACTGACAGACTTACGGACCCTGCCCCCTCTTTCTGTTAAGATGCAAACTTCTGGTAGTAGCCAGTCACATGACTCTCAAATCATTGGGCAGACCAAATTAAGGAGGAATCTGAGATTAGTTTAGATATTCAAATGATTTTCAATAACATTACTCCTATGTTTGCATGTGTTTTTGTGTTATTACTTCTCAAGGGCCTAGAACAATGAAGTGCTGCGGTAAAATAAAATTTGAGTTGTGTGAGATAATTGAAGGAAAAGCTCATGGACACTTAATACTCGAGCTATACGTGTAAATAATTGTTTTCATTTAAAATTCTGAATGCTTAATAAAGCTTCTTCATTCTTTCATTTCAGAGATCTTAAACTAAGTAATGTCTCAATCTAGAGTTAAATTAATTAGATTATCTGTTGTACACTCCTTTTTTCTATAAGAGCTTAGATTTTAGGTGAATAAAGCATCTGTCTGTAATGTCAAGATACTATTTTGGTAACAGTAGTTGTTTGTGCGTCTACTAATTTTTCTGTCCTATATTCAGTAATCTGTCTTAGAAGTAAAAATGGTAACCGTGATGTGAATTTGCCAGCAGACAGTTAATTTTCCTTCCTCGCGCTGTTTTCCAGGTGGGTCTATGTCGTCCTGGAGATTATGGCTCTGACGTGTCTCATCTCAACCTGCACAAGACCTTCTGCATCCCTCATGGTGGAGGAGGACCTGGCATGGGGCCCATTGGAGTGTAAGTCAGACTATAGGACCATGAAATTCCAGCACTGGATGTGTGCGCATCCAAACATTTTTGCATTTATGCTAGGGTGCTAAATGTACTGTAATCCTGAAAGGGACAGTGAGAGTATATGAACACGATCGGTCAGCATCACATTTGTATCCCAGTTCTCATCACATTCATCTACTCGTCTACAGGAAGGCCCACCTTGCCCCCTTCCTGCCGAGCCACCCGGTGGTTCCCATGCAGTTGGTCAACACCGGCAGCTCGCTGGGCACCATCAGCGCCGCGCCCTGGGGCTCCAGCGCCATCCTGCCAATCTCCTGGGCTTACATCAAGGTCAGCGCGCATCATCAGTGATGTTTAGGATGACATTGTGCTCAGCTGCCAAATCAGAATCTTTCTTCTCAAACTTTGTAGAAAATGTTGTGAAGGACATAAGAATGTAGTTTTCAGTGAAATTCTGAGGCACACTGACGGTGAAATGTGGAAAACATGTAAAAGAACAAAATGAGAAACCCTAGGATTTAATCCAATAGTGACTCAACAGTACAACAATCTGCAGTCTGTATTCAGAGCAGTTAAATCAATTAATAAAAAAGGAACAGTTTATCGATTGTGACTCAACAACTCATCTCAAGTTGTAAAACCCCGCACGGCACTAATGTTCTCGACATGTGTCCTCTAGAAGTATTATGTCAGAGGCAACTGGACTGTTTTGCATTTAAACCTTTTTCTGTTTTCACATGTTGTCACATATAAGTCGTTAAAGTCACCTGGCTGTCATGTGAATTTCACGTGACAGTCACATGAGCTAAAGTGTAAAAGACAGTGTTTATCAAATGTTCTTAAGCGACACAATGTGCACATTTTAAACATATTTTCAAGACAAGTGAAGCAACGGGCCTTCTCTTATTGTCAAACTTTAAGTTTTAAAGACTAAAAATGGTGAAGTCCAGTTGCTTTTATGTTTGTATTTGTAGATAATTGTTTACCTGGATGTCTGAGAAAGTTCAGACACAACTTTGAAAGAACATTCTGTCATTGTGTCTTTATCAAACCCGGGATTTTGGAAGTGTTTCAAAAACATTCAAAATGTTACATGAACAGTTTAGCGAAACCTAAGCTACATGGCTGAATGTTTCATCAGTCAGTAGTGCAAAAATGACATTACATTTTGTTTTAGCATCTGAATCCTTACATGAATAAGTAAATGTCCAGTGGCCATTTTGCTTATCTAATTTTGAGTGAAACTCTTCATTTGATCAGTGAAAATGACGACTAACATCGCTCCTGCGTTCTGTGTTTAGATGATGGGATCCAGAGGACTGCTTCATGCCACAGAGGTGGCCATCCTCAATGCCAACTACATGGCCAAGAGACTGGAAGGCCACTACAAGGTCCTCTACAGAGGCAGGAAAGGTATAGCTGTGAAAGCTTTATTTCTATCAATGCATGTTGATGGTACGCTCTACGCTTCCACAGATGTCTGGAATCATTTTTCAAAGAATATGCCTTTAAGCAATATAATCAGCTTATGTCACATTTCAAAATGTTGTCCTTGATGTTCTTGCGTTGGTCTGAACAGGTTTTGTAGCACACGAGTTCATTCTGGATGTGAGGCAATTCAAGAAGACGGCTAACATTGAGGCTGTCGACGTGGCCAAGAGGCTGCAAGATTATGGTAGGCTGAATTATATACGTTCCTCCTTAATTGTAATACACAATATATTGTATATGCTACAGTTGTAGGCATTGAATATACAGCATCATACCTTTTTTCTTTGGCCCTTAAAACCAACAAAAGTTGATTCTGGGTTTTTGTACCCTTTCTTTTAAAATTACAACCAATAGAAGTTGTTTCTGATTGTGTTTTTGTGCTGGTGTCCAGGTTTCCATGCACCCACCATGTCGTGGCCGGTGGCCGGTACCCTCATGATCGAGCCCACAGAGTCAGAGGACAAGGCTGAGATGGACCGGTTCTGCGACGCCCTGCTTGGTATCCGACAGGAGATCGCAGACATCGAGGAGGGAAGGATGGACTCCCGCATCAACCCGCTCAAGGTACGCCACTACTGTCTATTTGTGAGGTGAAAAGATGCTTTACAGCAGCTGATGTAAAACTGGGACATGCAGCCTGATGTGTGTTTGTTTGCAGATGGCTCCGCACTCTCTGGCCTGCATCTCATCCTCCAACTGGGACAGACCCTACTCCAGGGAGCACGCTGCTTTCCCCTTGGTGAGTGTCTTCATCTCTCTGACTTCATTACACACTCCTTGCAACTTTTCTGTAGCTAAAAAGGTGCTTAAGATAAGAAATTCACTGTCTGTGTTGCCCTCTAGTGGTGAGAAGAATGGCAACAACATTGGAATTATTTTTATTCCTCCAAAACCTGTGCAGAGAAGAGCAACAAAAAGTTTAGATGCGTTCATGACCAGTTTAAGAGTTGTTTTATTCAGTTGATCCACAACAGCCTATACCCTAAGGTCAATATTTAATAAGTAACAAGAAATGCCCGCTTAGTAATTATTGGTCACAATTCTTTAAAAACCAAATCTAAGGGATCCATATCAAGATTGTTTATGTAAAAAAGAAAATTACTATCGCCCGATATATCGTTTAGATTTTTGAAAACACATCCAGTCATCAGTAGTATAAATATCTGCCAAAAAATGACTTAATTAATCAGCTCCTGATAATTGTTTGTCAATAGAAAATCTGTTCAGCCCTAATTGGGGTGGTGGAGAAAATCTCAGAGACAGATGTATCAAAATCAGTGCACATACAACTAGAGCTGATTAGCCGATCGACAGAAAATTAATTGCTATTTTGCTAATCACTTAAAAAAAGAACTGCCAAGACTCTGCGGGTTCTGGCTCCTTGAATGTGAGGATTTGCTGCTTTTCTCCGTTTTATAGAATTGTAAATTGAATATCTTTGTTTTGTTTGATCAATAGTCCAGAAAACAAAGACATCTGAAGACGTCATCTTGAGCTTTGGGAAACATCATCAATCAATAGTTAAAATAATCGTTAGTTGTAGCCTTATATAATCAAACCATATAAGGCTGGGGGGGTAAACAAGACCCTTTAAAAGATCAGATTCAGAAAATTCAGATTTTTTTCCTAATTGACTAATTTCACAGCATACTTACAAGACTTTGTGTCACCACTCCTGCTAAACTTTATTGAACCCTGTTTTGATGCCTTACAGTAAATCATTGTAATGTCTGCATTGCGTAAGAAGCCCCATTAAATGACTTCGTTCTCACATTTATCTTCCCTCTCTTACTTTCCAGCCCTTCATCAGGCCCGAGACCAAATTCTGGCCGAGCATCTCCAGGATCGATGACATCTACGGCGACCAGCACCTCGTGTGCACCTGCCCGCCCATGGAGGCCTACGAGTCCCCATACGAGGAGAAGAGAGCCTCCTCATAGACGCTCCCTGTGGTCCAAGTCCCAATGTCCGGCCTAAGCTCCAAAACCTCAGACTTAACACCTGTTTGCTCAGTGAAAATGTGAGAGCAGGAGGGTGTAAGGGCTCCAAATACCACCTGGAATGGGTGTCAGAGTCTGTGAGGTGGAGATTGGGACTCGCAGGGGTCATGGGGTTTGCCCCTACTTGAACTCTTCCAATGGACCAAAGGTGCAACTTTTGCTTTTCCAGGTCGCAAAATACGTGCACCCTTTGACACCGAGGCCGCTCCGTAACACACCGCTGAAGTACTGTACTTTGAGTACAATTAATTTCTAGACTCCCAACATCTATAAACATGCCCTTGGTGCCTCAGTTTCTGTTGTGTAAAATAGCTGCCTTGACTTTCCCTTTTTTTGTTCCAAATACCTGACAAGATAGGATGTAGTTTATTAGTTTTTTTTTGTTAATATGCATCTGTTGTATGAAAACATTTAAATGTGTGTTGTGACATTTGTTGACCAAGTAGAAGAGGATAGTCTGTTAATCTTAAATCTTCTAATCTAAACTGTTGTCTGTAGAGAAAGATGTCTATATTAAACATTTAAGTGCGTACATTTTGCATGAAGACAGGATTAAGTTGTCATTCTAGCCAACAGTGCCACATAGTGGTGACTGGGGGAACACTTCAATTTCACACAATCTTGACTAAAATCTGGCAAAATGGGTCACAAGATGTGGAAAATTGCAGCATTTCCCGATTCCCTCGTCTTCAGCATTTATCCCAAATTTAACTGGACCTTTCCTCCTTTATTTACACATTTGATATTTTCTTTCTAATGGCTTGAGCTTAAATGATTAATTGAACAGACTTAACTATTTCAATAATTAACCATTTAAGTAATTTTTCAAGTGTAAATGCTCAACAGTTCCTCGCCTCCACTTATCAAATGGGAGGATTTGCAGCTTCTTTGTCTAAAGTGTTAAAGCTATTGACATGTTGGGCTTTAGTAAGTTGCAATGGGCATATTACTTTTGGGCATTACATAAAGAAAATTTGTTGCAGCCCTACTTTGTCATTACTGGGGCTGCAGCTAACGATTAGTTTAGAAAATGATCAATAATGAAAATAATTATTTGGTCCATAGAAACAGTAAATGCCCATCAATTTTTCAAAGCCCAAATTTCTGGCCACAAGCAAAAAACCCAACAACTTTTCCCTTTTGAGAAGCTAGAACAAGTGTTTTCTTGCCGTTTTGTTCTTAAAAGAAAAATACTTGCAGAAAAGAATTGAGCCATGGGGAACGGGCGCAGAGTGAGGGCTGAAACAGACTTGATAATTAGGTTACATAACTGTACTTGTAAGTCCTGAGCAATTTGTACAGCACATACCGCAGATTCCTAGAAAACACTAGAAATATCCTCATCCTGGTATCAGTTTCATGTTGTGGTGGGCAGCTCCTGAGAGTCTGAGCACAGCTGGGATCTGCTTTTAGCTTTGGGAAAGTTAAACAGCAGATAAACAATTAGTCGATTGAAATAAAATTAATTGCCAACTATTTTGATAATCGATTAATCATCAGTGCTAAACATTTGCTGCTTTTCTTTGTCAGTTATGACAGTAAATGAAGAGTTTTTGGGTTTTGGACTGTTGGTTGGACAAAAGAAGCAATCTGAAGACATCACTTTGGGCTCTGAGAAATTGTGATGAGCATTTTTCACAATTTTTTTTAACATTTTATAGACTAAATGATTAATCGTGAAAAGAAATTGATTATTAAAATAGTTAGTTGCAGCCCTATGAACAAGATAAATGACAAGAAAAGTCAGAAGTGAGTAATGCGTTTAAAACCATTAGTGCAGCGATTTATTTCTTAATGTAGCATTTTTAACTGCTACAAGACCTGGTGACATGAAAAAACAATCCATTTATTGAGACAAAACTTAACCTGAAGCCATTCATTCTACCTGGATAGAATTAATTGAAGAAATGGCTTTAAAAAGTAAAAAAGGTGCAGTGGGTATTACAGTACTTCAGGAACAACAAACATTATCTTAGTTTCAAATTATCTTTCCAAGATCATTAAAAAATAAGTCATACTTTAAAGTGGTTAAAAGTTAAAAGTTACCAAACCTCATCTTTAGTCTCTATTGCATAGGAAGAAGGGATTTGATTGGACAAGATGAATATTAAATAAAAATTTACAAAAACAAAACATGAACATGTGCCATTTAGGGACACCGCTACAGTACAATGATTATGAGCTACATTATTTTAGAGTTTAGTTTGGCTGTCACTGTGTTCAGAAGCTGTCCTCCAGGACAAAAAGAAAGTTTGGATCCTGCAGACTATCAACAGCTTGCAACTGCAATTTAAATTGTTATGATCACAATAAAATGTATAATTGCATGCTGTAAAAACTGTCCAGGATCCTACTTCTGTTTGTTCTTGGGAGTGTCTTTCTGACATGTTCTTTAAAAGATGTCCACAAAAGTCTTGTGGGTTTTAATGGCTGAGATGGCCCCGTCTGAACCACATACAAGACCTCTACAAGAATTATGGTTAAAAAAAAAAAAAACAGGAGAAAGCCGAGTTTGATTTAGCCACCGTTTATGGAGCTTGACAGCCGATGAGTCATGCAAGAGGCAATTGAAACATTTCCTGAGAAAAACGGAAAATTAGTTCGTAATCCAAAATATAACACCAGAGTGTTTCTTTGTTAAAAACCTTCTATTGGTTGCCAATTAAAACCAAACATTTTTAAAAATATCTAAAGGGTGTTTCATCACCTGCTGACATTGTTGTGACACAGAAGTTAAAAAAAACAAACAAAAAATAAACCCTGTCTACATCCTTTCAGTCCCAGGACAAAAACTGTGCTACTTCCATTTGTCAGCCTCTCATTAGGGTCGACTACTAGAATATGAATTATTTGAAAAAGCATCATAACCAATAAATAACAATGGAGGAGGAGGCTGCAAATAAATAGTTGCCTCTGAGTAGAATTTGGATCACCATAATAAAAACAAGGAGGGGTTAAAAACAAGCATGATCACTCATTTTGCTTATAAACAGGGCTGTTGATATGTTGATTGACAGCGAGATAGACCAATCGGTTCGTGTGCAAGCCACACGGCAAAGGCCCGGGTTCTGCCGGGACTGACGGGCTTAATGACCTAAACCAGCATCACAAGTCGAAACTAGGTCAAACCACCCAGCAGCTGGCATGTGATCAAACACTGAGCAAGTCCAACCAAGAGTCTTTTTGGCACCTCAAGCTCATTCAAGTAAAAATCCTTACGTAACAAGAAAGTTCTCACTTGACTTTTCCTGCTTCCCAGTCGTCCTGGTCGATCGCCGGATGACCTTCAGCCTCCACGTCTTTCCTCCACCGAACAAAGCGGTCGGCCAGGATGACAAACACTGCTGATGAAATCAGGCAGAGGCCTGAGAGGTAGAAGGCAGAGCTGTAGTCATTTGTCTCGTCCACCAGCCAGCCTGCACAAGAAACACAAGATCACAGTGTGCCGGGGCTGATGAATAAATGAACAGTCGTATTCATTCCTTCAGTTTGTGCCATGTCAGCGTTACCTGTACGAACATATTATATCATACCTTCCTTCTTAAATGTGTTACTTCCATTCTGGGGAAATGAGTTACCTCATATTCATTACAGAACATTTATCAGAAGACATTTGAGTCTATTAAAGTGAACCAACTATCCTAGTGCAGGCTTCGTCTTGTGCTGCGATTAGTCGATTAACTGATCGAAATAAAATTGCCAACTATTTTGATAAACAATTTGTCGTTTGTCATTTTTCAAGCACAAATGTCAAACATTTGCTGCTTCCAGCTTCTTAAATGTGAGGATTTGCTGCTTTTCTTTGTCATTTATGAACGTAAATGAAGAGTCTTTAGGTTTTAGACTGTTGGTCGGACAAAAGAAGCAATTTGAAGACTTCACTTTGGGTTCTGGGAAATTGTGATGAGCATTTTTCACAATTTTACAGTCTAAACGATTAATCGAGAAAATAATCGGCTGATTAATCAATAATGAAAATAATCGTTAGTTGCAGCCCGAATAATCACAAAAACAAAATTGGCCATCTAAACAGTGATATGACATGAAGAATGACAGAAACTAATCTTAAATCACTTTCTGAGAAACTACATCTTGTTGCAGAGATTCAAATATACAAATATTGTCCCGCACTTCTTTAATTTAGAACAGAAACAAGACTAAGAGTCAACAGCCACGCTAGCGGCTCTGTAAGGCTGTACTTAGGCACAACTTAGGCACAGCGGTGCTTTGAGCTAAATGCTAACGCCAGCATGTTAATAATTAGCACTAAACACAGAGTACAGCTGAAGTCTACCTGACGATCTAAACACAGACTGCTAACCTGCAGCAGGTGGGCCGATGAAGCCACCGATGCTCCTGAAAAGCATGAAGAGCCCCAGTCCGCTGTCGAATGCCTCCAGGGTTACAATGTCCACGATGGAGGTGACGTGAATGGCCACCACGCAGCCGAACAGGAAGCCGTAGAGCAAGGCAAAGACCAGGATGGCCCAGTAGTTGTGGCTGATGGGCAGCAGCAGGAGCACCACCCCGAGCAGAGTGACCACCATGGTGAGCAGCTGCAGGTTCCTGAACAGCCTCATGTTGGCTATCCACCCACAGATCAGCCTCCCCGCCAGGTCGGCCAATGCCAGGACAGAGAGGATGGAGGCCGGCCAGTACTTATCCATCCCCGAACTGCTGGCGAAGGGCACGAGGAAGAGAGGTGGGATGAAAAAACCTGCCGCCGCAAAGATGGCGAACAGGATGTACAGGAAAAACTCAGGTTTTCTCATCAGGGAGCACTGGAAGATGACCTTCCTCTTTGGTGGTTGCACAGCGGCATCGCCTTCCAGGCCGTCTTTGGTTTCCTGCATCGGGGTCTCCAGGGGTCTCATGAGAGCGCCACAGACACACAGGTTGAGCTGAAGGCCTCCGATGATGAGCAAGGTGCCCTGCCAGCTGTACGTCTCAATCAGCCACTGGAAGAAGGGGCTGAACATGACGGCGAAGATGCACTCCCCTGAGCTGGCGATGGCGTAGGCGATGGGACGCCACCGTATGAAGTAGTGGCTCACCATGCTGTTGGCAGGGATCCACGAGAAGGAAATGCCCATCCCTGGAAACAGAAGATGGAAACCTTCAACAATCAACATTTTTGTGGAGGATTGGGCTGATGCTATGATAATGTATCAACCAAAAAAAAAAAAAAAAGTGGTCACCTTCGACCCACCCACCTAGCCAGATATTTTTTCTGCCAAGAAAAATTTGATTTCTGTAGAAGAGTTATTAGGTGAAAAACACACTACATATGCATTAGGGCTGCAACTAACAATTTTCATTGTTGATTAACCTGCTGATTATTTTCTCAATTAAATCACTTAATTTATTTTGTCTATAAACTGTCAGAAAATAGTCAAAAATGCCATCAAATAGCTTGTTCCAACAGTCCAAAGCCAAATGATTTTCATTTCAATATCATATATGGCAAAATCCTCACATTTTAGACGCTGGAAGTTATGAATTTTTAGCATTTTTTGTTTGAAGATGTACTGAAACGATTAATCAATTATCAAATACTTGCAGATTAATTTTTCTGTCACTCAACTAATGGATTAATCGACTGTTTCAGCTCCAATATGCACTAGAAGAGTTGTATTAGAACATACATTTAGTCCCTTGTTTCTTTATGAAATAATTCAGTATTTTTATTTTGCACTCTGCCTTTGCATAAGAAATACAGCATTATTTGTGGCTACTTGTTATTTTCTCACATTCCTGCACCCTACACTTTGCAAAATGCTGTTCATACTATACTATATCATAAGTGGCAAATATGGGTCATTCTTAGTTTAAGAAATATCTAATTCTACTGTGTGAGGACCAAGAATGTATGTTTCTTTGTGTTGGCTGGTGAAACCTACATAACTTCCTCTGACAACTGATCTATTCTTCCTCTGCATTATCTGCCTTCAAGCTCACTGCCATGACTATGAACTACCCGAATCACTCAATCCGGTTGCTTTTGCCCCTTCAGACTTTAAGCACTTTACATATTGGAAAGGGGTATTGTATCAGAAGTCAGCAAAAACATTGACCAGGGTTCATCCATTAACATCTCCATCACTGATCATGGTATTTTCCCCAACAACAAGCCTAACTGCAAGACGCTGCCATGAGGCAACCCATGGAGAAAAAATAAATAAATAAATAAAAAATTCACAGTTTAGGTATTTATATAAAACAATAAAAGATATGTCTTTAAACCATCAATTTTGCTTCTTTAGAGATTCTTGCACATGACCCCTTAAAATGAAGCAGTGTCTGCTTGCAATCTCCTCTAAACCTCTCAGACGTTTTCATTGGAATGACTGTTAGAGGCCTGGAAAGGTAAATTTATTCAGAAAACAAAAAGTTTACATAAAAGTCAGAACAAAAGGATCCAAATTTGAGCAACAGAGCAATGTCTTTCTTTTCTGTCCCATTAATCAGCTCATAACCCCTCAGATTTATCTTGAAACACCTTGGGCAACGACCAAATGACCTACAAGTGTGTCATTAGGTGGTAGATTTAAATTTGGCATTCCTCAGACCAAGACCAACCAAACAAAGCCACGTTTCCTGGGGTTCAGAGTATGTCATGAGTGTTCTACCTTGCAGGATGCCCATGGTGAGGTAGAGCCAGGGCAGACTGAGGTCTAGAGATGCCAGCAACATCCCCGAGGCAGCCAGCAGGCCTCCGACTATGATGACCACTCTCTGAGAAAACTGTAAGGTGAGCACACTGGCTGCTGGAGCTGAGGAGAAAATGAAAACACTATAAAAAACATCTTGAGTTAAAAATCAACTAAGAACTTCTGGCTGAAAACCATATCTTTACCTCCTAGGTGAAACATGGCAATCGTAGTGGAGGTGACCCACGAGGAGGTGCTGGTCTGGACTCCAAAGTGACTCTGGATGTCCAGGAAGAAGAGGCCGAAGTTCTTGAGGACGGCAGCAGTGAGGCCCATGACGAAAAAGGCTGACATGACCACCACCCAGCCGTAACCCCCGTCAGGAGGTCCTGCTCTCCTGGACTTCATCTTCACAAGCTACTCCGCAGGCTGCTCTCCTGCCCGTGCTGAATGGTTATCATGCAATAAACTAATAAACCTCAAGGGTTGACAGGGATCATGAAAATGAGCATGCAAAATGCAGTAAAGACATGAGCTACCAGCTATAAGAAACTATCAAACAGATTCAACGTTGGTTCTGGTAACCAACCACTTTTTTGTTTTCAATTAAAGAAAATGAAGTTGTGTTTTCTATCTTAAAAGGAGATTTAGTGTCTCTTGCATTTTGTGAGATTGGAATAACACAGTGACCATGCAATCAAACACACCAGCTCAGTAATAACTCCTATTTGCGTGGAATTATCTAATATTTTTGCTTCTCCATACATAAATACAATATTACAAACACCACTCCAATACAACAGCACCATAAAAAAGATACAGCCTCAAAACCTTGGCTACCTACCAAAACGAGAAAACTAAAGTGAACAGTTTAAGTACCGGTACGTTAAGGTGGGAGATTTGAACTGCATTGCTGATGTTTCTGTGTTTCTCTGTAAAAGACTTTTAAACGTACACCGGTTTTTTTTCTCCTTCAAATTAAAAACAGCTAACAAACTAACTCACCAAAGTTTTGAAAAAAAAAGATAAAGATATGTAAATTTCAAGCTCACGTTTTTTTTCCCTCCCCCATCTACCGTCCTTCTCCCGGCGTCCTCAACATACACACGTCTCCGTTCGTACTGCGGTGAAGTCGTGCGCTCTTATTCAAAGGTTTAGGGTAATCGCATCGCAACAAAAGAAACGGGCGACAGTCAGCGTGGATGTTGGCGATATTATTATTTCCGCCGTTTCTTCACGTTTATCAAACAAGACAGTTAAGACTCGGTCAAACAGGTGTGAGCTATTACCGTCATTAGTAAACCCGACGTCCGCCGGTCCGCCGGTCTAACCATAGACATATATATATATATATATATGTACATACGTATATATGTCTATGGGTCTAACTGTCTAACGTCCTCGTCTTTGATGAAGCTGCAGCCAATCCGCAGCGTACGCATCATCCGGATTTCAAAATAAAGTATCGTAATTGATGTAATTTCTATAAATTTACTGCTTTTGAGTTATAACAGTATCCCCCCCCCCTAGCGTTAAACTATAGCGCTAAAAACGTGTCCCCCCCCCCCCTTTCTGTTTAAACATTTATTATGTGTCCCATTTTGTACTTGTAAGATGTTTTCGGTATAAGAATTAAAGGGGGGAAAGTTATAACAACGGTAGGTTTATGTCCATAAATGCCGGTGTACCATATCTGTCTTTAGACAACGAGCGAGTTAATAATTTTGTCAAAATTAAAGGCAAAGTTCTTTTGTAAAGAGATCGGACAGTCCTTTAATCTCAAAGCCTATTTATAGCTGGAAAAAACTGATACATATGAAAAATAATAATAAAATAAATAATAAATACTATAATAAATACTATAATAGTATAACAAGAAATACTTATAGTAAGTCAAAATGTAGACTAAGTAAGTAAAAATTTGTCTAAGAAAGTCAACACTATCTCATAATAGTTTTGCAGTAAAATGATTTGACTTACTTTTGACTGAAAAACTTTTCATGTTTTTAAAAAAATTTTTTATTATCTTTTCTTGGGTGGAAATAGGCCCCCATAAATATTTCTCAAGAGTATAAAAGTACAATACTTTGCACTGAAATTTAGTGCAGTACGAACATTAAAGCACCACAAGATTGTTCTTGGTACTCAAATAAATGTGCTGGTACTTTCCACCACTGGTGCTAGTTACAGAATACATTTTTAAAGTATGTATTGTTCTATTTATTGCTACATTTAAAAAAAATAATAATTTAGACATTCGACTATTCAACTGCCCCTCAAGGACATCTAAGTTCTACTGTAAAAGAGAAGTTGAGACATCTGGTGAAAACCCCTCTGTGTGCCCCCTTAATCCAGTGTCTGTTACTGCAGTTATATAATGAGGTCCAGTTCGTACATACTGCAGTAACATGGGTTAAAAATGTTCAGATGTTTTACTAAATTCTGTAACAACATGATTTACATCGACGCCATACTCAACTTGCTGGACAACATTCCTGAAATGAATAAATACACCAATATGCTAAAAGACATTTAAGCAGGGTGGATGTAAACCAACGTGCGTCTCGAATCTGGAGTTGGCTAGTTGAATTTGTGTCATCTTTATGATCAATTTCTTTTCTTGTAAGACACACATGCAGTTTGGAACATATGCCATACACAGTATAAACTTTTATCCTGTAAATATCATCAACTGTAGTTTATGAAGTTCCCTTTAATCCAGTTTGCTCTAGAATTAAAGCTTTCAGGAGGGAAGAGGCACACTACTTGTCAACATTATGGGTACTGTATCTTAAATATGTAGTACGTTACTTTCACCCTCTTGCGTCGAAGATACATGTATGTAGTTTTTACACCCTACCACCTTTTCTAGTCTTAATCAGCAAAATGAAAATCTGAATTGAAAAAAACTCAATCGATAAATGTGTTTCTAATTATGACAAATTGTGTATATTGTGTTCTTTGTGATTCGAGTCTTTTCCCCTTAGATTTTCATTTTAAAACAAGTGTTTTGTTTTTGAGCTGCTTGGCTGGTTTTGGTGTCACAGTATACAATGTGCTGTTCCAACAGCACATTCATTTAAACTGTGGAAATAATGAGGAGTATCAAAGCAAAAGACCAGAAGAATTTACTTAACAGATACGCTGTTGAATTAAACTGTTCTTTAATTTTCACACCACCTCTCACAATGAAAACATAAAACAATAACGGATTTTTACATCACCTTTGTACGTACTTCATTTACACTGACATCTTGCTGGCAGTTCAAATATAGTATTTACTATATTTTCATTTTTATAAAATTATAAAATTTTTCTGGACATATGTACACAAATATACTGTAGGTATATACACATACATAGAAAACACCAAGCTCTATTAGTCCATTTCTCTTCAGGTGAGGGGAAAAGGGTATGGTGAAAGCTAGTCCTGCTAGCTGTTTGTATGGACACAACACACACAATCTCTCATACACACACACACACACACACACACACACAAACGCGCACACACAGAACTTGTTTGACACAAGCATCTCTAGCTTTAGGCCTGGCAATAGTCTACTCAGTGTCCACAAACTCTTGAACTCTTCTTTTAAAACTTTATCCAGGATGTTTCTTGCATCCAAGCCTCCACTTCCATTCTGCTGCTAGCCACTAAGCTGCTCCACTATAAAAATGGGGGTTAAGTTGCCTTGCTTTAAAAGGCACCTTGGCAGTAGTTTTTGAGCTGGTCCTAGTTTCGAACCACCACTCTTCCAGTCACAAGCAGCTTTGCCACATGCTGGCACTCAGCCAGAGAAGGACCTTGTTTTGGCCTTTGTCCCCTTTGCCACAAACGGCAACAATGTTAAGAGCGACTCGGTTGAAGAGGAGCAGGGCACTTTGGGTGATTCTTGTGTTTAAAACTCCTTACTGTCCCTGAACAGGTCGATGCGCAGGGCGAGCTCCTTGAAAGAAGGACGCAAACCGGGGTCGGTGTCCCAGCACTCCTCCATGATCTCGTGTATCTGAGGGAAAAAGCAGGAGGACAACCAATGTGAGAGAGACAGGAAACGTGGGGGGAGAGGAGGAATGACATGCAACAAAAGGTCCCCTGGCTGCGAGTCGAACCGAGGGTCTTACACTTGTGCCTTAACCATCCGGCCCCAACGACAGGTAACAGTTTAAACATTTTGAGAATTTCAGGCCAAATCGGTTGAGCTGCAGTTGCTTTACACCAAAGGGGCTAAAGAGAGAAAGAAAAATAAATTTCTTCTGCCGTGTTCAGACCAACTTTGGCTCTGCAGGAAAAAACACAGCCTCCTCATTAATTTGGATGGAGCCTTCTTGCAGCGCAGCAGGAACAGCCAGTGCAGAGGGCTCCCTTCCAAAAACAATAACAACAAAAAAACAAAGCAATGCACGGTCGCCTGGCAAAAAAGTTGAACCTGGGTTTCTAAAGTTCATTTGCAGCCCCCATCCCTGGTTGGGCTAAAAAAACAACTAAAAAAAACAAACGAATACAACAGAACAGATAAAACAGACTGTGTGTATGTGCATATGCATGTGTCCATGTATTGTATGCATTAACATACAGGTGCAAGAGTGTGTTTGTATGCACGTAAGTGTACAAGTGTGCATGTATGTGACAAGAAGTGGATCCGATCAGAAAGAAAATAGCAGTACATGTTCCTACCTCTGTGGGACACCCCAAAGGTTGAGGCAGCCTGCTGCCTGATTTGAGGAGCTCAATGAGGTGATAGACGATCAGCTGTCCCTGCTTGTCATTTCCCATCATGGACATGAAAACCTGAGGAGGAGGATGGTGACAGCCAAGACGAAGACAGATTAGAAAATCTATCCGATTTACAGAAAACAAGAAAAATCTTTAAGGATAATAAAAATGGCTCCAAATCTAAACAGGTAAAAGTACAGTCACCTGATGTCCTAACAAAATAAATCTGTTATGATTGAGACAAACACAAAGCCAACCTGAGCAGAGAAATGTTAGTATTATTATACAGTCAACATGGCAATCAACAGTATGACCTCAATAAGCGGATCACAGGCTCTCCTTTTTCAGGTGTAGTGCGGAAATGGGTGTACATTTAAGCTGTCTGCAAAATGTAATTATGTTTAATTGCGTTGTCATTATGCATGACTCACACTGAACTTCGGGCTCAGCTGGCTCTTTGAGACCAGAAATATCCACAGTGTGCGCCAAGAAGCTGTTACACATAACCAGGCGTTCAGCAAAGAAGAAGTGGTCTCATTTGAAGGCATTCATGTACACAGTCGGTCCATTTGTTCGTGTTTTGGTCCATTTTTTAAGGCTACCGTTACGAGCTGTTACATGGTTTTTTAAAGATGGATGGTTGCCGGTGCTGCATTGGCTCACGTGTTCGACCAATCAACGTACACTTGCGAAACTCAAGGTTCCTCTTGTGCTTGGAGAGTACCTACTCTGAAGTAGGAGCTAATATGGTAGTCACTAGTTACACTATTTTCTTAAATAAAAAAATGGGATCTTATAAGGACAGAGTAATAAGAGCAAACAATATACAGCATGGTGGCAAACAATGAGACATTTGCTTGAATCTGTAGTTTGTTGTGTGTTGTTAGGTCCTTCTGAAGGATTGGGTGCTGCAACATTTAATTGTCAATACTCCTTGTTTTTGCTATTAAAACAATGTTTGCAGAGTAAATGACTAAATGTGCACACCACTTCTTATCTTAAGCCATTTTACTGGTTTCTACACTTCTAGAAAGCAGTGAACATAAATTAAGTTGAACAGGCAGTGAAAAGAGACTGAGTGCATGCATGCGTGTGAGTGTGCGTTATCACTTACTGCAGGAGGGCTGCTGTTCTTGTCACTGTGGGTGAAGAGCTCATAAAGCACCACTCCAAAGCTCCAGACATCTGACGCCACTGAGAACTTGCTCTCAGTCAACGACTCAGGGGCGTACCTACAAAACCAAAACACCGTGTGACTGACTGTCGCTGTCCGTTCGGCTTCTCTTAAGAAGGTAGTGAGTTTACCAGTCGCCTTCGACGCTAGGACAGGTATCAGTTTTTATTCCAACACAAGATCACAGCAAAAACAAATAAATAAAATAATGTTACAAGAATTCCTAACTGGGATTAATATTCATGAATTATGTGCTAGCTGAAACAGGAAACGTTGCACCAAAAAAACTACAAAAACCTGGTTTCTGAAAAGAAATAAAAGGAGGGTGAAGACTTCTGCTACACAAAGAATAAAAATAGTAAAATGATAAAAACTACAAGAAGTGTGGAGTCTCACCAGAATATGGGACTCTCTCCTGGCTCTTTCACCATGTAGTACTCTTTATCCTGAGGCAGAACTTTGGTGAGGCCGAAGTCTCCGATCTTCACCCTCAGCTCACTCTCCACAAGGATATTTCGTGTTGCCAGGTCTCTGTGGATATACCGCTTACTTGACAGGTACTCCATACCCTGTGAACACAGACAAAAACAAACATTTTGTTTGGCATCTGCAGCTCCAGTGGTCAGCAGCTCCAGGAAGCATGTGACAAAACTGGACAAAGGGAAGTACCTTGCAGATCTGAGAAGTGTAATGCACAAGCTTCTTGTGGTCGATCCGCTCCTTGTTTTTCAGGAGGTAATCTCGCAGACTTCCAAAGGGCAGATATTCCATGATGAGACGCAGATTTCGTCGTCCTGAGAGGAGCCAAAAGGAAACTGTGTCATCCATAGAACTAAAGCACAAAAGTCTCGAACTTGCAAAGATTTCACTGATTGACTGACAACTCAAAGTGTCCTCATTTACCCATTATAAGGCTGATACTGAGACAGAGCAATAGCAAAATTAAAAGTAGGGATGGATACAATGATGTTATATTTCCAGGATGTTGTGGCAATTCTACAACTAAAGTAATATATATTTGGTGAGGAATGTACTAACTATCATATTTGGTGTTTAATATATGAATTCTATTTATGTGATCGACCACACTCAGTTTCACATTAATTGGCTGTTCAATACGGCTATGATTTACGGCTATGATATAAATGTACTGATGTTACTACAGAGTTTGGTGCAAATTGGTCGACCAAATTCCAAGTTTTCCGTTCTGGAACATTAGGAGAATTAGGTATTAATTACAGGTACAACTGTACCTGCGCTGTAGCAAACGCCTTTGTACTTGACGATGTTCTCGTGCTGCAGAGATTTCAGGATCTCGATCTCTCGCTCAAAGTCTCGTATGTGCTCTGCAGTGCTGTGCTGGAGTTTCTTCACAGCCACGACCTCTCCGGTGTTGTCCTGAAGCGGGTCATATCGACACATCTCCACACTGCCAAAGTTCCCCTTAAAGAGAAGACCGACTTAAGTGAGACATCTCATAAGATATAGATATGATACCCCTTATATGAAGAATATGATCAACCTAACCTAACCCCACTGAAAAAACGTACCAATACAACATGGCACAAACTCTACCTGGGTTTAGGGTTCAATCCCTTCCGAGTCCATTTATACTAAAAATCTCGCAATGGAAGCCCCTTATTGTAAAATTTCAAGGCAGGTCATTTTTTAGAATGATTTTTCTCAAAAGTGGTTCCTGACAAATCATTATTCGCAGTTCTTCTAGAATCATGTAGCAATAATTTAACGAGGTAAGAGTAAAAGTCTAAAATATCACAACAAACATTTGCCAAAAGGGGTCAGTCTAAATCTAAGCTCAGTAACATGAGGTCATTTGCTATTAAAAGCACAGTTTCCACACTTCTCCGTACCTTGCCCAGCTGCTGTAAGAATATGAGGTGCCTCTCTTCAAACTGAGCCGGCTCCTGACTCTCAAAACCCCCGGTCGACCAGCCAGAGCCCACTGTCCTGTTTGGCAGGATGTCACTGTCCACAATCAGCTCATAGTCTGGGGACACAAAGACAAAAGTCACATTCATTCAAGAGAGAAACGGACAGCTCAGAGATTAAATAAATCAACATCTACAACATTTTCAGACAAGATGAATTGGACTCTCAAGTCTTTCCAGTACTGGTTCCTTCTGGTCCCAAAACTAAGCTAATCCTGTCTTGGACTAATCTATGCTCCAATCACGCAGGGATGAAACTGATATTTATTTTCTCATCTAACTTCCAGCATCTAACTCCCAAAATGCTGAGGAATTCCTTTAACACTATCCCTACTCCCATTCCTAACCTGATTCCAATTTAGCAGCTAATGATGACCTTATAAAGACAGGAGCTGAGACACACTTTTCACTGACATGTTTCTGAAGACATCATGATAAATGTGTGTGTGTGTGTGTGTGTGTGTGTGTGTGTGTGTTTGTGGTTAGGGTGCCTGTGTCTGAAGACATTTGAGATTCCACACTGGTGTAACCTAGATTCCCTGCTTGGCTGGCATACACCAACCTGGTGTGAAGAGGCTGTGGAGGTCACGGATAACGGCACGAAATGTGGGCCTGAATGAGGGCTCGTAGTCCATGCAGCTGGTGATCAGGTTAGCCAGCTCGGTCCACTTTGGTGCAGGAAGCTGGTGGTGGTCCTGGTAGAACAGGGTTTTCTGTGAGACAAAATTAAGGGTAAGTATAGTGTATAGATGATGGATAATAAACACATGGTATGCTCAAATGCAGCCTCTGTATGTGCAGATTCTGCTTATGATTTAAATACATAAATCATGCTGTCATTTTATTTTCGGTACAAAAAGATTCAGGGCTTCTGTGCACATCTGGAACGAGAGTCTTTAATCTCAAACAGTGACGTTAGAGCTCCTGTTTGTCACACTGATACCTGCAAGTTGGTCAGATTTTTTAAAACTGAACTGTCTTTTTGGATTTTCCATCTTGGCAAAAGGGCACATTTTGGATTTTATGTTGCAGAGTAATGAAGGGAAAAGGATAAGAAGAATACAGTACGCCAGTTGTGTCACATTAAGACAAAATATTTCAGCCAGATGACTTACATGCAAAGTCACACGGCATGTTTCCACCCCGAGTTGGAAGAACAACAACCTGCTGTTGATGCCAAATAGAGAAGCCTCATCAAGTGTCAACGCAGGCTACATTTTGTTCGCTTTTCCGATACTGACAATGGTGGGAAGTATGTTCACCCACGTAACCTCAATTTAGCAGTTGGCCCACTTCTGTTGTGTACAAAGGTACATTAAGGTGCATCAACAATTATTTGTAACTGAACAGAATCCTGAGATATCTAGAAATCACCAGCCCTACTGCATCCTGTACTGCATTTAAAACACTCTCTATTGAAATTAAGAAAAGAAAAAAATCATATACCATGATAAACATGGTATTGTTACCATCCAATATTAAATTCAGTATATATTTTAGGTCATACCGCCCGGCCCTACCTTAGAGTTGTCCAGTGTTGCTAAAGGTTTCTCCCCACCACTGCAGATCTCCCATAGTGTGGTGCCAAAGCTCCACTTGTCTGTAGCCAGGCTCAGGTTGGCAGGGTCCTCGATACACTCAGGGGGTACCCAGGGGATCCTCTCGATCAGGACTGATCACAAACAAAAACATTTAACCCACCACTGCTAGTAAATGTTTCATTTTCAATTAAAGCACTGCCAGTTTCAGTTTGATTTTATGCACTAATTGAATGCATCCCTGCACTGAACATTGCACCCTTTTGCAGCTAGCAATAAAACAGAATCCATTATTGTATAATAAAACTTTTTCTTTATTAAAATAGCATACCAGTGTCTTGCCACTCATTTTACCTTTGTTTTCTGTAACTTAGCACCCCACAAAATGAAGTCATCCAATGCAATGTGGATTTAAAAAGGCACTTTCTTGTTGCAATCACAACCATGTTAAATTGCTGCCCCCTGCTGAATAAAGAGGTGTATTACATGTTTTATTTATTTATTTGATAGGGGCAGAGCACCTTCATGAACATTAGTATAAAAATCCAAGATGTAAACATGCCAGAGTTAGCAAGAATGCTAATTTACATCCACAGTCCATAGGCAGATAACAAAAACAGAAACATTATAAGCTGAGGATAGACTCACTTTCTTTGGGCAGGACCGTGATGCTGATGCCGGGGTCGCTCAGTTTGATGAAGGGGGGGTTCCCAGCCCTCTGGTCATCCTCTCTGATCAGAAGAACGTTTTTAGCGCAGACATTCCCGTGGACAAGATGCTTTTCTTCCTGCAGGTTCAGAAAAGAAGAGATGAATCAGTCTCTTACCAACACTGAGAAAACAATTGGTCAATCAGTCTTCTTACAGTTTCTTTTTATAATTTATTTCAGTTTTTTTTTATTACGATTTGAGTATCAAATTAAATGAGTTAACTTTAGCAGCAGCTATAAGAACTACAGCAGCACACAAATTGATATTCATCTGTACTCTGAATGACTTTAAATACTTGGCATAAAATCTGGCACTAAACACAGATTCCTACCAGGAAGTTCATGGCCCAGGCCAGCTGCTTAGCCACCTCCAGCTTCCACAGGATGTTTATCGAGTTCTTGTTCTTCTTCAAGTAGGTGTCCAGCGAACCGAACTTCACATGCTCCTGCACCATGATATCTGAAAGAAAACATTGTTGTTTTCTTTTAGCTGAGGTTTAAAAAAAATCATTTAAGGATTTTGCGATTACAACCCAATTCTTTAAACATATCAATTTCAAGTCATCATCCTACATAATGTTATTAGCAAATGGTGTTAACGAAAGCCACTTGCGAGGAGAGAGCAGGCATTAAGTGTCTTTCTCAAAGACACTTAATGCCTGCTGAAGAGAAACTCACAAGGGTATGGTTCATTTTAACATGATCTTCCACCGATATAAAGCATCACTTTGTGTTGTAAGTATTTATCTTTTTATTTGGTGTTTTTAGTGACTTTCAGCAAAATTGTCCCACACTCGTTTTGAGTGTTCTCCAGTTAAGAAAAAGGGTAAAAAAAAGAAAAATGTTGTGGTATGCTCGGTTGATTATATTTAAATTTGTCTATTGTCAAGAGTGGCGCCTCTGAATCCTCTACAACAGATTTCACTTTGTAAAAAACACTGGGGTGTTTACTCTTGAGGTTTTTAGACAGCTGTAAAATGTTCTATTGTAATTAAACTGGAAACATCTCAATGTCACATTATTTTTAGTCTAACTCTACATGTGTAGTACAGATAACACTGACAGCTACAGCAGTCTGGACAAAAAAAATTACACAAAAATTTAGATTGGAGTTAATATGCACACAGAAACTCACCAAACAAAGAAATAAGAATAATACAAAACTCAACAAGAAAAAAGGTTCAGAAAAATGTTGGTGCTTTGCCAGTAGCCATTTTCTTTTTTGTTGAGATTTTTCTGTTTTTTTCCTTGACAAATCACATTGAAATTTCCAATTGATCAATGCTAATTCTGATAATAAAGACAGAAAGCAACACAGACACGTGGACCTGCACACCACCTACACAGATGCCTGCAGTAGCAGCAGAAGTCTTGTGAGGTGAAGTGAGGGGGGGCAGGTGAACGAGATTCTGTGGCAGGGTACTGTAATCCTCCTAAGAATAGCCCACCATGCCTATGACGTAATCACTGTGCTGAGCCTCACGCTAATTACACCATAATGACATAAACTTTACTGAATACGATTTGTGTGTTTTTCTTTCTTCTCACTTTGGGGACAAATGAGGACATACAGTATAGCATGACAAGCTGAGTGTGTGTGTGTGTGTGTGTGTGTGTGTGTGTGTGTGTGTGTGAGTCTCGATGCCTGACTTACTTTCTTCTCCGCAGACACACACACCATAGTTAAGGATCAGGTGCTTGTGGGACAACTGGCTCATCATGCTGGCAGCTTCAAAGAAAGACTGTCGGACAAGAGAAGATAGAAAACTGAATTATTGATGTGCCCACGACAGACAAACAGGTCCACCAGTGTAGGCTTACACTGAACAATAATTTTCATTTTCAATTAATGGATAGGTTCACAGTTTTTCAAGTCAGGCGCCCATATGAATATTGAAACAGCTTTCTGTAATAATTTGTCCTGTTCATACTGGTCATTAAAATAAACCTTCCTAATGCTCTTTCAGTGTACAGTAAGTGATGGGAGATTAAATCCACACTTTTTAATCATGATTATATAAGAACTTTACTTTAATGTGACAAAGAAAAGCAGCAAATCCTAAACTTTGAGAAGCTGAAACCAGAGACTGTTTGGCATTTTTACCTAAAAGAAAATGACTGAAAATGAAATTCCAGTTCATTCTCTGTCATTCGACTATTTAATTAATCGACATATCATTTCAGCTATACGCTAATGTGATCCACCAGAGACTGAATGCTAAAAAAGAACATCTATATGAGGGCTAGAAAGTTATTAATTATCAGCCACTGCCTGAATTAACCAGCGGTTGGTTATTTCTCAGCCTATACGCACTGTAAGTAAATCTGCTCCAGCTATTCCAGCCTGTATAGCACACGATGACGACAATTCACACTTAACCTTCAATATAATTTACTTTTTGTGTTTTTACCAATAACCCATTTGTGGCTGTAAAAACCAAGTGTCCCTGCAAACAAGACGTTTTGCACAGCTTTAACCTTTTAGAACCTGTGGCTAGACATGTTCTACAAAACATTACATAACTTTGGAACCGTTTATGATGACGAGCTTTAAATTGTGTGGCAATTTCAATGGTGCATTTACAACAATCAGGGCAGATTCACAGTGTGTGTGATCACGTGATATGGGAACAGAAGCTTGCTGGCTCACTTCAGTGGAAATTTGCACAAATTTGCACATGATGGCAAATTAGGTTGTCTACTTTCCAATGAGATATATATGAGATCCAATGACATTATATATATATATATATATATATATATATATATATAAACACTTTGATATTCACTCGCCCAGGACAATAACCAATAAGTGGCTGTAACTCACTGAGGAAAAGGTGAATTTTCACCAAACTTCACATGGAGTTTCAAAACACCTACATACAACTTTTCACATTGAAAAAAAAATTCCTAGGTTGACTATGAAAGTTATTTAACAAACTCCCTGAATCATGTGTTGTATAACACTTGATACTGACTGAAAAAATTAGCTCAGAATTGGCAAAAATATAAAACTATGTCCTGGCTTTTCATTGTCTAAGTAGGTTTAAGCCACAGACCTCAGAGTAATTCCTGTGGACCTGATCCAGGACTTTCATGACAACTTCGGTTTGGTGCACAAGTCCATAGTCTCCCAGCTCCTTGCGGACCCCTTTGAAGATCTTGGTAAATGTCCCTTGACCAAGACTCTCCATCTGAAAGGAAGACCATTATTTCAGTTTTAATTTTAAAATCATAAACATTCAATTCTAAACAGGCGATTATCTTAATTAGTTATTCAGAGCATGACTTGCCGGTAAAATGCACAGAATAGGACAGTACATACATTTTCATGTACAGAATTGTTCAACTGATGAGGAAATAGTCCTGAACATGCAAACTAAGCTTACAAATTCCAGATCTTCTTTCCTGATCTTGTGAAACACCATTTGACTGATGTTGTGTCGATGTAGTGACGGAGATAGAGGCACTTCGGAGCCCTTGTTGCTCCTGCACACGAGGAGGCAGCACTTTTCTGTTGGTGGAGAGAAAATAAATAAATCTTATAGAAAACCAAACTTTGAAGAAAAAGATTTATAGTTGAAAGGGATCAAACTTAAAGAGTCCAACTGACAGAGAGACTTGAGAAATGATAATGTGAGTCAGACATGGAGTATGTGACAAGTTGAAACCCTGTGTTTCTTCATCATCAATTTCTGTGGAAATTGATCCACCATGTTATTAAGTTCAGTTCTGGTGTAATTACGAAAGCACGAGGACTGAGACACCTTTGAGTCATCCTGGTTGTTAGTTTGTGCTTCATGCATCCCAATTCGAACAATGAACGCTCTTCCTCTCTATTACTGACTGACCAGAGTACAAGCTTTACTTTATACGTTAAGCCCTAGGATGCTGGGAGTTGTGGTTCGCCTAAACAGACATAACCAAAATAAATCAAGAACAGCTCCACAACTATCAGGTCTATATGCATGTAGATTCAGACATAAACACAAAACTTGACACGTTGACTGTAAAATGTGAAGTTTGGCAGCGTGTTTGCTATGGGGCAGCTGGTTAGCTCAGACTACGCTTGGTGCTTGGTGTCAATGGAAAGAGTAGCTTCTCTAGTTTCATGACACCCAACACGGCGGAGTGGAGCGAGAGGAATACCTGTACTGTTGCGTTTCATTTCGACTGGCCCTTATATTTACAACCCTTTTATTTTGTAACTAAAATAGTGAAATTATTGCCAAACAAACATTGTTTGGACAAAGTACACTTGGAGTGTTGTTTTAGTAGCGTTAAGGCCTCATCTTTTAGAAACATTCAAAAATAAATACCACCGTAGCATTTTCTGAACTTTATACAGGCAGTTGTTTATGGTACGCTACTACTGGACCCGGTACAGCATCCGTAGGGTTTAAGGGGTTAAAACTAATAAAAACATCATATTAGGGTGCACTAGATGAGCGTTAACTTGTGCAGGGCAGTGGATTCCTTCTTTAGGGACAAAGTTTCTTAACAGGAGTCCAAAACGCGGTCTCTGCAGCATCTGAAACCAATACAGCTGGAGGCCCATGGAAACCAGCCTGATCAGCCCAGCTCAGCCCAGTTACCGTGCTTGTAAATGGGTAGGAGATCCCAACACACACGTGACAAAGAGGCCCAGTGTTTCAACTGTCTAAAAATAATCTGTGGGATTATTAATCACTGGATAAATAGGGATAAAAAGGGGTGTTTCTCTCTTAGGATATTGAACATTTTCCATTCATCCCTTCTGCCATTTACATAGTTAACAGCATAGTTTCCTCAACTCCCCAACTGCCACGTCTGTGTGTGCATCTCAAAATGGCAACTCTGGGAAACATTTATCATTTAAAACATGTTGTTAATGTTTACTAATCTGTCAAAAACATACCCTGGATGAAACCAAAGTCTGTTAGTTTTACTTAGATCTTCGAAATGAAGCGCCTTTCCAGTAATTTGTTTGTGGTGCTAAACCAAAGTCATATAGTTCCAATGTTGAATACGCAAAAGGTAAAAAAGTAGCACACACAGACACACACACACAGATCTTCAGGACGAAGTTGACTAATCTTAATTTCACCAATTTATGTCAACAAACATGCTAACGTTTCGGCGTAGTGGCCTTCATCAGAGCATCTGATAGTTTTCTCTCTGTTAGTTTTACCTTTGGATTTCGGAGGACAGCACTTGCTGAATTGGAAAATGACGCTGTCAGAGCGCACCGTTTCCTTTTGGTAGCAGCTGAGTAGTTCCTGCAAGCTGCTGAAGTTTCTTTTGGTTCCACTGAGGTTAAACTCCCCGTTGGCAGACCTGGTTATCTGGCAGTGCTTGTATTCTACAGCATCATACACCTGAGAAAGAAGAGGAGGATTTCATTTGAGTTTCAGTCATGGAATAGACAGTAATACAACAACGCCAAGTCTGATTTTGAGCGTGACACCAGTTCAGGGTGTTTCAATTCTACAATGAAAACACTTGGGGTGGGGAAAAAAACAAGAAGCTCTTAAATAATGCATTACTCTTTATTTATAATACAGCTTGGTACCGAACCTGTACGATCAAACTGATTACTGAAAACAGACAAGCACTGAAAGTTGGCACAGATTCTTCAGCCAGACAAAAGCACCAGATAAATAAAACCTCAAGCCGCTGAGTTGCTGTGGACGTGTTGCTAAGTTATAGGTGACAAGATGAAATACAAACCAGGGAGTCCAGTCTGAAGGCTCATCAAACACAAAGACGCTGCACTGTAGTTCATTCATGTGACACAGGATTGTACAACTGTATACTAATGCAATGCTACATGGTTACGCGCTACAAGGTGTTCTGCCTCATATGTGTTGCAAAAGTGGAGCCAGGATCAACTTTTTTTTGCCGGAGCCACCTGTGTTGGCATCATTAAAATGAGGAGGCTGTGCTATTGTCAGCCTGAGTGTGGCCATAGTCTTGTTTACTTATCCTCAGATCTGATATTTCCTGATTTAAATGATAATTTTGTTTATTTTATTTAGGCCAAGTTCTTTTGTTTGTCTCATGCATTACACATACAAGATTAAATTAAACACTAATGCATCTGAGAAGTTTGACTGTTTTTGTTAAATGAAAAAAACAACGTGTTTAAAATGACCAATGACAGTAAAGAAATGCACTGAAAAAACATTATGGTGTTGGTACTAAACAACATATCAACAACAATACCCAGCCTGAGTCCCACATACCAAGAGCAAAACAACAGAGGCACAAACAGCACAGGAAAACTGATGTACATGGCAAGTACCTCTGAAAACAGGAGAGATTTTTACTGTATTTCAATGTTCACTCTCCACATGGTGAAAAGTGCCAATGACCACAGGTGAGTGTTACCTACCTCAACAGGGAATGTCAGAAAATACTTATTGAAGTCTTTAGGGCTACATCTCAAAATGTACAATCCCCGCTTGCTTCCACACTTCTGAAGCCGGCTGATGGCAAACTCCATTCTGCAACAAAAACGGGCAGGGCAGGTTATTTACCTGTATCTTAGCAGGGAAGTGCAGTATTTCCTGCTAGGATAGGACATAAATACCAACCACCTGAGGAATGCTTGTACATTTTGGCAGCAGTTTTATAGTATTAAAATGATGTACCATATTTTTCGTGTATATGGATTTAGTCATTTTCACTGCTGCCAACACAGAGATGTGGTGCAGTTCAGCTGTAAACACGGAAAGTGGAAGAACTAGGAGTGTGACTAATGTAAAATAATATATATAATTTATTGCACTTCTTTTTGTGCCTGGCTAATCACTGTGGGAAGGGGTCATGACTGTTGGTTTTGTCAGTTTTGGAAAGTTCTGAAATCTGAGGAGTCACCTGTTAGCTTGTCAGACAAGTGAGCTAGTGAAGGCACCACAAATTTGCATATAACATGTCATTTTTATGACATAGTTTAGGATAAGGCTATATGGGTTGCATTCAAATTGATACATTTTTTGCGAAATTCACAGCCTTTATTAATACTAAGTTTTGCTATTCTTCTTCACTTACGAGATGGGGCCATGGCAATGGGAAGCGATGGCCTCCACAAGCCTAGGAGGAGCCACTTCTTTGCAAAGGTAGTGATGTGCGTCTGTAGTCAGCCGATAGTAGCCATCAATGAGGGACACAAAGGAGAGGGCTTCAGACAGACTTGGGAACTCCAGCTCCTGAAATACAAGAAAACCAGTTAGACATGATGTGTAAACGTCCACCATTCTCCAACTACCTCCAAACTGTGTATTATATTTCTCTTGTTGCATAGAAAGCTAGGTAGGAAACCAAATGCTTCTAAATCTTTGCCTATAGCTGCTACATTAAACTGGCCACATACTGTGATCAAAAAAAGCAGTTTCTTTGCCTGGTTACAACAATAAAGAGAAACATCCAAAAAGTGAAATTACCAGATTCTTGCCATCCTGTTTGTTGATGGTGACCACCCGACTCTCTGCAGCACCCTCCTTGCTGGCCTGTTTGATGCTGATGTCAGTGACGTCAGGGAAGTCACACAAGGTCTGCAGCTCCTGGACAAACAGAAAAGCAGACGACTTTTGGAATAATATTATCAGTAAGGCTGAATTCACAACAAGTGAGGCGTTGCGGCGATTAGCGCAGGGTGGTGCGGTGGTGTGGGAGTGTCACTAAATGGCCCATTTCTCTCTTCCATCTTCACAGTTGGTCGGTAAACAGCGGAATGCTACATGGTAAACAAGGCTCTTCTTCCTGTGGGCGTCTTCCGGTCTGATCGCTGGGTTACGTGATTGGCCACGTGAAAAGTTGATTCGGTTTCACCTTTTCACCGCTGCGGTTTTTAGCAGCATCCCCTGCGGTTCCCACTACCACAGCCTAAACGCACTATCCACATTCAAATGAGCGGGAGAACTGGTGTTTTCGCCGCAGCGACTGATTTGGTGTGAATTCAGCCTAATGCCTCCAAACAGACCAAACCAATAAAGAATTTATCCCACCAACAAGTACTGTCTGTATAGCCACAACATTTTAAAAAAACACACAGAAAAAAATACTGTTGAATTGGGAGACATATTCCCACTTTACAATGAATTTTTATGACATTTTAGTCTTAAGGAACTCTGACCTGTGCACTGATTGATGTCCATTTGTTGCTTTTTATGGTGGTGATCTGGAAACTAAAGGCCTCCAGTGTTGCTCTGTGTGAAAGTCAGCTAAATGTCCAACATGTAAAAGATATAACAGCAGAAAAAAAACAAAGCTTACTGACAGCACTCATGATACCAACCTGGTCAGAATCTTTCAGTTTCTCTCGACACCACTGGATGCCACTGCCTGCTGCCACCAGGATGATGAGCTGTCCGCTGGACGGTTCCCTGACCTGGAAGGTCTCTGTGTAGAAGGTTGTCTCCAGGGACTCCATGCTCATGAGGTACTTGAGCTTGAGGTCGCGCGCAGTGGTCCGACACTGACTAAACTGCTGGATGAAGCGCTTGAAGCGGAAGCGGATTCGCTTGCGTGTCAAGAAGTTGCAGTCCTGGATCTGAGCTCTCACGTCCTTTGGCAAGAAAGACTTGTAGCTAGAAGTAAGCAAGAGGGAAAAAATGTTTAAATGTAAGAACATATAAAATTTTGTATCTCTCATGCATAAAAAAAAAAAAAACCTTCCATAAGTATTTTTAGTGGAGAAAATTAAACCTTATTCATTGAAATATGTCATTCATATAATTTTAATGCTGTCTTATGCTCATAATAAGTCAACAAGACATGTACAGAGTAGCACAGATTAGAAGTTTGAACATTAAAGTTGCACACTAAAACTTTTTTGTGTCAAATAAAAAGAACTTTAAGCTTTGACTAACACTACACAAGTCAATAGGGCTGGATCTCAAACCTCAATTTTTTTTAGTTCAAAAAGGTACTGAAATTGAAAACTCAAGTTCTGAAATTTGCCATTGAATGTTCTGTCAGACTGTTAGATTTGTTTACTTATTTACTTATTATTTCCTGATCTGAAGCACAACGTTAGCCAATTTCAGACTATTTTATGTTGTCAAAGTTCTTGTACAGCTGCTTTTGTTAAGACAACTTTAGATTAGACATTGATGTGTTCAAGAAATTTGGCACCAATTACACCTACACATTAGAGTTCATTTCAGATAATTTCCCAAGAATCAGATCAAAAGCAGCCTTTGTTTTTCATAAGTACCTTATAGTGTGGTAGATGTCCAGCGGCGACATCTGTCTCTCCTTGGCTGTTCGCGTCATGTCGAGTACAGCCATGCCGAGGCACTCTTCCTGAGTCTCATGGGAGTTGGGGATCTTCACCAAGCCATTGACAAAGTCATTCCTCCACTGCACACAGAGATGAGAGTAACATAGTGACAGTTACTACTACAGATGAACCCAACTGATGACACGTAATGCACACTTGTGTTCTTCTGTGTTTTCATGTAGCCTACATAGGTAGAGTATGGGTACAACCTTGTGCTCACATGTAAAGTGTACCAACATTTGAATACTGTGTGTGCGTGAGAGTTCTTATCAAAACAACAGGATTTTCAGGATATTTTCACATCTAAGCTGTTTCAATCAGCACAGGTTCGTACAGCTTTTAAAGAGTAAAATTCAAGCACTTTCAAGGTGCCGAAACCAAAAATTTCCAGACTCTTGAAGCCTTTATCATCACAACTAAATTGTTACTATAAATGCCAGGAGACAACAAACAAATACGCCGACGGGATCGTTTCATTTCAAATATCAAAAGATTTTTTTGGTTTACATGAGTGATTGTGTAGATGAAACACCAGATTATGTTGAAAATCAAGGAATTTTTAAGGATTATATTTGAATTCAAGCATATTCCTAACCTTGAAAAAAATAAGCATTTTCCAAACTTTCAAGACTTTGTACAAACCCTATAAGCATGCAAGAGCATTGCTATTTTAACCCTGGTCCCCTGTGGTGCGGCTTGTTTATGGTGTTAATGCAAAGCAGGCCGGCCACAGAATCATGCGGCATGTATTGTATGCGACACCCGATGAATTCAAATGCTATTCAAATTTACTGATCAGGGCCTCATCATGTTCCCATCCTTCCTCTGATCCTCTTCACCCAATGTTATTTATAACAGTTGCCCATATACAACTACTTCTTTGTCATCTTCATGGGCTCCTCGTGACCACAAGAAAAGAAAAAAAAATGGCTTGGAGAACAGTTGGGTACAACATGTCTTGCTGTCAGTCACTGGAACAAACTTTGTTTTCACTTTCCCCTGCAGGTCCATGTAGCGCTGATGATGCAGGATGACAGCTGACCACATCTGACCAATGAATGAGCTTCCTGTCAGTTTGTCTGACGTCATGTTTGCAACTCTTGTTTTGATTGTAATAAGTCAGTGTGAACACTAAACAGACCAGAACTACAAGGTGACACTGGATCTTTTTTATTATTATTATTACTTTTATGCTTTGGTCCAAATAAAGGGAAACAGGCTACGAGTGTGAAAACAGCCTTAGATAATAACCGCTGAAAGATGGCCACATTGTATTATTTATCAATGTCCTTAGAAAACATTAGGGAAAAGCCCTTACTTAACCTTCAACTGGCCAATGAAGAGATATGCTCTAAGACAGGGTTTTCTAAAGTCTGACACTGTGCCCCCCCCAGACAAAACTGATTCAACCTAACAGAATTACAAGTATGCTGAATTAGCTATTCCTGTTTGAAATGTACCCATGGATGTAGAGACAACTATCACTGGATCACATTAATACAGACGAAAACTGAAAAGCATGTTGATTCTCAAGCATGTTCTGCAGTTATAAGGAGTGTGTGTGTGTGTGTGTGTGTGTGTGTGTGTGTGTGTGTGTGTGTGTGTGTGTGTGTGTGTGTGTGTGTGTGTGTGTGTGTGTGTGAGAGAGTTCGCGATGGACATCTGGGATAATGATATTCTTGGAAAGTGTAAGTCACACTGAATCCTAAAACGTGTATCATGTGTCTGTGTGTTCGGATTTGACCCGAGAAGGAGTACGATTTTTGACGCTAATTGCTGACAATCAATCTAATCGAGGCACTAAGGGTTTTAAAGCACCTCAACTGCCTCCATGAGCTGTGTGTCACGTCCACTGCTGCATTAACAGGCCAAACTACAATAACTTAACTTCCTGTTGGTTGGGAACACTGCCATGCATCATCATCATTATCATCTTCTTCTTACAAGGAAATCTGCCTTCCCATGCATCAAAATAAACTAAACTTTGCACATAGGTCAAGTCCTATGCCAAACTAATAGCTAGTTAGCTAATAGTCCTGATGGTGGCGCTACAGCAACTGTCTAAATTCTAAACAAATCAGTCATACGTGCTACCACTTTGCAACTTTCACCAAAATGTAGGCTCAAGTGAGCAGAAATGGTCAGATGCTTCGAGCTGGCAGGAATTATGAAGTCCATCCCTCGGTTTTTCTCAAAAACTGTAAAATGAATCTAATCTAATCTCCTCCCACATTTTTTGCTCAATTGATACCACATTTGTTAAGTAAGTCTCCAATATTCATGAAAATAAATTATAAAAATGTTGATGTCATGGTAGATGTAGTGTGGTAGTGTGGGTACTCCGGCATTGTGCTGTGTGGATAATAGAGACACATGATTTCAAAGATATTTTTAACCTGTTACGCCCTAGGGTGCTGGGAGTTGTGGTCCGCCTAAACAGACATACCCAAAATAAATGTAGATTCAGACATAAACACAAAACTTGACACGTTGACTGTAAAATGTCATAGCGTGTTTGCTATGGGGCTTACGTCAGCTGGTTAGCTCAGACTACGGTATGCTTGGTGTCAATGAAAAGAGTAGCTTCTCTAGTTTCATGACACCCAACATGGTGGAGTGGAGCGAGAGGAATACCTGTACTGTTGCGTTTCATTTTGACTGGCCCTTATATTTACAACCCTTTTATTTTGTAACTAAAATATTGACAATCTGACAGTTCTGCTGCTCATGTATTTGTCATTTGTCTTGTCCTCTTCTTCTTCCTCATAGTCCCCATCTTCTTACTTTTTCTGCTCAAAATTCCCTTTCTGCACACTTCTCCAAAAGGTTAATTTAGCTTAGCTGTTAACCTCTTCCTCCTTCTTTCTCCTTAAAATCCCCGGTCCCGACTCACTGTGTGCGTATCCCCCCACGCTCCCCAAAAACGAGAGAATCTAATCAAATTACCACAAATTGTATCATTTATCATTGTCCTTTGAAAAACGAAGGCTATCGATTTGTTTTTGTTGTTCTTTTAGTTAACCTCCAGCGGGCAAATGCAGAGACACACTTCCCTTTGCGAGTCATAATAGCCTTACTTTATCACAAACACAGGGGCTCAGCTCCAGATTAGACTGAGTTATTTAACATTTCCTTCACAAAGCAAAACAGAACATCTGTCCAGTGTGAATGCAAGCATGTGTAGTGGCTTAATGGCTGCAAACACACAATGTGCTACATCCTCAAATGACCCACGCAGCAGTGCTTCCCTTCCCCTTTATAGGCTTTTCCCAAGCCACCACCAGCGCAGATTTCCACAGGCATAGTTCCACATAATCCTCTAGTTCACCAAGAGTTCAGTTCCAGTCATATTACTGGCTTGAGTTACCTGGATTCACCTATACTACACACCTCCTTTCTATTGCAATGTGGTTTATACAAACCATTTCTTGACTGGGGGCATGCAGGGCTCTGATGATACGTCTGAATAAGTCTCTACTGTACGTTTCCCCTCCTGCCCTACACAGATACTGAACAGTTAGGGTTGTGTGTAATAAACCCAACCAAACTCTGCTTTCCTTTGACCAAAAATGCAAATACTCAAGCAGCCAACAGAGAGACCGCAAACTTGAAAATGTACTCCATTCAATACACACAAAGCCAGTTTGGTCTCCTAAACATGGTGGGGAAACTTTCCTCTTGTGAGACATTGTGACCACTAAGGCATTCATAAAGTAGTAGTACTGTGAGCCAATGTGGCATCCATGGCTAGATTAACCCGTTGGGTAGCCCAGGGGCAAAAATCTCACAATGGGCCCATACTAATAAAAACACATAAATGAGCCAACACCATTGCACTGGGTCACACCTTTCTTAATCACCATAAACACTGTAGTTTGTTTTTAGTGAATTCCACATAAACTGGTGCCGTAAATATTCACTAGCTATAATTCACAGCTGAAAATAGTCCCCAAAAATACTTTTTACTCCAGTTTGAGTAACATTTGCTAATTTTAGGACATTTTAGGAAATAACATTGTCATTTCTTTTTTAAATGGCGGTATATATTTGTGTCGTGTTTTTAAAGATTGACATCTTCAGTAGAAGCCAATGGGCTTCCTAATTGGGAAACAGACAAACACATTATTGGTTTTGGTCTTTCCTTTTGTTGACAGGAACAAGAATTACTTATTGTCTTAGTGGATATTTTGCTAACATGGTGCATTGGGTCAATTTCCACAAATCAATCGATGCACTAAACCTGGGAATTTCCAAAGTCTTGAGCGTGTGGGGCAGCTTCCTGCTTTGCACCGTCAGTAATCGAGCCTTCCTGGCATCCTGACTGTCCTGACTTTCAATGTGAAGAAACTTTCCTTTGTGTGGCAGATTGCAAACAGTTTGGACAATAGCTCTCCAGTTTCATAGTTTGTTACTTCTCTGTCTTTATCAGTGTCCCTGAGAAATGCTTTTAACAAAAATGAAATCTGAAGATGTGACCTAGTTATCTAACAAACTGAAACCACTGCACTTGTCAAGGATATGAGCTGCTTGTTTACTGACGCCTAATCTACAATACTGGGCTGCAAGGCAATGTATGAACAAACAATTACAACATGCTCTTGAATATATTTGTTTCCTTTCTCATTTCTAACCAGTTTGTGTAATAAAGAGGGTGTCTGTGTGCTGAAGTGCTCACCTGAGAGAAGAGGTATGACATTACAAAGTCATCAAGGACGGGGCTTTCTGACCCCTTGGCGACCCCGTATCGATATGCTCGGGATGCCCCACCACTGTACCAGCCAGGAAAGTAGTACCTGTGATAAACAATAATAAAGAAAATGCAGCAATTCACGGGGATATTTAAATTTGAATCTGGAAAAGATATTTAAGAGGCAACACAGGAGAAAAAGAAATGTACGCTACCTTATTCTGAAAAACACATCTTCTGAGGCCAATTCGTCAAGCTGGAAGATGTGGTTGGGGGCAAACCACAAGCGGTCTCGCTCTCGGAAGAGACCAAAAAGGCTGCAGTACAGAGGTGATATAGCTAAAGGAGTAGACAAAGAATGAGAAAACACATTATGTTGTGTAAACTTGCAGACCAGTCAATTATGTTACATGTTCTTTATACAGTGCAGGTTAGCTATACCGTGTGTTATTAGCTTGATCCAAATCAGTTTTCCTTGTTCACCTGTATAAATTAATAGGGGTGTAAGAAAATATCGATGCATTTGAGTATCGCGATATTATGTTTTGTGATACTGTATCGATTCTCAAAAACACTGTATTGATTTTTAATTAATAGTTTACATGCAAAGATTCGTAGCAGTGGCTCATTTTGTGTTGTGTTTAAACCCCCGACTGCTAGATAGCATAACCATAACAGAGCATCACATAAACTTGCATACATACTACAACAGAATATGAACCTTTAAAGCAGGACCTAAAGATATATACCGTCTGTCTGTGTGTGTGTGTATATATATATATGTGTGTGTGTGTGTGTAACACTGTCGGTTTACAATTTTTTATTTTCTTAATTTGTTTACCTACAGAATCCTGCAAGCACTTTTTTTTTTTTTTTTTTTACCGATATAGGCAAATGTTAATTCCTTTACTCAGATAGCACAAAAAACTGTGCTATGATGTTGGATTTTATAGGGACTGTCATCAATACAAATACAGATCCCACTGTTCTGATTGTATAAAAAAGTTAACTTTATACTATGACTGATTTTAAAAATCGCAATATATCTCCTTACTTACAGTATCGCAATATTGAATCGTAACCCTTGTATCGTGATACGTATCATATTGCCAGATTCTTACCAATACACAGCCCTATAAATTTAGTGTACAAACAAATTACAGTATACCTATAGAAACTGTTAATTTAGAAGCAACTGAGGAGTCATAGATTACGCTTTAGAACACGCATTAGAAAACAATCTGTTTCTAGTACCAACACAGGTGAACAAAAGGTCAATAAAGATTGTCTAAAATGTCAGTTGTGTTTGGTTTATCATCAAACACATAATATGAGATTCCAACAACATGCAGGTTATTGTCGTCCCCCCATCAACCTGCATGGCCCTGCTCTGTGAATTAGTTGCATCATACTTTTATTGACTCTGAAATTGTACCTCTGCAAAAAAAACCCCAACACACCAAGCAAAGCAAAGCTACCACTTTTTTGCTTATCCTTAAACAGAGTAAAGAAAGTTAGACAGACTGTAAACAAAGCATTGAGATGACTGAACAAGCCAACGATTTTTCTGACGATATGTTTCACTGTGGCCTCTTGATAACCTTATCTAGGGACCTATGCCCTGAGTTACAGCAAAACACATGAGAGGGGGTGTACAGCTCGAGTACTCACTGCACGCCTTGGCTGCATCTATACACAGCTCTTCAGCCACATATTCCCCAGGTGGGTAGCTGAGGAAGCTGCAGTCGACTGCTCCTTGGCTGCTGTGGTAGAAATGTAGTCTCAGAACAGCAGCGGCTGGCCTTGTGTCTGGAGATTCATGATGGGCGGTCCCATTTTGGTGCACCACAGGGTATGTGTCAGTCGCAGTGTCCATGGCTGCCAGGGAGGCCATCAACAACACGCAACCTTCAATCAGTTAAATGCAAAATGTCAGCAGAAAGAATGGTGGCTTCTGTGTGGTGAATTAAATATCATGATCAGCTAGAGGTACACGGTCTCAACTGTTGCATAAACTGTTATCAAGATTCAAGTATTACATAAAGCTGCAGTGCAGAGGAACCATTGTCTGGAGAGAGGTTATAAAATCAATCTAATTAAAGAAATTGGGCTACTTTCAGTGAGAGTTATCAAATACAGTCAGAGAAACTTTCATAAAATGAGGATTAAGATTTTTAGACATTTTTTAATGCCAGCTTAGTGTTGATCAAGTTTCAAACGTATCATTTTCTCATCAATTACTTAGGTTGTTTAAATGGACACGAATTTACATACAATTCTCAAACTACAATTCTGGGAGATGTAAACATTTTGTACTCAGCAGAATAACCAAATTCCCTCATTCAAACAGCTGCTATTCAGCTCAGCGCTACTCCCCTTGCCTCACACACAGTATTATATCAAACTGGGAGCTGAATTATGGGTGTTGAATTTCTTCCACCTTCATAACCCAGAATACACAGGCTACGTCATCGCTGGGGTCCCGTCCTCTTTGTTTATATGTGACCAGTCCACCAAGGATCCTCACTTAAATTTAAAAAACAACTCATCGGACTGGTTTGTAATAATTACCAAAACTTCCCAACTTTTTCCAGTATTAAAAATTTAACAACTTTGAAATTACTGGAATTAGTTTTGTTTGGCAGATTAGAGATATATCGTAATAAGGAGGAGACCTCAACAAATTAAAAGAAAATCATGTATAATTATGTTGAAGAAGTAAAAACTCTCCATTCCCCTTTTTCATGTTTTACATCACTGAATCGCAGTGGATCTAATTAGGCTTTTTTTTTTTTTTCCAAGTATACACAAATCAAGAGAGGGATAAAAGAAAAATTTCAAAGCACCAAATATACACGGAGGTCAGTGTGAGGGAAGCCACTGAGAAGTTGTTAACTCTGAGTACAAATTTGCAGCAACCAGATGTGCAAAGCTGTGGCTATAATCACTGCCAAAGGTGCCCCCTCCAATTATTGACTTCAGGTTGTGGTGAATACTCCCATCCACACTAAATTTATTTATTTCATATCGACAGTAATGGATCTTTTCTGTTGATCAGTATTCATAAAAGCTTAATGACATCCACATTGATTCAAAGTTGTAAAACATCCAAATACAAAAAGGGTGTTTCTGATTAGGGTGCCAAGGGATATGAATATGATTTATAAAATGTCATGACAATTGCCCGTCACAGTTTCTCAGATCCCAAGGAAGTTGCAACAGCACAAAGAGAGATTCAATTTCGCGACAAAATAAAACTGAAAGGCAGCAAATCCTTAAATTTGAGGAACTGAAAATTGTGAAAGCTCAGCATTTTTACTTGGTAAGTGACTTTTAACTGATGAACTATTAACTGATCAGCAAAATTGTTGTCGGTTAAATTTCTGTCAAATCAATTACCCCTTTAAATCGACTAATCGATTCAGCACTCGTATATATTTTGGTCAGAGAGCAGAGAAACACTATGTTATATTGAAACATGCAGCATGCAGATTGATGTAATGACATTTCCCATAGAAAGTCAGAAAGAGGATATGGCACCTATGACATTAGCAGATCTGGTGCATTATTTTAACTTCTGCAAACAAACAAAGGATGCCTGACAATATAGCTCATATCGTTTCAGACAGGGCTTTGCACTAAATGTTTCCCATGAAGCTCCAAAAATTCCGACTTTCAGGAGCATAAGATAGGTACATAACCATATTTTAAAATCTTCATATAACCTACCTACGCTATCAGTTTAATATTTGTGCAACGAACAGATCTAAACTAGGCAATTTCAAGACAGTAAATAAGAATGTCAAACTAAAAGAAACAATGCTATAATTTCTGGACGCCGTTTGCTGCTGTGGCACGTTCGGAGCTCACCTGACGTTAAAAAGGTAGTTATGCCAGGTAGCGAATCCCAAAATCGACAGGTAAACTAGACACATTCAGACAGAAATATCAGAAACCCACCAAGGCCGTGGTGCTGCCGTTAGCTGCAGCCTCGCAGACCCACCTCTGGGCGAGTTAACGTCGGTCGCCACGCACACACGCGAGCGCGCAAACGCATTTCAGCAACTTAGCTCGGAGGTTCACGCTGAACGAACCGGGTGAAGGTGGCAACGAATCATTAACGAGCGCAAATACTTACTTCTGTTGGGTGAACCAGGCGTGCCGCTAACCCAGCTAGCTTGCCGCTAGCCTCCTAGGCCAGCGTTGCGGCCAGGACGACCCGAGAGTTTGACAGCTACGCCCAGACCTCCTTCAACCTCTTCTGTGCTTTCACCACTACCCGAACAAGCAATTTACTCTATGGTCGAAATCCATCTGGAACTATTATTTCCACGCCGCACTCAGCTGGCTGGCTGACCTGCTACACAAACCGCCCCTGGTCAGCCTTGTGTCACCCATCTCGCTCGGAGGAACTTTAGCCGTCTATCTTGCCTGTCTTGTAACTCAAGCTAATGCTACCCAAAACCACGTCGTGCTCCGCCAGAGGCCGGTCCGATAACACGGAATTCGTCTGCGGGCAATCGTCCTCTTGCGCCAGAACCCGTGGCTACAGCCGTGCGACCAGAGTCACATTACTGACAGCTTGTCTAACTCTTGTCAAGGTGGCTGGCTAGTTTTCCAGCGGCAGCCGATTGCCGAAGCCCCGAGTCAGTCAACAAACCAGCCAGCCTCTCCCACCCTCCGTGCTAATGCTGCCTTCAGGTGCTGTCGGAAACGCCACCTGTACAAGTGTCCAAATATCAGTAAAATAATATTTGACTACTACCGGTGTCGCTTTTTAAAGCTAATACTGGCCATTACTGATAGCCTGACCGCATACTGTTTATGCAATTGTTTCAATAAAAGTACAGTCCTCAAAGTACCTTCTGTAGTATGCCCATAACGTTACTATTATTATTTTAGCTACATGAAATACACCTGATAGGCCACCTGCTAATACAGAAAGACAGGCTGAAGATGATCTTTTTGCCCCTTTTGATATATTTGATCAGATATATGCACAGAAAATACGCGAATATGCAATTTGTAATTATATGGCTACGAACAGAAATCCAGGTAGGTTTGATATACTCACATTTTAAAAAACCAGTGGTAAAAAAAGTGTCTCCATAGACAGATTTCTTATGTTGGAGTGTGTGAATAATGCAAATCATACCACAAATTAATATTATAATAGCCTAATATAATATTAATATTACAAATTACACTTGGCAGAAGGGAAGACTACAAAATGTGTTATGAGTTTATCTCTTTTATGTAAGTGCTCTGTTCAATTTAAATCTATAAAATCTCATTACCTATCACTGCATGGGAAGCAACTTCTCTATATACAATAAATGTATACACAGAAATTGCCAAGTTTGAGTTGGTCAGAAATAATCTGAATAATCATGGATTGTTTTGAGTCTGGGGATGTGGATGTTACGAGAAGCCCTTGAAGGCAGCATCTTCACACTGAATGAGTCCTTTGGCTTGTCAATCAACAAACCAGCAACCTACGAACAACACCCACCGAAATTACAACTAACCACTAGTTGCACATATTACAGCAGACGAACACAATAGAATAACCACCTTTAATATGAAATGCAGGGACGTGTCCAAGGAGTGGCCTGGGGTGGCACGGGCCACCCCTGAAAACTGATTGGCCACCCCAGGTGCAACCCCATTATTGTAAACTATGAATGGCTATCTGCCCGGTCAGAGGCGGGACCTTAGTTCAACCAACTGTTTGAATAAACCGGACTTTTTGCAAGCCAACACAAGAAAAGGAGAAATAAGTTGTTTTAATTGTCCAGAATGGTTTTAATTAACAAATATTTCTTGGGCTGTGTTGCCAGAGGAAGCTTGTAGCTTTTGTGGAGTTTCCCTGTAGCACATTTCCTCTAAGAGATTTGTATTGTAGATTTGAAGTTTTGCACAACTTTGTCAATATATTTTGTCCACACAGACGTATTAATTTTAATTTTATTGGTACTTTACGCTGTGACTGTTCATTGTTTAATTTCATTTGTAGTCTAATTTCAGAGGTACAATTTCTTTTTCAGGACTTAAAGAATACAATTTGGAAGCTTTATATTACATTTGTATGGTACCACTCTGTTGTGTTCTGATTGGTAGGTGTATTTATCTTTTAAAATAAAATATGAAACAGGAATGTAAGAAACTGTAAGATACTTTGTTAATTAAAGTAGATATAAGAAATGGTAAATGAATGCTATTCCAACGTGTGTGTGTTTGTGTGTGTGTGTGTGTGTGTGTGTGTGAGCGCACGCACATACTTCAAGCCACTCCTGCATAAGTCACTCCCCCACTTTGGCCACCCTGGTCAAAAAATTCTGATGAAATGCAATTTTGCAACAAATACAACTCTAGAACTAATTTAGTTTAGTGAAGGTCATGATGTTAAATTTGTCAGGGAGGTATTGATTCAACTTTATTATAATATTGTTGGGCTGCAAATTGTGATATTGCTTGTTGTTCCTTTAATTAGTCACCCATATGTATTTTTAACAGCGATGACAGCTTATCATTTCAGTTCATTGATTTAATTTTCATTTTGAAATTATCGAAAACAAACCATATTCATATTTGCCATATTCAACATGGTTACGACTGGCTAAGACCTCCCTGACATGTATCTACAAAATCCGTGTTCTCAAAGTGTGATTTCACATATCTTAGGCTGACCACAATGAAAACATTGCACACAGCCTTGAAACAATGATGTTGTTATTCTGGAAAAAGGAACAACTGGGTAGATGGGTGGTGTAGTGGTTAGAGAAACACTTCCTCTGTTTGCCCTCTGTGTGCTGGGCAAACAAAGCAAAACTCCTTTTTTACGGGGTCCATTCCCATGTGGTTGCGCCCAGCTGAAGGAACGCATAGTGAAGAAAAGTGCGAGGCTTTTAGGAGGAAGTATGCTGAGAGATGTGGCGTCTTCATGGTGCTTTTCCAGGCATTGCTGTTACCTCTCTGCCCAAAATAAGGTCGGCCCATCAGAGCCCACTGATTGTAGACCTGCTGCTCGCACTCATTTCCCCATGAAACACCTGGAGGGGATAACCAGAGCCAGAATCATTAAGGACAACAAGAGACTGCATCTAACTAAAAACAGATTTAGCTACTGTCAAGAGGTCAAGGCTCTGTGCAGGCCAGTCCAGTTCTCCGTACCCAACTGGGAAAACTATTTCTTTGTTGACCTCATTTTCTGCACGAGGGCATTGTGTTGTTCAAACAGGATATGGCCCTCCCCAAACTGCTGGCACAAAGTTGGAAGCACACTATTGTCTAAAACAGTCATTGCCAACCAGGGGTTGCAAGAGAGACCATAGGGGTCGTGAGATGTTTATTGTTTCGATTTAAAGAGTCTGCAGCCATGCTAGCGGCTCTGTGAGGCTGTACTTAGGTTCAGCAGTTCTTTGAGCTAAATGCTAACAAGCTGATGTTAACAGGTATAATGTTTACTATGTTCACCATATTAGTTTAGCATGTTAGCATGCTAACATTTGCTAATCAGCACTAAACACAAAGTACAGCTGAAGCTGATGGGATGTCTAAGTAGCGGACAGATTTAGTAGATGTTGAGCTCTTTCACTGGAGAGGTGAAAATGTTTAACTGCTGGTATCACTAGAGGACAAGTAAGGGGATCACCAAAATCAGAAGGCTTTATCCTCTGGGGACCATGAATGCCTGTACAGAGTTTCATAGCAATCTATCCAAGAGTTGTTGAGATATTTTAGTCTGGTCCAAAGTGGTGGACCGACTGACATTGCCATCCCTAGAGCCACGCCCCAAGCATGGCTAAAAATACATGGGAAAATTAATTCTTAGATTGAACCTGTCACAACAATTATACGCATGTTACACCTGAAAAGGAGTCACAAGTAGACATTGCTTTGTTTGTAGCATTAAGATTAGATAGATAGATAGATAGATAGATAGATAGATAGATAGATAGATAGATAGATAGATAGATAGATAGATAGATAGATAGATAGATAGATAGATCAAAATCTGCTGCAAGGCAAACATTTGTATCCCTTGGTGAAACCCATGGGCAGGCACCTGATACACACACTTTGACGAATAAATGCATTAGTGGAGTCCTGGGGCATTCAGGTTACACTTGTCTTTGCTGCCGCACATGCACACACACGCACACACACGCACACACGCACACACACACACACACACACACACACACACACACACACACACACACACACACACACACACACACACACAGAGGAACAGGAGAGTCTGTTCTGCTCCAACACTCATCCCTCCAGTGGATCTAAAACGGCATCACAGCCGGGTTGCCCACGGCAGAGAGAGGACAAAAGCGAGACAACAATAAGGGAGCAGGAGGAGGCAGGGGAGGGAGGAAACGAAAGCAAGGGAGGGAGATAGAGAAAGAAGAAGAACAAGTGGTGGAAGGAACCGAGAAAAAGAGCAGAAGAGAAAACAAGGGTGGGGCTGTGGAAGAAAGGGAAGTTAGGAAGGGGGGAAAGAGAGAAGGACTTGAAGAGAGAGCAACAGAAAAAGTTGGGTCAGTTTGGTCTTAACTTTTTAATTATCTGCATTTATTGTTGATTTTTTTTTGTGCATCTTTGTCTGATCCAGACAATCCTAATTTCTCTCCATCCATCCATTTTCTATACCGCTTATCCTTTTAGAGGATAATTTCTCTCCTTTAAACTCTATTATTCCACTAACAGAAATCATAGTACTTCACCATAATCAATAACTCGGAACGTCATATACTGATAGTGTTATTATTATCTTAAGCTGCATATTCCCCCCCTCAGTTGAAGCACTTATTATTTAACTTTTGTTGCTGGGTTTTATTTCCATGTACCCCTTTGTTTAGTGTATCTTGTCCTCTATGAATCTGTTGCTGCACAGTCAGAACTAATGCATTTTACTTGATAGTTTAACATTTTGGGAAATACCCTTGTTCACTTTTGGGCAAAGAGTTAGAAGAGATGATTGATACCGCTTTCACATCTGTAGGGTAAATACTGTAGGGAATATATGGCTTAAAGGATACCAAAATATATAACAATAATTAATAAACCGCAAAGAGGCACCCAAATTAGTATTTAGTGTTAACAGAATATGAAGCTATAGCCAGCAGCCTGTTAGCTTAGCTTTAGTACAAAGACTGGAAACAGGGGGAAACAACTAGCATGGCTCTGTCTAAAGAAAAAGAAATTGCTACCAGCACCTCTACAGCTCACTAATTAACACATTACATCTCATTTGTTTAATCCGTAGATAAAAGTGTAAAAACAAGTTGTGGTTTTAGCAAGAAATCAGCAAGAAAGCAAATGAATGTATTTTCCAAAATTTCAAACTGTGCCTTTAATATATACAAAATCATTATATTCCTTTAGGCTGTACAATAAGCAGTTTTTAGACCGTTGGTGCTAAGGTGTTTTCTAACAAGATGTATTAAGATATTCCCTATGTTTAAAAAGTTTCAAATCCTGGGTCAGTTGTTTCTGACTTACTCTGATAACATAACAAAAATATACCTTTCTATGATCATGATCCTTTACAGACACCACTATGTGAAGGTGACTGAAAACTGCCATCCATAGGATTTACCACTAGATGGAGCTACGTGTACACAGCTTGCATAGAGAGGAAAATGGAGGAGGAAGGAGTACAGAAAGAAAAAAAAAGAACATGGAGTGAAGAGGAAAAGAGTATGAGAAAAAGAGAGAGCGGTGATGAAATAGAAAAATACAAAGAACAGAGGTAAAACATGTTTTTCTTTTGGTCCCTGGTGGTTTGAACAGTCTCCAAAGACCTTCCATGCCTGAAACTCACCACCTGCGCCTTTCTCTCTCCCAGCCAAACACACACACACACACACACACACACACACACACACACTGACTGACTTACATTCGTTTCCTGGAGACTTAACCTAACACTAACCACTAACCCTTAGCCTACCCTTAACCTAAACCTGTGCTATAATTACCTCAGAAAAAGTCATCACCTGCAGAATTCTTTATGAATGAACTAATTTCTTTCCAATTTGTTTTAACAGCAATCATTTTTAAGAGAAAGTGACAGTGGTGCATTTGGATTTTCCTCGTCGAAACCCTAGTTGTTGGAGAAAAGCTTTACAGAGTGATGACAAATGAAGCTGCAGAGTTCTTACTGATTTCCGACATGTTTCAAATGTGTTTAATGGCAGTGATATGAAACAATTAATAATAATTCACACTATTATCCTCTTTAGGAAATTACAATTGGTTCTGAAAAATAACCAAGTTGAAGAAACTGCTGCTTGATCTTATTTTTTGCATGACAATGACTTTATTCCTGCATATTAATATGAACATTAACAGATTAAAATGGACTCTCAGTTGTGCACAATCACACAAAGAATGACATAATTTCAATACAGACAGAAAGCAGCAGGATGTACTTCACCAGACCTCTTGGACTTACTTTACTGGACTTCATATAGAAGATATTTTGCTGAGTGTCAAAACTTTGAATTATTCTTTTTATTAACGTACCTACCTACACATCTTCCATTTTTTACTGTATAGTATGTACCTCAGTGTTTTTTTCCTGACTTTTTCCTTGGATCAGGAACTGTTGCTAATGTAGACCTGTAAAGTCCACTGAGGTAAATATAAATTGACACAAATGGTCTGAAAATGTTAACACAAAACTCAGTAAATGTAACTGTTTTTGTAACACTTCTAACAGCCTATGAGTGTTTGCTTTCCCTCTGCCGTACTATTGTTGGTACTTCCTTTTATTGTACATTATTAATAGGAAGATGTTAATGAAATATATACTTTAAAAACGTTTTTATAATCATATTTCGATCCAAAAAAACCCAAAGTGACAAGTGTGAAATGACAGTTGTGACAGCATGACCCCCTGCATTTAGTTAGTATCGCCATCAGGTGAACCCAGAGATGACTTTTTCATAAGCAGCCAAGAGCAGCGGCGAGCTGTGTGAAGATTTTACTTCGGAGTCAAAAATGCAGATTGCATGATGTTGACTGGCCCAGAAAAACTTGAAAAGACAGAAACATCAATTTCAAAAGAAAAAAGTGTGAGCAGCTGAAGTTGAGAAGACATTGTTCCAAAAAAAAAAAGCCTCATGCACAGATCTTTATTTTATCCATGATAATGTCAACTACAGCTTAGTATGGACTTGGACATAATCTCATATCTCTATCTTTACCTGTCTCTCTGTTTCTGTCTCTCTCTCTCTCACACACACACACACAAACATGATGGTACTTCTATACTTGTGAAGACCTTGCCTAACCTTAACCTAAACCTAATTCTTAACTTATCCCTAAAACCAACCCTTATCCCTCTAACACACAAACATCCAAAATGTCCTCACTTTCTGAAAATGTCCTTACTCTCAAGGTCTATGAATCAAATTGGTCCTCGCAGAGATAGAAGTACAAGAACACACAAACACACATATAGATGCACACGATACCTAATACCTGAAACGACTGAGTCGGGCGGAGCTGGGAGGCACAATTATGAGTAGCTGCCATCTTGACCTTCTATCTACCAACCGATCAAATTGAATGATGATTATCATATGAGCGATAAGCTCCTTAAAGCACTTTTATATAACTTTCTCTTTTTTAACTCCGTTTGTCTTTTTCTTTTCCCAACACCGGTATCTTTCTGTCTCTATGTTCTACTCTCTCTCTCTCTCTTTCTCTCACACACTCTTATCCTCAAACCTCTTTTCATCTCTCTCTTCCACTCTCACTTGCTCTCTCCTTCCTTCCTTCCTGGAAAAGGGCTCCCAAACTTTTACTGCATCTCGGATTTTACCTGGAAATGTCACATCACAGTTGATCTTATCCATCACAGTCAGGCAAGAGCTGCATTTGAACACTAAAACTCTCAGTTGATTTGTGACCAAACACAAATACATTGCTGAATTATACTGAAAACACATTATGCCTTTTGTCTTGTCTTCAGGGTCGTATTTTTTTCTGGGAATTTGGGAGCTTCTGCTTTAGCAACCTGGGGATGTTCTACAGTTATTAAAGTCTGCATAGTGTGTATTTGATTGGGTGATTTCAATACTTTTAGATTTCACTATATTTAAAGTTCAAACCAGATCAAACTGTTTTGTTTATGGTTTGTATTTACATTCAATAATTATATCTCTATATAGTAGTTTTTATTGGTGGTGGCAGAGTCTGCCATTCCCACACTGGAGTCAGATTGCCTGCATTTATACATATAAATATATATATATACATATACATATACATATACATATACATACATATATATAAGTAACTGCTAATGCAAACCCAACATTTCTTACTGCCGCTGCTTCACATTAAAAGTGTTCAACTGGAGAGGCTTTTATTGTGAAGCAGCCACAGAAAAGGTGATGTGTTTGTCTACATGGTTAGCGCTAACTGCGATGTTTGTTCATCCAAAATGTGGCATGGGCATTTGCTGTTACCACGATAACCACAGGTGTCACCAAATCAGCCTCATCTGAAATCTTAAGGACAACAACTTTAAATTTGACAACTTTTTAAGCCAACAAAATAAATAATTATATAAAGGATACACGTTTTTTGCCTGGCAGTATAGAGAAGGTTCTGAAACAGCATTTAGACCTTTGTGATGGTACATTTTATTTACAGAATACATAAAACAATAGCTGAATACAACAATTAATTTGTGACCTCAATATTACTGGAATTCATGTCAGTTTCTAAGATTTATAGCAAGGTTATAGTATATTTAATCCTATAGCATTTTACACCCTTTTTAATTACACCTTTTAAAATGTTTCTAGCTATTTAGTTGTGAATTTTAAATTCAAGTTAACACTTGTCAGGCGAGAACATGTTTTTCAAACATAAGAAACATATTATAAAGCTTCATGAGTGAATCATATTGTATTTTAGTTTCTTCACAGTTGGTCAGAAGCATTTCTCAATACCGAGGCCTCTTTTTCAAAGCTCATAATGCCCCTCTCAACACAGAAATGCTATTTGACCAGAAGGTTAATTTCACACACAAAATGCAATAAAACTCTCACAGAATGAAGATCTGTCTCAAAGTTACCAAAGCTTCTGCCATCTGTTGAGTGGAGTTTTTTTCAAAACTGCAGAAAGCCTTTGTGTTATTGTAGCTTTGGTTGGTCTCTGTTGATAAAATATGTATATATGCTTATTTGATGTTTGTACAAGAGCTTGGCAACTCAGGCTTTCCAATGAATAAATAAAATAAAATGATTGAAAGGAAGAGTCACAGAACAGAAATACTGTGGCAAACACTTGAGGAAATGTGCACTTATTTCTTCATATGTTGTAATAATGAAGATTGTTTTTTTTGTATGCTTACAAAATAGAAAAAAATAGAAATAGAAACAAAAATTACTGTAGTATAAATTTTATTTAACATGCATTTGTTGCTGTTACTTACAACAAAAATGCAAACAACATATCTGTAATCTCTGAATATCTGTTTTTAAAAATAATTTTCACTATATTAGATATAATTTTTAGCTGGAAAACTACTGTCACATTTTAGTTTGCATTACAGGTTTAATAGAAACTTTTAATTTGACACTGTGCTGTGGACTTGTACCTATACATTTTGGTTGGTTGATGACGAGTGAGAACTGTAATATTAGAATTTGAAAACTGTTGATGACAGTGAATTCCATTTGCATCAAAGTACAACCATTCACCGTATAGTCCACGTAGAAAACATGTTGTGATCACTGCATGAAGAAACTCTTTCTCTTTACACGCCCCATTTTCTCCTGTAAGACACACAACACTAGACTGATTGAAGTCTCACAAGTGAAATGACATGCGTGTTTTCCTTGACAGCACAACGAATATGGTAAAAGGTATTTGTCATCCGGAATGATCTTTATATTTTGTCTGGCCTGTGCATCTAAGAAGAGGCACCTCAGCATGAAAGATCATATTTACACCACTTCATTAGCTTTCAATGAAGCAAAATGCAAAAATGGTTTGGGTGAGCCAGCACACAACACTGTAGTCTGTGAGAAAGATGTGATTTCTGGCAGGAGGATGAAGTGTGTGTGTGTGTGTTTGTGTGTGTGCTATGTATTTATCACATTATGGGGACAAAAGTATGTTTCCACAGTCACATTTTGTGGAACAACTCCCAAGTTGGGACACAAAATTGGTCCCCACAAGGTTAACCGTTTGTTTTACAAGTTAAGGGTAGTATTATGACAAGGTTAAGGGTTAGACTCCTCTTATAATAATAAATGCAATAGTAGAAGTGTGTGTGTGTGTGTGTGTGTGTGTGTGTGTGTGTGTGTGTGTGTGTGTGTGTGTGTGTACTTGGATTAATCTTGTTGTGGGGACAAAAATATGTTCCCTTAGTAACCAATATCCAGGTCCCCGCAACGTAAGCTTAAGGTAAAGGTAAATCTCCAAGGAATTAATGTTAAGTCAATGCAATGACACTCCTCAGTGTGAAAAACAAGTTTGTGTATGCTAATGGTATGTCGTGTGCTCTATCCATATATCTTCATGTGCCCTTTTATTTGTATATGTCAAGCCAAGTCTCTTACAAATTTCACATGGAACAATTGTGAATGAGTTTAATGACCTCCTTCAGTGCCAAAGCAGGATGTAATGTGAAATATAGTGCAGTTAAAAGCAAAGGTGTGGAGGTGGATGCCTGTATAAAGAGAGTATAAAGCTCTCTTTGTTGCAGAGACAACAATGGTTTGAGTTGGCGTAGTCAGAGATTAAATTTTCTTTTCAAGCTTGACCAAGCTGTTTTAGTTGCCTTAACCATATCTTACCTACTTATGTGATATTTAAAGAATAACCAATTTAAAAAGTGTTGTTAGTGAATGTTTAAAGACATTGCCAGATAAAATGCACAATATCAATGTTTGTATGGTTTGTTTGTTAGTGGGTGACTGTAAAGGCCAATTCATGGTTCCCATGTCCCCGTGGTCGCGGCAGTACGCGTGACATACATTTCGTAATCTGCCCATATCCTGTCTGCACTACATGTGCGCCAACTGTGCATGCACTAGAAAAGTAAACTGGTATGTACTGTATTCCCTATCCTTGGTACTATTCTTGTTAAGCGGTCACACACAGTTTTCTATTTTTGATTTTTTCATGTTGTTCAACCAGATACAATAAACAAAAGAGCTCTTCTTCTTGTTGTCAGGAGGTCGCCATCATGTTTTCTAGTGCACGTGTGTGGAACGTGTCTGCGTACGCATACCTCCGGTTGTAGTGTGTATAGAAGCGTGTGCTATCCACGTCTGTCCTGGAGTATGATCAAGGCTTAAGTTTTTATATGCATGTGAGTATGTTTGTCCAGGGGGTTAATGTGATCCTGGTCGTTGCTTTGCTTTCACTGAAATACTAAACAGCATGTGATGCAGCTTGTACATCTGTCAGCGCCCGGGCTGTATGTTCACAGAGACTGCTAGAGGAGGAGGGAGACAAACGGCATGTCAATTTCTCAGTCAAATCATCAAATATTTCTCTTAGGGGCAGAAATGAAAAATAAGAAGCAGTTAACCTATTCACCATCCCAGTTGCAGATCAATTTACTTTGGTTTTGAGTAAAATACCGACTACAGCTTATTAAAAGTGTAACTTTGCTTGTCTGTCTCTGTGTCATTCATTTCAAGTTTTCTTTTACTGTTTGTCATGTGCTAAATGAATAATTGATTAATAAAATAAATAAATAAATGGAGGGTTAATGAATAACCAAAGTTAGTTGCAGTCCAAAAGATAGCCCTAGTTTCATTTAAAGGGATGCTGTATGCCATTTGATTTGATGAATATCAACAACCTACAATCAAATCTTGGATTTGTACACGTGTAATAGATAGCCCTGGCACTTCAGTGTTGACACAATGTCTATAGGATTTTACTCTTGTAGAATATTTGATTTCACCAGTCTACGCTAAACTGCCTGATTTGATAGCATACAGTCTCAGTATAAAATTAGTTAGATCTGAACTGCTACAAGGTCTCCATTTCTCATTTTTAATAATGGTTGTGACCTAATATTCTACTATTAGTGAACTATTAGTGCATGCTAAAGTGAGCTCTAGCCTATAAAACCTTCCAGGGACACTTAGTGTAGTTTACGCGTTGATTCACTGTGCCACTGGAGATTGTTTCAGTTCAGCTAAAACATTACTTTGACATTTACAACAGAAACTGCAGAGCAATGGTGAACAGAAACACAGTGGACAGATTATACTAAGTGAAACAGTGAAAGAAGAGTCCACAGAGTCACATCCAAAAACATTCAAGTCACTAAAGGCATAAAAACCCATAGAGAAAAGAACAAAATGGAGCCAGAGGTGAGCGTGAGAAAGTATGAATGAAATGGATAAAGAGGCTCTGATGGAGGCTCTGTGACTCAGACTGACCAAAGCAACTAAATAAGGCACATCACCTCCCTTTGTAACGTGACCAAATCAGTCAGTGTGTATAAAGTAGTCTTGTCCATCTTTTATTCTTAGAAATGAGGGAAGGAAAACAGAGGGACATGTTGGCTGGTTATTCTTATCCATACGCCTGTCATTTACATGTTCACACCTAAACCCACCCCCACTAAGTCTGTGTCTCATTTGTCCTTTCTGCTCACACATTTCTGCACTTCTGAGTGTCCGTGCGACTGTGTGTGTATGCGTGTGTGGGTCTGTGTGCTGTACGTGTTTGCGTGCCCATGTGCGTGTGTGTCTGGCTTTGACAGCTAATTCCCTTTGCCAGAAAATGTCCTGCAGCAAGAATTTGGAGTTGAGAAAGTGTCCGCGGCTCTCTCGATATGTGACACGGTGCCAAAACGGGCATGCAGCCACTTTCCATTAGCATGGTCCAACACTGCCCATTCACAGCTACAGCACTGCCAGAAACTGGTCAAGAGTGCTGAGAGAAACTCCATATTGCCAAAAACAAGTTTGAGATGCTGCAAACAAAACCCATAACTGCCAGAAACCTGTCCAGAAGGCTTTAGACAATAAAAACAATAATAAGAAAATCATAATTGGAAATGGTGCTGCTCATGCCAGTCTCGCAAAACTCCATAAGTGTTGTTTGTTGTTTGTTTTCTGTTGGCCAACAATTAGTGAGAATTAGTGAGAATAAATGACACAGTGTTTTGGATTAAGTTGAAGTTTCAAGAGTAACTGCCAATACATTTCTACAAACCAACCAATTTAAGGAACGTACAAGTGGTTTTGCATGTTTTAGGAACTTAACTATAAGCTGTGTTGTAAGAAAAGCTAATTAAGAAGCAAAACAATAAGCAAACATGGACAACATGAGAAGCATAATGTGAATTTGGTGTTTTCATGTTAATATTTTTTGACTTGGACCTACCCAAAAACTACAGAAAACTGCGTGCAGTTTAAAAAAAAAGAAAAAAAGAGAGAGACCTGATCGTAAAGGAACCCCAAGACAATCAGAACCAGTCCGAAATAGACCCGAGGATAATTAGTCCAGATCCTAAATGTGGACGGCCCAAAAATATCCAAATTGAGAGAGAATATGAACACTGGCAGCCACATCATGCTCCGCAAAATACATGTCCTCAAACATAAACGACAGAATAGTTTGTTTTCCAATGACTCCCAAAACGACATATATAGGCGTACCAGACCTTCATCGTCATGGTAACAATAATAAACACGTGGTTAACTACTTGGTTAGGTTTAGGAAAAGATCATGGTTTGCGTTAAAATAACTACATTAGTAGGATAAGTTAGTGACGTAAGTCTAACGTAACTCAACTTACATATGTAAATTTACTTGCGTACTTAAGTTAAAATAAGTAAAGTTTGACTTTTGGTTTCACATGGACATGAACAGCTGTCTCTGGGTGAAAGTGCTGTGTTGATTTGTAGTTTATACAAACATACAAAAAAATCTGAAGGGTCCTTGAAGGCCTGTTGAGTGTCAGGGTTTAGACTACCTGCATGTCTCTCTCCAAAATTGGTGCTGCTGCTTTTTCTAAATTTCTCTGTGCTTTTGTTCCTCCTCTGCTCTCTCCATGTCTTGCTGTATCAGCTAATATACGATCAAGTATTTTTTCTTTCCCTTTACTTTCACTTATCTCTTTTCCATCCTCTAACTTTCTCCCTCCCTCCATCGCTCTCAGCTCTCTTTCTGTCAGTACTTTGGCGCCTCCCTCTCCTTTTCTGCTTCCTTTCCCCTGTTCCTTTCCATTGCACTGACAGTATTTAGGGGCCTGGTTAACAAGCTATTTAAGCCCCATCTTCTCTGCTCCCTAATCACACATGCAATATTCATACATGGCTGTCACTCATGTAGACACATTAAGGCTATCATTCCCTCTCTGCTCTCCTCTTCCCACTCCTTTTTCTGCTCTCCCTCCCTCATCTCATCATCTTCGCCACTCTCCTTCCTCTTCTCCTGCCCACTCTCATCTTTCTGTCTCCCGCTTCCATTTTCTCCTACTTCCTCTTTGCCCTCCCTCCCTCTCACCCATTCAATCTCCTCGACTGTTCCCATCTGCGCACATAGAAAGAGCGAGACATCTTCAGTCTTTTCATGTGATCGACCGAGAGGGACTGCAGTGAAAACTGTTTATCTTTTCATAGAGATGCTATGTGCAGGATCTGCTTATTAATAATAATTTGCTGTAATTCAGTCATGATGATACATTCTAATAACAAATATGCCTCTCACATTCAAGTATAAACCCAGAGGACCTGCTTAGTATTTTAATTTGGGTGAATATGGAAGTCTGTACGCTTGATTGCCTACAAAATCTATTGTTGATGTAACCACCAACAGCATCTCCAGGGTGGAAATAGTGAAATGTGGCCTTAAAAACAAATCACAGTTCTGCCAACATTGGCGTATTGAAATAAAAACTCATATGGGTTATTATTAGCAAGGTGTAGAGTGATATAATGGCCATTAATATGCTGCTATAACAGCCTCCACTCTTCTGGGAAGGTTTTCCACAAGATGTTTGAACCTAGCTGCAGAAATCTGCTGCCATTCAGCCACAAGAGCATCAGTGAGTTCAGCCACTGATGTTGGGCAATAAGGCCTGCAGTTGGCGTTCAAATTCATCCCAAAGGTGTTGGACGGAGTTGAAGTCAGGGCTCCGTGCAGGCCAGTCAAGTTCATCCACACCAAACTGAGAAAACCATTTCTTTATGGACCTGGCTTTGTACAAGAGCCTTCTCTAAACTGTTGTGCCAAAGTTGGAAACACATTTTTGTCTACAATATCATATGCTGTGGTTTTAAGATTTCCCTTCATTGGAACTAAGGGACCTAAACCATAACCTTTTCCACCAAACTTTGCAGTTGGCACTACGCATTCAGACAGGCATCCGTCACACCCGGATTCTCCATGAGACTGCCAGATAGTTAAGTGTGATTCATCACTTGAGACAATATGTTTCCACTGCTCCAGAGTCCAAAGGTATTCAAATGTGCTTTACATCAATCCAGCCTACACTTGGCATTGCGCATGTTGATCTCAGGCTTGTGTGCTTGCTGCTCAGCCATAGAAACCCAGGTCACAAGGCTCCCAATGAACAGTTCTTGTGCTGACCTTGCTTGCTGAGGCAGATTGAAACTTGGTAGGGACTGTTGCAATTAAGGACAAATCATTTTGGGGAGATTTCCTTCCAAACTTCCTTCCTGTTTTCTTTGTTGTTTACTCCCCTCTTGCATTTTGTTCTCATTTAATTTAATGAGTTATTGAAGAGAGGGAGTAAAAGAGTTCTCTGAGTTTGCAAGCGGTTCAATAAGTTGAAGCTGAAGACTTATTTGTATCATCGACTCCTGTCTGGTAACTGTCTGCAAACCATTCCTATTTTATGGAGTAGTTTAGGCTCTGACAGAAGATGTTAAATAAAAGTGGATGGTCCAACACAGCTGATAAGCTGCAATAGCTTCCTCCATTTCGGATTCTACTCTCCAGCCCTTCGTTCCCTCAAAGGTCAGCGCTGTCAAGACAGCTTGCTATTGGTCAACAGTCCAAATTTGCGTGTCAAAGTTCAAATTTGCACAGATTTACTTCACCCCCCGAAAAAAATCCACTGATCATGATGAAATTAACTGATTTAGCTGCAAAGTTTTGTCATATTAAATGCTGGTGTCACTGGGCTTTTACCAGGAAACGTGAATTTTATTAGTTATGCCTGTGCTTTTCCGACTATGACAAGTCAAAATGTCTTCTGTGAAAAAGGTCTACTGAGATTGCAGGGATGCAGGCATGATTTTATGCACCTGTTATCAATGGGTGTCTCCACCTGAGTTTGGCTATATCTGTCTGTCTGTCTGTCTTGAAAGATTATGTTTTCTAAAGTAGTGTATGGAGTTGGAGCTTTAAGCTGTAAAACTGAAAACTGTGGCAGCTGTGTTGCAGTTAATTTACCATGTGTAAATATATTGGGCTGCTGTTTAGTAGATTCAAGCTCCCTTTAATTGGTTAAAATTTCTCATTAATAGCAATATGCAGACAACTGTGCGAGCTAATAAGTCTCCCTCGCTCACTCTCCGTTTCTCCCTCCCTTTTTCGCTCTGCAGTTCTTTCGCCGTTAATGCCACATTGCTAATCAGCATGAGTGTGGATGGGTATCCAAATGCAATCACAGACAATTATACTCCTTGCTGTGCTTGTGTGCGTTATTTGTGCATGTGCATTTGTGTGTGCATGTGTACATTTTAGCCCATTAGGAAGTGACGCACTGATTAGCCGTCAACTCTCATGCTGCCCGACTGCCAGTCACACAGACAACAAACAAAAAGCAACATCTCCTGACACACACACACACACACACACACACACACACACACACACACACACAATTTGCTTTCCACCCATTATGTACTCAGGATACTTGTCACAGTCATGGTCACAACAGCAGGATAAACTGCAGCTAATTCAGTTGAATAAAATAACTGAAAGAGTGGGGAAATATATTTCAGCTGAACACCCTTCATCAGCTGAATACAATATTTTTTAGTTTAGTTTCTGGCTAACTTCCTGAGCTTTTTTCAGCTTGCTTTGCCTTCCTTGTTTTTATATTAGACTCTTATAGCCTTTATTGTGCAAGTTCAGCGGCAGTCATCTATTTCAGCTGCACTGGGTCTCATTCTGCTCATGTAAAAACTGTGCAGTCTGGTCCATTCTCCAACATGCTGACCCAGTTGTGTGACATGCTCGCCCACCAGCTGCCTGCCACACTCTTTTATTGTTATTTATATGTTATTATGGTGATTCTGCTACATCGGGATACAGTGCAGAGTTATGGTGAGGAGGGAGTTCGAAGGAGAGAGGAGCTGCTGTAGTTGGTGAGATGGTTTGAGTTCCCAAAATGGCAATAAGTAAGATTTGTGCTGCCACACACCACAAAATGACCATACTGAAATGCTGTCTCTCTGTGGGAGTTTGTTGTTGATCGGCACCAATGAGTCAACACCAAGTACTTGCTGAGATTTTTGGATTTCATAATTCACTTCCCAGCCTGTACTCCCCCGCCCACTGGCATTACTTCCCAACTGCTCAACCACGCAGTGTTACCAGTGACTAATGCTACAACACTATCTAACCTCTGGAGGTTTAAAATGACACCTTTTCAATCCCAATGAGCAAATTACACACAGTTTTGTTATCTTGTTAGTCCAGTTTTTCCCACATTGTGTTATATCACACCTCTTCATTTCTGCTCTATTACAGGTGAGCTATACTAAAAATGAGCTCACCTGTTTCTGTTGTATGTGAGATACAGAATACATATGGTACAATAGCTATATCATCACTCAGTTAAGGTCATACATTACTTAATTGTATAGAATGTATCTTATTATAGCATCTTTGAAATTATTTTAAAGATACAACCACCTGGGGGCACCAAAGTCAGAAATAGTCAAATTCCCAACAAGTCCTCATACCTAAACGACAGAATAGGGTCGTTTGCCAATGACCCCCAAAACAACAACCTTCGTCGTCATGGTAACAATAATAAACATGCAGTTAACGTTGTGAAACAGTCGCAGTTTGGTTAGGTTTAGGCACCAAAACTTGGTTAGGTTTAGGAAAAGATCATAGTTTGGGTTAAAATAACTACGTTAGTTACATAAATTGAAGTAAGTCAGTGTTGACTTTTGGTTTCAAACGGGACACAAACAGCAGTCTCCTGGGTGAAAGTCCTGTGTTTGACTCATCCATCCATCCATCCATTCATTCATCCCCACCTCCTCACCACACAGACCTTGTCGCTCTTTATACTACCTCACCTGAATTCCGTCTTTTATCCCGTCATAATTATTACGGCCACTAGAGGTCGCCGCCTAACAATAAACATAAATATGGGTCGTAATAAGCTGCTTGCACAGACGACCTATACTGTGGTATTTTCGGGGAGGACAGTCTCCAAATTCCACACATAATTAACATAATATTTACATTTTGGAAAATATGCTTATTTGCTTTCTTGCTGGGAGTTAGATGAGAAGATTGATACCACTTTCATGTCTGTGCGATAAATATGAAGATAAATATGAAGCCACAGCCAGCAGCCGGTTAGCTTAGCTTAGCACAAAGATCACATTCAATAACTGCTGAATAATCCCTGCAGATGTGACTGATAAACATTTATTGTTTAGTTAAGAAAAACTGAAACTTTCTCCTGAAGGTTCTTAACAAATGGTCCATAATAAAGTTTGTAGCTTTCCTGCAGGAATAAGTGTACCCAAGAAGGTGTTGCTTTTATTTCCTCCTGGTGGATGTCTTGTTTAGCAATGAAGCTCTGTGTTTCTAAAGTGGTACACATGTAGTACATTGTGATAATGAGTCTTAGCGAGCTCATTGAGCAGCTGTTGAGAGTAATTAGTATTTAATCTTGGAGAGGAGAGTGCTGTGAATATTCACACTTTGATCAACGCAACCAGCCCATCATCTCCTGTCCTCTCATTTTCATTTTCTCCTCTCCTCATTTATTCGTCTCCTCCTCCTCCTCCTCCTCCTCCTCCTCTCCCACTTGTTTGCACTCCCAAAGGAGCAGGAGCAGTTTGCATCTTAATGGGAGAGAAATTCCCTTCCTTTCCCCTTCCCTCTGCCTGCCTCTGTTTCTTTGTTCCTCTGTTTGTTTCTTTCTTGCTCTCTTAGCTCTGTTTGTCTCTTAGGGATGATAACTGCTTTATTACATTATTGTACAATCAGCATGATAATATCTTCACACGCCAAAAGGCCAAAATGTGCCACACAGTCTCAACTGGTGCCCCGTGGAAACCTGCCGTCTCCAAAAAGACAGCTTTTGCGCAGCTCATAAAAAGAACAAAAAGTTGTTTTTCTCCCAAGCACACTTTTGACATGTTTTCCTTTTGCAGTGAATTATCAGTGGTTTGTGGTGATCTTGGGGTTAGGAAACACTTTGAATGTAGTACAGAGAAACCGTGGCAGCAGTCACCTAGAGTGGAAAACAACAACAACAAAATGTACTTCTGTTTTCATGCTGGAAACAGACAGATACTATAGACAGGATCAGTAGATAAAATAGCTAGACAGCTAGACACTTCAGTTATTTTATAGTTTGGTGGTTTGAGGAACAAGGGATCCAACAGCTATTTGTGCCACAATGTTAATCAGTGGAAGCTTGGGCAGGTATTCAAATGCAATCACTGACAATTACAGTCTGCGCCATGTGTGTTATTCGGTGTATGAGTTTGTGCGCGTGTGCGAGTGTGTGTGTTTGATTAGCCAGTGTCTTGCTGATTAGTCATCAATCCTCATGATGCCAAACTGACTGTCAGTCAGACAACAAACAGAAAGAACCTCACATCGATGACTGTGTGTCTGCATGCCCGCGTACATCCATATATGTTAAAATGTATGTTGCAAAATCTTCATTTAAATCGCTTCTGAAAAGACATTTTTACTGAAAGCCTTTTTTTATAACTCTTTTAAATCACTTTTCCTCTTTTATAATGCTTTCAAAAAATTTATTTTTACTATAAACCTTTTTTTATAACCATATTCAATCTGCATGGGTGTATTTATTTGTGTATGCATGTTGGTTTATGTGTGAAATTCATATGTAACGTATGTATGTATGTTGCCTGTTTTGTCCCTTGCAATCTCTGGTTTTGATGAGTGCTATAAAAATAAACGTTATTATTGTAATATTCTATTTACACTCATATAGCATATGCATCCTTGTGTGTTCATTTACTCTCATTACTGTAACAAAGTAATTTTTTGAAAAATACTTAAGCACTTTTTATCACAAATATTGTTCTTCGGAAAACATTTCGAGTTGCATCCGTTTTTTGAATGTGCTGCCATACATGTTTGCACATTTTGTGCACATTTGAGTATTTTTGCTGTGCACACACACACCTGCCTGCCCATCTGTGTTTTAGCATTTCAGCTGCTGTTATTCTGTTGCAGTAGGTGATTTCTGTGGTTTCCCTTTGTTGTTTCCATGTTGTTTAGCACGCATAAAACAACAGAGTGAGGGGTGATAGAGAGAAAAAGCAGAGGGATGAGTGGGGAGAGTACTTTGTGCGAGGTGATGATGGTGGCTGGAAAACGAGAGCATCTGCATAACAATAAAAGAAAATAAAAAATAAATAATTAACATTTGTTGGCTTGTCCTCTGTAATTTTGTGTACCCTCCGTAATGATGATTACTATTTGTGCTGCTTCCACTCGTTTGTTACAGACTGCCTGTGATTAATTAATGTGCAAATGTTGCATTGCAGTGCTTTTAAAAGTCATGGCAGAATTCATCTTGGATTATTTTTTAAATTACTTTGTATTCCTTTATAATGCCAGCCACACTATTTTTAGTTTTTAGTTTAGTTATTTGTATTCAAAGACAAACTGTATTACAGGTGAAGTATAAAAGTAGCTGAATTTGTTAACCCAACATGGCACAGTATTACTGCTGTATTATCGTATGACATATGTGAAATGGAAAAATTCCTTTGGCTGCGGCTTGCAAACGTTCACATCATCAGTCAGTGTGACATTGTGATTGCCATTATTACTAATGAAAAGTGTAATTTGCATACTGAATGAGTAATTATGCATTGTTTGAGCTTGTGGTTACATTCATGACTGCATTTCGTCACAGGCTCAGCATCAAAATAATATTTTGTTGCGTGAACAGTGAACTTTGGCATCCAACTTTGCTTCCTTTAAGACACATTTGTATTATTTCCCACCAAGACGAATATATCAGAGCTTTCAAAAAACAAACAAACAAACAAACAAACAAACAATCAAAGTCATAATTATCTTTTGGCTGTTGATAACAATTGACAACTTGGAAAGAGATTCGGTAATTACACTAATCAATATGACATGAATGCAACATCAGTTTCTGTTTTCCCAAAAAGATGTTGATGACAAAGATACAGAACTTTTCCCTTTTGTCACTGTATGAATGCAGTCACATTAAAATGATAAACCTTGTACTGCAATCTGCATCTGATCTACAGTATAAAGTGGAGACATAAGATGTAAACAAAGGACATACAGTTTTTGGACTATTTGCGTTAAAGCCACAAAATTACCTTCATGAAATACACCATAGTTTAAGGAGGCAGGCAGTTACGTAGATTTCTGTCTGTCTTTGTCTCTCTTTACACTTGTGGTTGTCTGCTGCTCTGTCTGCTTCTTTTGCTCTTTGCAGACCCTGCCTGTTGCCTCACTCTCTTTGTTGTATGACAGTTCAGAAGCCAATCGTGACAAATACTGAATTTCTAATTGTCATGGGAGGTGACCCATTGATTTCACTGCTGTCAGCGCTGGCTCCTGTGATGCCTGCCACTGCACAAGGAATGAAGCGACAGGCAGGTAAAGCAGACAGACAGGCAATCAGTAAAACAGATCCAAACACGCAAACAAAAATAAAGGAAGACTGGCAAACAATTAATCAGATAAATAGAGAGACAAGTGATGATAGAGACTGCAGATGCATAGAGAAAAGCAGGTAGAGAGGCAGTAAAATCCCTTTTTTAAAGTTTGTGTCACAGGATGTACTATAACCCAGTGTCTACTGACTTTTTGGTGATCAAAGCTTTGTTTATGCCGCTTCTGAACAACCCACCAAATATGAAAGAAACAGGAAATACAGCAAACAAAGCAAAAATATGGGATTTTCTGTTAGAAGAGGGGAGGGGGGGGGGGGGACTATCGGAAACAGAAATAATGTTATTCACTGGTGATGTTCATTAGTTTTAGTTTGAGATGTGTGTGTGGTGGAACGGGGCAGAACTGATATAGCCTTATAATTATCCAAACTGCTTTTGGGAAGCAGTAACATGAAGTGACATGAACTGTGAGCCACGCAGCTAACACATGTGACATAAAGCAACGCTCTGCTTGCTGATTTCAAAGTATGATTTTCTGTTCTCTCTCTTGATTTTTTTTTGGCCCTAGAGCTGTTAATAGGCTGCTTTACTAAGATTTTTAACCCATTTTTGGCAGGGATCTTTACCACATTACAAAGAGAGGATTACAGGATGTATGATAGAGAAAATACCAAATGTGTATGTATTCATTCTGATTAAAAATCATCTGAAATGCATCATTCTTCATCAGTCTTCTGTAATTCAATGCGTTCAGGTGCATGTAATTTGTCGTCAAGTCCCCATACTGTGTAATGTCACACACTTACAACACACCACTTCTGGATACACTAAAATCATATCTGTCTTCTTTCTTCTCCATCTTTTGATTCATGTATTTTGTTCTTTTGTTTTTTTATTTTGCACAATCCCCTCTTTCAATCCCACGATACTGAGTGAGGTGGAGTTGGTGGATCGAGGTGTCGGTCAGAGGGATCATGCACACACACACACACATACACACACACATACATATACACACACTCAAAAGACATCCGCACACACTTAAGTTCTCCCTCTTCGCTCTGATTGTCAATGAAGGCGCTTCGTGACGGTACATATTTCTTAGTGCTCAGAAGCAACATCACATGCTTCATTTTGCTGTTAGACTCAAAAGTAGGTTGCATTGCACGGAATAATTCCACCTTAATAACAAATAGGATTTTTAGTCAATAAGGCAAGAATTGAAACAGTCAGCTACATTTGATCTTTTATTTCTGTTTACTTATCTTCAGCTTAATATGGATTTATCAGCAAAAGTGAAGGCCTAAGGAAAAAAAAAGAAGAGCCTGTCAGTTTTTGATATCAGGTTTTCCTGTCCTTTATGTTTTATGATACCTCCTACAGTATGATACTTTATTGATACCTGCTTCAGCTTGTTTCCACTATCCACTGGGAGATCAGGCCACTGCAACAGCCACAAAGCACCGTTGTTGCTCGATACTGCAGCAGGGTTAGCTGCTGTCTACACCTGGATCTGCTGATTAAAGGGCAGTTTCGCTACACTAACCTGCTTCCCCGTACATGCTCCAGCATATTAATGTAACCTCCCTGTATCTATATGTTTGACCCAAAACTGTAAGTAAAGCAAAGCTATAAAATGATCTTGTGTTCGTTACGTTCATTCTGTATTTTTGACTGGAGCACTGGAACCATGTCGGACATATAATAAAAATATTATGGTGTCCTATGGCAGAACGACTCACTCAGCACATGAAATATTTACCCAATCTCAAACTGTACCTGCAACAAAGATTTTAAAAATTATTGTTGATCTTATCATCTTACAAACAAGTAAAGTTTGGAATGATATTAAACGTTCCTCTAGAAATACAGACCATCAGTTGGTGCATTTTAAATATGTTCAAAAAGTAAATTCAGATTCCTCTGATTTCATACCAAATGAAGTTGTTGGTATCTCCACAGTATGAATTATATTGGGACATGTTATCACTTGGTTTTGGAAAGACTTCTGTGTGTTTTGAAAAGGGGTAAGCATGGATATATATAATATTATAGGAAATTGTTTCTCAACTGTCCTACTTGCATGACTTAAATCTTACAGGTCTGACAGCAGCAAACAAACAAACAAAAAAATAAATAAATAAAAAACTGGATATGGATTCAAAAAGAAGGGGCAGTAGAAAACACGAGGCAAAGGCAGAAATGGTTTGTGTGATTTGAAATATGGTCTGAAAAAGTTTCACTTTATATATAAGTATATACGCTTTATGAAATGTGCGGACATACATGTACGTACATACTTTACATACATATTTATATGTATGTGCAGGTGTGTGCATCATAAGCAAGCCCTTATTGTGTAACCTTGGGAGGGAACGGGGGGGATTTCATTCGCTGTTTCTATGTGTATTCAGTGCATTTATGTCTCATTATGCTTGTTAATAAATATTATTTAAATTGTCTGAAAATGTAGTTCAGTGGAGAACTGAACATTTTTCTCTTCCCTGTAAAACCAAAATATGTTATTCTATATATATATATATATATATATATAGACAGTCATTTCATTTTTCAGTTCGTATGAGCTCAGCTTGATCAAACACATCAAAGTGCCTACACCAATCAAAAACAGACATACATGCATACTTACAGATATATACTACTAACATCCACGAACACATGCTGACCTCAGGGGGAAAGTCATGCTCTCACACACACTATTTGCCCAATACTTGCAAGGTCTTCTAACCCTGCGACTCACCAGTGCATGCTAAATATTGCCTCAGGCAGCTGAAGCCCTCCATTAACAATAGTTGGAGGGTGTTATAAACAAAGCTGAGCCCTTTTCTCGCCTTTCTGCCTCCGTTTCCTCCAGGCAAATCTACCGTCCTCTCCTCCTCCTGTCCTCCTCTCCTTAGCTTTTCTTTCTTTAATCCTATGTTTCTTCCCTCATCACCTCACTTCACATGGCTTCTCTTCCTCTCTCTTTATTCCCCTTCTCCTCTCTCCCTCTCTCCCATGGCTCTCCTGTTGCATTTTGGATCCATCTGTTGGGAAGAAAAGTAATAGCGGCAAAGTTAAACAACAACATGAGGAATTAGGCAGAAACACACTGCTGGGTTTACACAGGATCCAGGTGTAATGCCCGACTACCTCGCCTTCGGGTTTTACTCAACACCTATAGTAACAAACAAACAATCAAATGAACTGAGGGGTTTGTCTGGCCTTTTTTCTCTCTTATCAACATCTGCGAGAGCCACTGAAAGGTATTAAAACTTGACATTACGTGAGCAAACTATTGCAGCCTGTGGTGAGTGTTTTTCCCCCTGCTTTGTGTCTGTTGTTTACTGATTTTCTGCCCTACTTCTCCTTGATAAGATGCGTGGAAGTTTTTCAAAGAAGGCCCCATGAAGTTGTTTTCAACCTTGAGTTATTCTGGAAGTCAGTACACGTTGAGCTGTTCAATGCAGTGTTTCTAATCAGGTCACAGCTCCTCCCTTGTTCGGTAATACAGCAAGATATCTGGACGCGACGGCCTCGTTTTCACCGCGGCTTAATAATCGATTTTTCTTCAACTTCACTCGCACAACAATTGGAAAATTTGACCCATTTTAGCCGTGAGTGTTGTGTAGTAAATTACTGCTGTTAAAGGCGCTGCAGCCTGAGGAGTCCCAATGTATGGGGAGCATTACGAGCACTGACAAGATCTGGAGCATTTCCATCTTTAAACATATTGAGTTTTGTTCATACACGAGCTTCATGCTCTTTTTCATTCGAGCTAAGTCAATAATATGACATGACTGTTACAATCTGTACAACATATGGATGGCTAGACTACATTTATGTATTGCTTTTATCCAAAGCACTTTACCTCTCATTCTCACACACACACACACACACACACACACACACACACACACACACACACACACACACACACACACACACACACACCGTTGGCAGTGAGCTACCATGCAAGATGCTGGCCTAACCATCGGGCATTTGGGGGTTTAATGTCTTGCTCAAGGACACTTCAATATGTAAATAGGAGGAGCCAGGGATTGAACCACCAACCTGCGATTAATGAATGACTCACTTTTGCCTGCAAACTGACATATGACTTACCTGACCTGAGACCTTTGGTTTCGGATATGGAAAAACTCAACCAAAGTACTAGGAGAAACCTCAGGAAGAGCATCAAAGGAGGGGTCCCATGCCATTAGATGCAATATGTACAGTACAGACAGAAGTAGCAGTAGTAAAATGACAATATGGAGAAACAGAATTACAAGATTAAAGTTACCTTGTAACTTCATTGTTTTTTGTGAACAAGCAAAAGCTATCAAAATTAAAAATTCTTACCAAATCACAAACTGTGTGAATCCTTGCGGTCTAACAAGCAGGTTAAATGGGTTTCCCTCCTCAAAAAACATGCAAGTGAAACCTGCACTGTTTATATCACTGTTGCTGGCTGATTGCTCAATGTTTTGACGTACACCACCACAAACTGGTCTATGAGCATGGGATTGCATGAAACCGTCCTCTGCACACTGCAGGAATGTGTATCATGTCACATGTACGTCCTCATATGCATGTTAGTAGAACATGTGGTTCAAACAAAACAGGGACCCGCTCATGAAAACATTGCTCCATAATGCCACTAGTGGTCAAAATCTCCTCAGCGTACCTTTAAGTAAATAAAAAGTGACATATAATATAAAATAACACAAAGTATAATGTTAAGTAAAAGGCAATGATGTGTAAAACTTGTACTTCTGGTCAGTCTTCACTTTAATGAATAAAAGCATAAACTCGATGAGCCTCAGTTGTCTTTCTTGAATACATAAGTTTATACAACACAAATCTGTTTACAGAGAAGATCTTGGTACAGTCTGCATACATGGACACAGTCAGATACCACAAACTTAAATTCTTAAAGTCAAGGATAGCACCAAGTCTTACACCATCATCCGGGAGGAAGGAAGAAAACAATTATGTTTAGCTCTCAGTCAGTGTCAAAGAGTGTCTCAGCTCATTATTGTCACAGGGAGTCTGGAATCTTATCTCAAACACTGGATATGCTGGCACCTCCTGGCGTAAAACATACCTAATCTGAAGGGCAGGGACTAAGGCATCGCCGGTCAACTATATGTCAAACTCAATATTAGGATTTCTCCTTAACCATAAATTTCTTCCACAGGCATTAAACATCACACCACTTCCCAGTGCAGCCAGCCACAGTGGTGAAGTGCCACTTCAAAAGTGGTTGTTAGAGTGTGTCGTCATTCAGTTTAATCTCCCAAAATCTCTCCAGGATTTGAAAAGAGCCCCTTCTGCTCACCAGACACCTTCTGTAGCTGCATCAACTTCAAATCCCTTAAACCATGTGAGAATAAACCATATATATATATATATATATATATATATATATATAGTAAGTGACAAACACATGCAGCTTTTTCTTTAGAATAATTCCAAGGCCCATTTTAAAAGTTTGCTGATTGAATATGGGCTTTGAAATAAAATCTGGCCCCAGGTCAGGTCAACTCAATGGTTTGTCTTCTGACAAGACAATTGAAGTTCAGTGCAAGTTCAATCAGGAAGACTATCTTTATGCCTCATTCATTCACATCTCTCTCTCTCTCTCTCTCTCTCTCTCTCTCTCTGGTTTTCTTAATCAGCTGATTATGGGCGTTAACTCTCTCACTTATCCAACCAGATTTTGCTACGATATCGATCTGCTGTCAAACTTTAAATCTGTTCTTCTCTCGTATGCTGTCAGCTGTCATTTCAGTGCGGATTCGTTGTGATCCCTCGGGGGGTAATAAAACAACTGGACCACTGATAAAACTGCATTTTATACAGCAAGAAACAAGCCATAAAGTTACTTAAGATATAAGCCCAAACTTACAGGATTAACACAGACCAAACTACTGGTGAGGTGGCTTCTTATATAGATCATGGCTTCATATTGAAAAGTGTTTCTAATATTTTGTCCACTCGAACCAACATAAATGGGGCGGACAAAAATCATGAAGTTTAACAGAAAAGTAAAGAGAAAAAAATAATATATATAGATATTTAAATCGTTAAATCATTATTGTCTGCAGCAATGAGAAGTTAAATTGAATTTCTTTTGTTAAAAATGTCACAGACTTTTACAACAACTCTCTATTTTGCTTAGTTTGATTGTTTGACACACTGTGTTCCCATGGCAACAGAGGGGCATTGGTTTTTTGCCAGTTTCCATGATGCATTTTATTCCAGTGGAGGGAAAAACACAATATACAAAAGAAAGAAAGAGAAGGAATAAAGACAAGTTAAGCGAGGAGAGAAAGAAATGAATAGCGCAGAGAAAATAGAGGTTGCTGAGAAACATCTATTACGGGTACTTTTTCCACTCACACTGACATATTTTCCCCTTCATTTCAGCCGTGATGGAGAAATAGACAGCTTGTGTTATGTGACTCACAAAAAGCCCCAGTACAATTAAACACAATGTGTGTGTGTGTGTGTGTGCGTGCCGAGGAGGTACAGCTGGTGATTTCAGTGGGGAAATCAAAACGGTGCTGAGCAGGACCTGATCTGAGAGTAGTGACCCGCAGACATGCACCCACATACTCTCACTCACACACACACACACACACACACACACACACACACACACACACACACACACACACACACACACACACACACACACACACACACACACCCCTGATTGTAACAGCCTTCAAAGACACATTGGACTCTTACCAGCTTATTACTATGGGGTGCTACTTCACCACAACACCTTTCCACGACAGTAGTGCCTGATGGAAAGATGGTTACAAAAGCTGTTTGGGTGTGAGTCATGTCTGGACTATAATGATCTGCATAATATATAGCCTGATGCTTGTGGGTGTGTATGTATGGGCTTGAGTTACTCTCTGATTATTTGGTGTTACTTGATTCTTTGTGTGTGTGTGTGTCAGGCTCTAATTACTTACTACGTGTGTGTGTGGCTACATATTTCTTGTATGTAGGTGTGAATCACTTCATGATTGCTTCCTTGTGTTTAATTTCCTCAGTGTAGTGAGTGTGTGTGTGTATGTGTGTGTGTGTGTGAATAGAGAGCAGGACATACCCATTGAACATACGGAGATCAGGTAAACAAGCATTCTCTTGTTTGTTCTGTACACTACTTCTTAATACATTGTTCCTTCAAGGTCTCACATGCACACACATGTTCCTTAAGAGGACCCTCATTGACAGGATGCAATCCCATGCCGCAAACACTAAACAAAAGGTGTGTTCAGGCTGAACAGGAAATTGATTTTACAAGCGGCACGATTGCGTATAAAGTTAGATGAGAGTGGGCGTACACAAGCGAATTGAGGCATGACCGCGTTAAAATGTTCCAACTTGAGCGCAAAATGAACTCTTATAATGAGGCTTTATGACAGTTCATGAGTGTTTAGAGATATAGGGATCTGAAAGAAATGAACACAAAGAACTTCCTGTTAAATTCTGAGATGAGAGACTGAGCTGTCACACAATCACAACACAGGTGCCCTTTGCACACACACAGTTGTTTTTTTTAAATTATTTGGAGTTTCTTTAATATCTCCTCTTAATGCCTTTTGATGTCTTATGTAAAGTACTATAAATTGCCTTGTTGTTGGAAGGTGCTATTTAAATAAACCTTGCCTTACAGCTAACATCTGTGCAGTTGGTACATTGGCTGTTTGGGGCGCATAAACAAGGACTGTAAAAACAGTCCAGCAGTTAAATTTTTGGATTTATACTTGTGCATTGGCAGGTTATGCTGTAGCCACTTAGCCTTCGCATGTAGTGTAGTCAGAGCTAACGCGCACCTGTGCAAAACTGTGATGGGTCAGCTTGTGTTGCTTTGTTTTCTCCTACAAATTTCCAGTATTGGTGGAGATTGTTGATAGGAAAGACAACATCAAGCAAGCTGTAGAAAGGCTCAGTTATCGGCTCCTTCTATAGAAAACCCATTTCCTTTGCAAACCTTGTGCCCACCAGGGTCATGGCAGTCTATCACAAAGTGAAAGAAAGAATGTAAACACAATTACTTTGGTATATGTAATTAAAGGATGGCATGCCCAAGTTTTAGACCACTAGGCCATGGAGACACCCCTAAAATTCCACCTTAACCATCACAACTATATGCCAAACACAAAATGTTAAGTCTAATCTTGAGCCTAAAACCAAGTCTTAACCCCCAAACAGCCCTATGAAGAAGTGAGGACCACAACACTTTCCAAAAATGTACTCACTTGCAAGGTGTTAAAACTCAAATTGGTCCTCACAAAGATAGAAATGCAAAATAGACACACACCACCTTCCTGCCCATTCATACTCCAAACCCCTTTCACCCCCCCCTTCCCACACACACACACACACACACACACACACACACACACACACACACACACACACACTTTCACACACAAGGCTGAACAGAATGTGTATGTGCACTATGAATGAAAATCGATAGAGCAAGTTTAGTGTAATTGAATGATTATGTGCGTGTGTGTGTGTGTGAGTGCGTGTATGGGCTTGTATAGTGAATAGATAGAGGTAATTGAATGTTAGAGAGACTGTGTGTGTGTGTGTGTGTGTGTGTGTGTGAGAGTGTGAGCCTTTATAGTGAAGAGATAGAGGTAATCTGTATAAGTGCTGCTACACTCTGAAACCTTTTAAAGCCTTGTCTGTGTGAGATTTACCTAAGCGTGTGTGTGTGTGTGTGTGTGTGAGTGAGTCTGCCTTAACGCAACTGAGATGCCATTTTAAATAGGCTTTACATCAGCAACTAAATCAGAGACAAGAAAATCACACGTACACACATTGCATTAACAGAGTCTTGAAAAGGGAAGCCCGCATCTCAGTTTTTACACTTTAGAAATACAAAAAATCCAAATAAAAAATGTCAACTTTGTGTAGAGCAGACTTCTGTTTTCACACATGCAACATTTTCTACATGTTTATTTAATTTTACCCACCAGATGGTCATGTAACAACCTAAAAAAATTGGACAAGAAATCCAGTCAGTACAAAAAAATGTTACTTATTTTCAAATCATGTAGACCTGTGCTGCATTTTCGCCATGTTGGCAGAATGGGAAAAACAGGAATACCTCATGCGATTTTGATGTGGGAATGTTCACCCATTATTCGAAGATTGTTGCCTCCGTTGCTAGTGTTGTTCTCACACCAGATAAATGGGAATTAAGACTAAATTAGCCATTTTTATCATGTTAGATATAGCAGTTTGTTAACATGTGAAACCAGACACAAACAAACACTGCATAGGGCCTTTTTATTTAGCTGAATTAATAGTATTGGTGTTAATATTGGATTTTATTTAAATACAAATGCCAGCGATGGTGACTTTGCAGCCACTGTTTAGTTTACACTTCTATAGTTCTTTTCATTAAGCTGGTGACAATACTAGGATAAAGATGTCCGAATGGCATAGACATTTTTAAGACAGCTGAGACTTAAAGAAAGAAAAAAAAGGTGGACAGATGATATTATAATAGAGCGTGAGTGGAAATCATGAATAAGCGAGAAACCAAGAGTTAAAATGATGCATTTCAGAAGTTGTGAAATTTTGGCCAGGAAACACAGTACCAAGCAGAGAGACGTGGGATAGTTAGTGGCTCACCAGCAGCCCTGTGTTCTGTATTTAGCTGTTCATGGTTGGTCCTTTGTCGGCAAGCCACAAGACTTTCAAGCCACCTGTGGCTTGAAAGTCACAGGTGGCTTGAAAGTCACCTGTGGCTTGAAAGTCTTGAGTTTGTTATTGGAGCAGCTGATAACAGCGCAGAACAGAAAAGACGTCTCGCCGTCTGTTAAAACAGGCCTTTATTTGAAGCCGAATGGAGCTTCTTTGGCGGTCAAAAAGTCTTGTGACTGAAGACTTGGAAGGCCCTTTCTTGTCCTTGGCTGTGCTGGAGCACCCATAGTTTTGTTGCAGCCTGCTGAGCGCTGTAAGTGCCTTGTGGTGGTGGTGTATTGTGCAGCCATTGCTAACATCTAACATCATTTGCATTATTGGGTCTCGTGAGCTCATTTATGAGATCAACACAGAAGACAGTGTCAGTATATTTTCCCCAATGTTTGAAACATGGCTGTGCAGCAGAAATTGACTATTTCTCCTCCCTGCACAAAGGGCGAGTTAATGCCCTTTGTGCAGGGAGGAGAAATAGTCAATTCAAGGGCATTAACTCACATCAACTCTGGTTCATTTTTCATTTTTGTTATTAACACTAACATGTTAATGGTGTTTACTCCAAAGCGTCTCAGTGGATTGATGATTCTTGTGTCCTATATTATATCTTATCTAGCTCGTCATGACACATGTGGCTGCAAAGGAGAATATTTCATGGGGACAGTTAACTCTACGTGGAAATACACAACAACTGCAAACTAAACTTAGTAAAAATGGTGGCTCCAGACATCACAAACACATCATTAAGGGCATTATTTATCTTTCCATTGTAAACCGATCAATAGCATAAACAGATCAATGCTTGATGTAGACCCACCCTTAATGTTTAGTAGAGTTGTAATTACTTGGTATTGCGGTGCATCCGTATAGTTGAAAGCAATGTTTCCTGTCGTGAACTCTTCTCTGGTGTCTGCAGAGAAGTCAAGCAAACTTTTAATGTGTTTTTATGTCAGAAATCAAATTATTTAAACCATTTTCTCTTAACCGGGTTGGTTTTCAGATTAACAGAAATCAAATATCTGTTGTTGTCAGTTGGACTAAATGTTGCTGCAGTTATTTTCTGTCTCTCCAGTTTTTTGGCTGCATATTTGTGTGTAGGTTCCAACCTGTTCACCAAGCACTATCTCTGTGTGTGTGTTTGAGTGTGTGTGTGTGTATGATACAGGTCACAGAGTGTCAACAATGGAGAGAGATGAGTTCCACATGAACGGTTCACCACCTCTGCTGCCTCTGTCTCTCTTTTCTCACTCCATCGTTCCCTCTTTCTATTCTCTCTCTCTCTGTACAACTCTTTCCACCTCTCACTCAGTGTTACGGTTTTTTCTCCACCTCATCCTCTCTGTCTGTGTTTTTTGTTTTGGCCCACATCCTTCTCGCTCTTCTATTTTCTCTGCCCACTTAACCATTCTCCCTTTTCATCCCCCCCTTTCTGTCTCTCTCATCTGTCTCTCACTCTCTCTCTCCATGTCTAACACCTCTCTCTCTATCTTTCTATCCATCTGACCTTGCTAGTTTTCAATTTGTCCATTGTTTTCTCCATTTTTCTTCTCTGTTTCAGCCCACCTCTTTCTTTTATTCATTCTCTCCCTTTCTCTCTCTCTCCAGTGTCATCTTGTCCTAATCTCTTTTTCCAACTCTCATCTTTGTTCTGCCCTTCTTTGCATATTGTTTTCTTTCCCTGCATGTTTTTGTCCTTCTTAAGGCTCTTGATATACTTGTTTTTTACCAACACCTAAACATAGACGAGTGCCTGCAACATACCTGTCTGTGCACTGTTTTTACCTGGAGAATTAAAAAACTTCCAGGGGGCAGATCGTCCCTGACTTGACACCAGGACATCTTCCTTTTTCTGATTTGTCCATGTGGCCAACTGTGGTACTGCAATGAAATAAAAACCCCAAAAGCATTTCCTCATACTGCACTTATGAAAGACTTGACAAGACACCTCGAACTGCAAACAAGCTAAATTATAAATCTTTGTATTATGAATTTTAATCCACAAAGGTTTTATATTTGCCTGAGCCTAAATTTTTTTTTTATGTGCTGTGCGTGACGTCTTCACGATATAAAATCAATATAAAATCTATAATCTATCTGTGCGGGGAGTGAAACACTAATGCACATGTGCAGTGGGCTGCATAATGCAGGAAGCAGGAAAACTGTTTTGTCTTATGAGCTGGGCGAGCAACGTTCAGTTAAACGAAGGTAATCCAGTATCTAGTTCTCATAATACATAGATGTTTTTCTCACAGTGTAAACATGACATGATTCCTGAGGAAGTCACTGTTGGGTGCATGTTAGGATTATGGCAGAAAAAGCGGCAGCGCCAACAAGCTCTACTTGTTTCTCTCAAGCCCCCAGGAAGTGCGCCGGGATTTGAAGCCAATCTGACATAGAAGCCAAACCGTGTAATTACAACTTCTGGGTTCGTCACGTGATGCACACTGGCCCCCCAAAACACTTTTTCCCATAGACTTACATTGTGAAAGAGACGTCAATCAGAGCGGATCTTTTTTTTTTTTTAGGTACATCAACTTCCCAGTACGAACACTTAAATAGCCCTTATTTAAAGCTTTAAAGACCGAGCGATTGGGAAGCGGGGATAATGGAAAAGCTAGTGCGCACAACCAGTGCTCCAAATATAGGTCTTTGCAGGGGTGCCCATCATGCGCATAATTAAAAGCTGTGTATCTGCACTCTCACCTCTCCCACTCTCTCTCTCTCTCTCTCTCTCTCAGTCCCTGATAAAACAAACAACAGTCCATGAAAAATTGCAGCCCCTTTATTCATTTGAATTCTGTTGATGCAGCTGGGGTGCCAACCCAGAGGGCTCCAGTAAAAAAAACCCAAAAAAACACGCAGGGTCATCCAACAAAAAACCTGAATGTGGCTCAACTTTTGCCAGACATCGTCATCCAGCAAGGAGCTGCGTTGGTTAATCAAATACATGCAAGTGCACATTACTGGTAATGTGAACGCCGTATATCTACTGTTTACCATGATAACTCTCCAGAGTTGAAAAATCCTTCCTCATAAACCTCTGTGCAGTGTTTTGGCGTCTGAGAATCTTTCAAACTCATGGATCTCTCACTCAAACTGGACTTCCTGGATCAGATTCGATTGTCTCATTGGTATCTGAGGTAACATGCCCCCACCAACGCAGCACCTTGCATTTTTTAATGCTCAACACCCACTAACTCTAGTGTTTTTTTCATTTACGCCTCGTCCCTTCATTTCCCCGCCCCCCACCTCTACCACCACCTCCACCTCTCCTCCACAGTGTTTGTATGTTTGTTCGTTTTGCTCTACCGCTCCCTCTCTATCCGCTAATCTCTAGTTTAAATGAGAGGCATGGACATGCACAGTGCACATACACACTCACACACACATATACACACATGCATGCACACTGTTTCACACCTAGACACACACACACACGCACGGAGAGACATGCAAGCAAGCGTGACGTACAAACACACACAGCGGCGCAGAAGTGAGTAAGACCCAAATACAAATAAGTGTCGACATGCAAGTAAGCGCACACATTGAACACACACACACACACACACACACACACACACACACACACACACACACACACAAAATGTCATATTGCAAACAGCTTCCTGCACCTCACAGGTAAGTCCTGCCAGTTCTGCATTTTGACCACTTGAGGGTAGTAGAGGGCTTTGGCTCATCGACATATTGATCTGCACACACACACACATACGTGAACACACCCACACTGGAGTGATACCGGGAGGCGACAATATTGTACAGTGAAGTCCTGGAGCAGTGGCACTCACACTGTGTGACCAATCGCAAGCCTTTTATGCGCTCAGGCTACTGTAAATGTATATGAAAGGCCCTGGCATTGTTTGGGTGTGAAATTTAGTCTCTGAGTCAAAACATGATGTGAAGTGAAGGGATGTGGATTTTTTATTTAGTTCAGCAGTCTCTTTTTCAACTGTGGGCACGGGGAGGCTGGCTTTACAGAGGCCTTCCATAACCAAAACAGGTCAATTTTTTAAAGATTATTTCACGGTACTGGGTTTTACTTTTCAATAGCGTACAGCAGAGGGTGACAGGAATGAGAATAGTGGGAAACATGCAGGAGGAGGTGAGCGCTGGTACACTGAAAGTATACTTTATGCACACAGAGACCTGCACGCACACGCACACGCACACACACACACACACACACACACACACACACACACACACACACACACACACACACAGCCTTTTAAATCTTGATCAAGACAGAAAGCTCCATTCCTTCCCTGCCGCTTGATCCTACAGCAAACACAGCAGAAACTGAAGTGCTTGATTTACTTTAATCTCACCAGTAATGTGTCTGTGTTGGCGGCTGTTCCAATCTGTTGAGGCAAATCAAGTGCCCCTGAACTACTTCAAATATTTGAAGTTGAAGTGACATTGTTAACACAGACAAACAGATTTTGGCTTTTAAGAAAAAGAGGCGAAGGGAACACCCATCCCAGATATAAATCTGTTTCTCTGTTTAACTTCTGGAGCTCAGCCAGCCAGTTGCCAGATTGCTCTTTTGTGGTATAAACAGCGGTAAAGTAGTTCAGGAAGCATTCCATCGCACGTGGAAATTTCCTCCGTGACGACATGTTTGAAGCATGAATTTGATTCTTCCTTTCAATCCACCAATTGCTCCACTCTTTGCTCTGTTTCAGTCCCTGGACAGCCCACAATTTGCAATTCCACAAAAGCCACACATTAGTGCATCTGATTTTATTATTCATCACGGCTGTAATCTTTTAGCATCCAATCAGAAAACACATCACAGCCGTTCCTGTTTTAATAATTGCCTTGGTTGGACAATAAAACAAACACGACGATGCTGCATGCAGAATCAATGTAAATTCCAACTGGCCAGCAGGGACCTGCTACACAACAGAAATGAGAAATTGTAATGAAGCTACAGTAATAGACACCTACAGCATGTGATTCTGCTGGGATTTGGTGTTATTTTTCTAAAGCTCAGCTGTGAGTAAATTTCAGAGCTTATAGGATATGCAACCAGCAAGTCTACAAGCAGAAAAGTTTGACATTATGATGTTATGGCACCTTAATTTCAGATTAAAACAGCTTTTACCACTGAAAGGTATTTATGTTCCAGCTTTGTGAAGGTACGAGCTAAACAGTGACAGATTTTTATTTTACCTTAACTTTAGTTAAAATAAGTTCCCTTCAGCCCTGCAGAGCTTTTTAGAGTCTTTCAGCTCTTTGTTTTGGTTTTACAGACCGCAACTTTACTGTTTTGGTTCACTCTCCCCTCATTTTCAGTAAAAAAGAAACTCTGATAAACACATAAAGACTGTACGCTACCTGCCCAGCGCCAAACAGCAGACAGACAAAGTTAGCGAAAAGCTGGTGACCACAGAGGAGCATTTACAGTAGCAGCTGAAGAGACAGGGGTTTCCCTCAGGAGCTGCTGGAAAACAAAACAGAAGAGTGAATTTTGAAAACATGACACGAAATGGATGCGAATGTTGCTATACGTCTGCTGGACAGATACTGCAAATAGGCAACTGTTTGCTAACGTGTTCACCATAACTTTACAACATGACGACATGTCAGTGTTAGCAACAAAAGCTAAAAAATTCCCTACACTCTTCAGCGTTGCAGCTTCTGAAAAAACATGCAGCTCCATAATGTCAGATTTGCTGACATTGTTGACACTTTTAACACCTCTTTGAAGTCCCAGCTGTTCAGACAGGCTGTTAATCCTCCAAAGGCTCAAAATAGTGACTCCTTATAAGAAGCGTTGGATTAACTATTTATTGGGTTATGAGATGATGGTGAAATTTGAAAAATGTTTTAAAACATTCTTTACGTTTTTTTATTTTAAACACATTAAACATATTTGTAACATGCACATTTGACTAACTAACTTTCTTTCTTTTTCTTTTGCACTTCCATCACTATCTGCATTTCCTCTCTCCATGGGGTGTGTGTGTGCATGTGTGTATGTGTGTGTCTATACGCATGCTAAGGGCGCCTTGTGCTGAAGTGCTAATGGACATAGGTGTGATTAACACCACACCACATGGTCTGATAGTGCTAGCCACACTGCTAACCACTCTTCTCTGTACCCCTGTGTGTGTGTGTGTGTGTGTGTGTGAGTTTGACAGAGTGTGCTACCCAAACTGTCACCCAGCCTCCAGACATCTCTCCGTAAAAACTGACTCTGCTGAGAGAAGTCCTTGACCTGGAACGCTTCATTCATCCCATAACCTTGTAAAGTTAAAGATGTCAACAAGTGTCAACAAATCAATATTACGGTACTATTCTTTTTTAATGCATTGTTTTATTTTGATACAGTACATTATCTCTGTAATGAATTTCAATCGAGGTGCAAAGTTCATACTTGACCTTGGGAACAACAGTTGACAAAACAGTCTCACCTCAAGGTCCATTTAGTACTGTAGCTGTTCTGGAGCTTTCAATCATATCACACGATCTTCATCAGCAGGTGGAGTTTGCTGCTTGTCAGGGAATTGTAAATGTTAAAATTTCCATTTTATTCTGTGTATTTAAAAAAAAAAAGAGAAATTGAAAATGAAAATTTGCACCATGACAACAGGCCAACTCCATCCACAGCTACAAAATAGTGATTATTATTATTATTATTTCAATTTCAGTGTATTCTATATGTTTCACTTTTGTGCATATTTATAGATGAATAACTTGACTATCTTTTGACTCTCAAAGTAAATGACTTTGGCCAAATTCTTGTTATCGACTTGTCATTTTCTTGCCTGGCTGAGTCCATGGTTCCCCATTCTTAAATTTCCATACAGTTGGAACACCTGTGCTTTGAGAAACCATGGTTATTTTATGTTATTAGTTTATTAGACAGGGAAGGTGCTCATTGATCAATAAAAAAAAAAAAAATTTAATAAAAAAAAACTCAAATCAGCCTGAGTTTGCCTAAAAGTTGTCCTGCCCCAAGGCACCTTACAAACAGAAAAAACTGACATCTCTCTATACACAACATATGAAATATGCACAAATTACAGTACAGTACACCAATAAATAATGTACTGTACTGTATGGTAGTTACCTACATACTAAATTAAAGACAGAAATAACAAAGTACTGATCAAGACAGACAAAACAAGAGAAGGCTGTTGTGCAACATCTATGGGCCACATACAAAAAAAAGAGCAGGTGCACAAGACTTCAGATCTTCAACTCTCAGAATGATATCACCAATACATGTTGTGTTATATCATTTCCATGTACACCTAAATTAAACCACAGACCATGTTACTTCAGACTAACTAGATGAATTACGCTGATGATTACACTGCACCAGAATACATTTTAAAAGTTACCTCCTCAACCCAGATCACATCAATCTAAAACGCCCAAGGCTCCAAACTCATTAAGCCCTGGGAAAGTTCTCTCATCGAAGCAGAAAGACATGCGGAGAAGACATAAAACAGTCGGGTAAACACAACTTTGAATCTCTCTCGCTGCATAACTAACTGTCAGTTGCTCTCCATCATCATAACTGCTTACTAATTCACCCAATTTTTTCCCCCACTCCCTGTAGCAATGTGCAACTCGCGAGTGATTAGTTCATTTGCAACTAATCTCTTTTGCGAATGGGGTCATTAGGAGTATTGTGAGTGATGTCATGTTACCCGGGCGCCACTAGATGCTGGGATGTGGTGAATTGCTGCTTGAATTTGGACATTAAGTTGCTTTTGATGACTAAGACTGCTGAAGAGGCACTGATTCGTTTGTCTCTCATTTATTGGTCTTAGAAGTTGAAGCCCTGATTCAATCATGTGTAAAGCCGCTGGATGAAGTGAATAAATAAAGTTACATTCACACAACTCTTTAAAAAGTAGTTCTTTTTTGTTAGATTCATTAAAAACGTCAATAAAATAATCTTTCCATCACTTCAATTAATGTTTTCTCACAGTGACTTTTAACTGTGATGTGTCAGAAAAAAAAGGAGGAGAAAAAAAAGATCTTTTCTGTCTATCCACCAATCATAGAGCTAATGTTCTGCGTCCTGGCAACCGGGATCCAATCAGAGCACACAATCAGTCAGTCACTGAGCTGCAACACTATGGTGACAGGTAGGAAAGAGATGCACACCCTTAGACACACTCACAAACAAGTGTAATCTGAGCTTCAGCTGGTATGAAAGAGAGACCACAGTTGATAAACAGTTTATCATTAAACTAGAACTACTTTAATTTCTCATCCCAAATTCAATTACACATTGCATCCCAAATGTGTGATCTATTGACATCAACACGAGTTGAAGTCCAAGTTTGTTTTTTGTTGAGTCTACGTTGGAGATTTCGTGCCAAGTCCAGTGATGGTTTGGTGCCAAACAGAATTATTGATATAATTTAGAAAGGTGTCCATATTTCACATCCTGGCGAAGAAGCCGACATCTCAGTAATGAGATAAGGAATGAATTTACTTGATTTATTTTCGAGTTGTGTGAAGCATTCAGTTTCAAGATGAGTTCTGAGCTAAACTCGTTTAAGACAGACAATTAGTGAAGTCCTGTGAAGCTGGTTGGAGGTGAGGAGGGTTGATCATTATCTTCAGTTTGGTCTCTACTTCCACAGAAGGAAATATCTTGAACATTTATGTGTTTTGATCTAAGTGATTTTGTTGGATGAAGTTTGAGCAGGAACTATTTGCTTTCTTACAGCAAATTACATGACTAGGGATTCTCCAACGGCTACCATTTCAAAAGAACGCAGAAAAGAATCATTGATAAATTGAGCCCAATAGTTGCAATAGTGAACAGGCAAGAGGGTCATTCTTTTCTTTTCCATCTATTTGCCTAATTTGTTTGTTTTTCATGCTGGCAGGTTGGCATTGTAGATTTCTGTGTTTTTGTCCATGCTCATAATGAATTCTCTTGTGCACAGGCAGGGCCGGTTCCAGGGTCAGTGGAAGTCCGGGACTTAGCCCTGAAACCTTTGAACGAGTCTGGGGTCATGCGTCGAATGATACATACCGGTATTGCAATATCAGTAAGTGCTTTATGACTAAATAATATTATTACTTCAAATGCACTGTTAACTGTCAAAAAACAGCTCTTGCCTACTTTAAGATACACTCAGTGGGCACTTTTTTTTTGGTAAACCTTTACAATTTAATGCAATCCAGTACAACAGATCTGCCACCAATTCTACACTTAGGGAGATTATAAGGTATAATGTAATGTATAATGTGTTTTTTGTTGACACTGTCGGAGAGGTGTTAATTCCATTATATGTTTGGGTGGGCAATATATTAGAAACACTTCTCAGTATAATGCAGTCTAGTTCAGCACCACTACAAACTACAACCTTAATGATAAACATGTATTTAAATTAATACCTCTGAGACATTTTAATGTCGAGGACTGGCTTTGTAAGATAGTGTTTTATGTTTTATAATCAGTCTGTTCATGTAGACACAAAATGTGTGTGCACACAAAATGTACTTCCAACTAAAGTCCTTGGTGCCACAACCAGGACAAAGATTGTTTTGCTCTGACCAATTACATTTCAACAGTATATTTCACCTGCACCCTGGAATCTGGATAAAATAAGAATGAATTATGTTAAGTTAGTTTGTGGTTAGTTTCACGTTTTCTCTTGCCCCACTCTTTCTCTCATGTGGGCTCTATATAGCTTTTTACTCTCTCTTTTTTCTGGCTTGTTTTAAAAATAAATTTCCATTCCTAGTTTTAGTAACAAATGGGCAAATGCTTTTTTGTGTTTTTAGTAGCAGAAGGGAAAAAAAAGCAGTAAAAAACCTTAGGAAATCTGCTATTCAGCTGAACCTGATCTCTGTTACACACATTAAAGCTGGCTATGGTCTGGCCAGTCTAACTTTTTCAGATGATCTCAACAAGTCCTCTGAACTAAATTATGTAATTATTTTGTTAGTACCTTCCAGAGCAACCTGTATGAGCATTTTCTGACCTGGTGCACCAATTGTCTGAACGATATAAGGGGGATTTCCTAAGAAGTTTTGCACTAGTTCTGCTTTTTGCTTCTGGGACACAAAAGTAATGATTTGCATGGCCACAAGAGGTTGATGTTTTTCTCATGAAGACAATCTTGACAATATATTTCACGGCCACTAAAATCACCTTTGCCACCAACTTTAGCTGGGATTTTTTTTAAGTGTGCCCTTCTAGTCGTGTGTTTCTGGTCTACTTTTCTTCTCTATCCATGAGTGTCATTAAAGACACAAATCTCAGTGAACACCACAAATTAAATTTGTTTGGAGTATACAGCCAGCCTTACTGTTTTATGATACAGTTTCTCTCTCTCTCCCATTACTTTCTTCTCTCCCTCACAATGAGCTGAAGTGACTCTAGCATTGTTTTAATTCTTTAGTTGGACAGTGAGGCTTATGAGGACTCATGACCAGAAGCTGGCAGTTTGTTGTTTGCCTCATATCTTTTGATGGGAAATCCATACTGCTATACAAATGGGTCAACAGTAAATAAAGCTAACTTTAGCATCCTGTCTAAACACCACAGTACAGGCCACCATACTGTAGTAGGGACAGACAAGGAACTCTCCAATAAAAACTAAATTCTTATATACTACTTTTTCATCCTAAATAGTTCTTGTAAGTGTTGTTTTTTTAACATGAGTAAAGTCTCTAAGAATATTATAGATGTAAGCAGATAAATTAGCTGTGTCACTTTTTGGGCCTTTACAGGATAGTTAATTAAGTTATTAAGTGTTCAGTATTCAAAAATGAAACTATTCCTGATTAATGCGGAACAAAAGCAGAATAAGTCAATAAAAGGGGAGTTTTAATATGATACCTTTTAATATCATGAAGATATATAAGGTCAAATTAACTCAAAAGACACTAAACGGGAGAGATGTTCAACAAATGTACTATATATGCAGTTCAATATACATGTATTATACTGTCAAATGATGGTTCAGAGGGAGAGAGAGAGAGAGAGAAAAGAAGAGGAGCTTAGATGCTATCAAAATGCACGAGGCTTCCAGACTGATGCTGCCCTGCAATCTGACAGTGACACAGCAATCGCTGCAATCACATACTTGAGTAAGGAAGACCAAAGCGTGTTTGTTGTGTGTGTGTGGCTGTTTGTGAGTGTCTCTGTGTCTGTGTGTGTACATTCATGTGTGTGAATTTGCGTCCACATCCCAGCTGGAAGGCTTGTTCCCATTCAGTGATTTGTCATTATGCCAACACATAACAGTACACGCATGTCCAAATCAATGCTGAACCACTGATTTAACTTCTGCTGCCTCTCCTCCTCCTGTCCCTTTTTCCTTACATAGAAATAATATAATATCCCGTTTCTCTCTCTCTCTCTCTCTCTCTCTCTCTCTCTCTCTCGCATTGGATCCTTTTCATTTGGAAGTTAAAGTGAAGACAAATAGGAAAGGTTGAAGGGGAGAGGGCGCATAAAAGCTTCAGGCTGGATTCAAACGCAGGATATCATGCGTACAAAGTTTGTGCTTCAGGCCAGTGAGCCACCACGATGCAACAACAATTTATTCAAACACAAAGTATTCTTATCCTAAACCTCTCTTATGTTTTTTTTTTTCCTGTAAGGTTTGCTCCAAGTCAGATTCACCAAACCCTCTTAGCTGCACAAACTTGTCGTAAATTGCTCGTTGATGAATGTCACACGTTCACAGGTAGGTCCGTGTCAGTGAGATTTGATCATTAGCATAGTCAACGCCCCCCAAACTGCTATATAACGTATCCTGCTCCGCTGTATTTGTGGGCAAAAAAAGAACATCGGAGGTTCAAGTCCTGCTGTCAGACATCAACAGACAAAAACACAACAAATTTAGTAATGTCACTTGATGTATTTTATCAAATCATAAAGTCTATAAAAAAGGAAAAACATCCATCCATCCATCCATCCATCCATCCATCCATCCATCCATCCATCCATCCATCCATGTGTTGTGCTGAATCTACTGTAAAACATCGCTTTGTGCTTATAAAAGAAACTGTCAACTGCCCTTGTGAAATGTTTAACATAAACACGTTTTAGATAGGAGTGGACAGATTGGTGTGTGTGTGTGCACACACACACACTCCCATAGAGAGGAAAGAGACACAGGGGGAGGGGGGGAGAATAAAAAGGACTAATATTCAGAAAACCTGTTCCCCCATGTCTCCCGTCCCCCTTTTCTATTTGCCCTGCTCATCATCCTCTCCTTCTGTCCTCACCCATTCATGTACTGCCCCACTCTTTCCTCTCCCCATCTATGGAAAGGAACATCAAATTGTTCCTCAATTAATGTTACAATTAACTTTGTTGTTCACGAGCAAGTTTACAAACCTTGTCATCACAGCCAGTACTTACAGTATTCACTGGCTGAAGAACAGGATAGTACTAATATTTGGGGACCATGTTTGCTTCTCATGTTAAATTTCACAGGGATTTTATGAACTTTCAAGGGCGCTCTGAGAACTCATTAATTTCTACCCCGGTGTGTGCGTGTTTGTGTGCCTTCCATTTAGCCGTTTCAGTAAAGTGTAAAAGGCGGTCCCATTTGATATTTAGCTGATGAAACAGTAGAGGCAGAGATAATAAGTTCTATCAAGCTTCGTCTGGGCCTTGAGAGCTTCAGGAGGATGTGAACTTCAGATCAGAAACAGCAGATCTGTCAAGACCAAGAGAAGACAAATAGAGGCAGTTCTTGCCCATTTAAACCACAGGGGCCAGACTAGGACCAGCTGTCTGTGCAATGACATGGATTTGGAAATGGAAGGACAAATATTTGTGCTACCACTATCACTGCTCGTCATAGTGTTTCTCAGAAAGCCAAGTTAGTCAGAAAGCTTTTATAAAAAGTCCCTTTTCCGATTGTTTCAATTAAATGACAATTTTCTGAATGGTGTTCTACAGTGTAGGCTACAGTCTTATTGGTTGATTCTAACTATTTCCTTAACAAAAGGATGCTTGGGAACTTGGCCTCCCACCACTGGACTTATGATGATTGCCTATACTGAAGGAGTGCAATATATACTCTTCAATGAAAACTGGGAAAAAGTTGCATCACTTGCCTACAAAGCACACACGTTCTGATGCTGCAACACTGTGGTTATGAATGTGTAAACAGGTCCTTATGGGTATATGGCTCTGTGTTGGTGTGTATTTCAGTTGGTGTGTGTGCATTTCTAATTTGTATCTTGATGTGTGTTTACCGCTATTTAATTAAGAAAATGCTCAACGCCTGACTCAGTTGCATCTCAAGGCCATAAGCACCTCATCACTCCGGAAGTTGAAGGCGGAGAGAGGAGGTGGCATGATGAGATTATAATTTTTTCTTTCATTATTTCTACTACATTCCTAACTCCTCGCCTCACTTTCTGTCAGACTCACTGAACTCACTTTTTCTTCTTTTTCATTTTTCTCTTTCTCTCTCTCTTGCTTTGTAATGCCTACTTTTCAAACATCTCAAACAGGCACATGTTGAATCCCTCGGATCTATTTAGATGCACACTAAATGACAACGTCCTCAAACACTTGAGGTATCTCCATTTTACTGGATTGCAGATTGGTCTAAAGTGTGTTTCAAAGTAAAACGACGTTCCCTGCTGTGCCTGGTAATTACACTCTGGTGACTTGGCAGCAGCACAGCCACTGAGCGACAACTGCCTCATTTCAACTACAGCTTATATGAAATCATTTCATTGTTATAGTTGCAGAACAAATTCGAAAAAAAACTACAGAAAGAACAAGTAAGGAACAGAGAAATTCAATAGCTCGGGGATACTGAAAATCAAACAAAGAAAGTGGTACCTGAAATACACAAAGACACCATCACACTCCTCCAATCTCTTCACATATAATATTGTGGATGTTTACTGTATGAGCAATAATGAGTTTCACTAAAGCTGGATTTATGCTTGACTCTGCTAAACCTATGCCATAGGTTTTGATCCAGGTAACTTATTTCGCCTGGTCTCATTACTAAAAATGAGGCTACTCCCACACATTCACATTGTTTGTGAACGTATGGGAGTACAACCTTCTGCTCACCACGATGTGTGCTACTGAAAAGGATAACAGTACTGAGCCCTTCTTCAGCCTTCTTAACATTGTGTTTACTATCAACAATCTCCACCGGCAACATCAGAAAGTTGCTGGAGAAAAAACAAGCAACCAATCACAGTCCCCATGTGTACCTCTGTGGCCACCGTAGTTAAATCTTTTAGGAGGCACTTGCCAGCTATGGCCCAGCCTATAATATAGCTTTGGTGGCTACATGCATAGCCTTCGTGACCCCATAACATACAACAATAAATCGAGCTTAACAAGCAACACACACCTGAGCAATACCAACCCTGTCTACTAGAAATTATGTTACATTTATATAACTGATCTGTTTTGCTGGTTAGGTTCTTTATGTGTTTTTTTTTTTTTCAGGGAATGAAGTGCTGTGTTATTGTACCGCCCAAAAGTCATAGGGAGTGAGTCGGTATGGTGGACACGCACAGCTGAGGACTTTGAGAAAGGAGACCATGGTTTGCATCCTGAGTCCTGCTTGTCGTAATGTTTAGGCAACAAAAGCACTTTGGTTATGGTTAGGGAAAGATTGTTGTATCAGTTAAATGTTCAAGTAAACATATCATGTCTTTACCCTAACTTAACCAATAGTGACTAAACATTACAACAGAAAAATGTTAATTATGCATTGGTTGGTATGAGCAGAGATACCATAGGAAAAAACATGAAATATGTAGTCGATTAACATTTTGACGATACGTTCAGATAGAACATTTTGTAACTTGGCAGATACGTTCATCAAAAACATCATTATGTTGATAAAAACGTAATTGGGGTGGCATTATTCAAATTATATATAATATAGCATATTATATAAGACAAGCAATACACATAAGCATATTTATACAACATTATACAAGTGTGACAGTTTTTTTTCTACATTATATGCAATACAATACACATCTGGAAATAGATATTTACCATTTCAAAAATTGGTATTAAAATTTAAGCATAATCTGGTTTAGTGTTCCTTGCTGATGTTACAACAACTACTTTTTTTATTTTTCCAAAACTTTTGATTCATTTCAGGTGACACCCTGTTTTGTAAAATGGATCCGTGGCATTTTAGAATGAGACCCTTCATGTGACACTTTCATTTTCACATTTTCAAATGTGATTGTGAAAAAGTGGCCTCAACTACTACAAGTCTGACTCCTCTTTTAAAATATTAGTCTTTTAAATCAATGGCTAGTGTGTGTGTGTGTGTGTGTGTTTTTCAGACATTGCATTGTCAAAAGCAAAGAGGAGAACTGTGATTAGCTGACTCTGGTTGGAAAAGGGTGGTTGGATAAAAGTGATGAGGCCTTTTGTATAAAATCTGCTACCAAAAGTACAACAGAAGCAGCGTCTCATTCTGTCCTCACTGCATTTAGATTGCCTAATTTGCACATGAAATGAAGTAGCATCTTATCCCTGTATAAGTACTGTGTATGTTGCACTGATAAGTGACTTTATACTGCACTATGTTGAACTATTACCTGCTGATGATTGTATATGGCTTGTAATACGTAAGTAAGTGTTTTTTTATTGTGTACTTTGTTAGTGTGTTTTTTTGTTTTGTTTGTATTGTAAAGTACTTTGAATGCAAATGTTCCCTTTAGGACAAAATTTCCCATGATCCAATGCTCTTAAACCCAACATTGCAGTATATATGCAAGGGCTCATAACAAAAACAATAGCTGATTTTAAAGCAACTGGTATCTAAAATAAACCAATCAGAAACCACCATTACCATTCCACTGTCTCCTGTTCTATCGTCCTATTTGTCCAAAACGCTGACCTTTCTTTCTGCTGTCTCCATGGTAACCAATCAAGCAGGCGATCCGGCTCCCACACCTCTTCAAAAGCTGGCGACTCTTGATAGTAATTGGCAGCATATATATGTAAATATTAATGTTTTACATTAAGACCAAACTTAATGAGCAAAAGGAGAGGAGATGGAACATCTTAAGAGCCCTGCTGGGTGAAGCAGTGTCGGCAGTAATTGAACCAGTAACCTTTTTAAGTGTTATTTTGGGGGTGGGGTGGGGGGCTCTGTTGAAAGCCTGGCGACTCAGGGCTGGAGGTTGGTCAGACTCTGTGTGGCGCTGTGACCAAAACAAAAATCAATATGGAGCTCGGGCAGTGAGGCAGTTGACGTGGGTTACTTTGAAAGGCATCTGAGGGGCATTAAAAACCACTGAGGGGACCTACAGCATGAACGTGACACTGAATTAGACAGGTTGACCATCTTCACTTTCCTTTTTGTGAAACCAGATTGGAATACCAACCTACATATTATTAGTAGCTCACTACAACCATTTTGTGTTGTGTTATCCTCCTGCATTAAAGTATTTTCTTTGTTTTCTTTTTCATATGATGTCAGCTGATGGGTGTCTCTTGTGTTTTATTTTTAGTAATTGTATTTTACACTGTTCTTTTTTCTAGCCATTACGAAGGACGGCAATGTCATTCAGTCAGTCTGTCGGTCCACCACTTTGGTCCAGACTGACACATTTCAATAACTATCATATGGATTGACATGAAATTTGCTATAGATATTCATGGTTTCCAGAAGATGAAGCCCACTGTCTTTGGTGATCCCCTGATTTTTCATGTACCTGTAGTACCAACAGAATGTCAAAAGATTCAGTTATCCAGTGAAATTGACACAAGAGAATAAATGCCAATGACTTTGGTGATCCCCTGACTTTTCATCTAGCACCATCACCAGGTCAACATTTTAATTTAGCCAATACTTTGGCTTACAAACACACACTTGCAAAATGAATGCCATTCCCATCAGCCTCAGCTGTACTCTGTGCTTTTGTATAAGTGCAAAATAAACAAATAAATAGGCTCCGGTCCAAAACATTTCCCACGCTATATATTTCACCTCAGAAAGGGACACATTTCAGAAATGTACACACCAAACAAAAGCGCAGAAAACTGAATGACTGAAGGCCACGGAAAATACGTTTTCTTGCCACTTGGCTCCTTTATATGTGAACAAATCCCTCTGACACATTTTGACAATAACTAAAATGGTTTCAATTTTGTACAGCCTCTGTAAAAACTCCTCTTCATGCATCAATCCAGAATTCATCTCGCAGAAGTAATATGGGATATTCTTCCTTGAATAACACAAAATGCTAGTATGCTTCAACAAACTAACCAACAAACATTTAACCCACTAGTTACCAGACTATATAACTGATGGCTCAAAAACCTGACTTTCCTAAATACTTCTTTTGGTGCATGGAGCAAAATTGCAGTGGTATCTCAGTAAGCATGCAGTCCAGAGTGGAATAATGACTATATCTGTATGATAGACACACTCAAAACTGAAGACTGCCAACAGTGTTTCAATTCCAATTTATGCCCTTTTGAACTTCATTGCAGCGCATTGGGAACCAGAGGGTAAACAAAACAGATTGTAAACAAAAAGTAAACCAGTAACGTGTAGCGGTAAACACCAGAGATTTCTACACAATATGAAGGCAAAAAGAATACAGCAAGAGGGCAAAAATACAAATTAAGAATAACCCTCTACAAACAAAATGTATTCGCATAAAATAAACAAATTAATCTCAGTGGCTTATAAAAACAAAATAGGATAATATTGACCTGCAGAATGTGTAAATTACACAAGCCGCCATCTAATTCATCCCACAGACCCCTCTGTGTATTTCTCTGCGTGTGCTCTCTGTGTGTGCACGACTACCACAGTGTGATTATATTAAGGCTCTAACACACACTCTCTCTCACACACACAGCTTTTTAAAAGTAATGCCTGCTGTGGTTGTTTATATTACCAACAAATGAAGAATATTGTCCACAAACCCCCATACTACCATCATATGTGCGTTCACACAGTTACACACACTCACATGTCAGCGCCTCTCTCCACGATTCCCTGCATGTCACCATCAACAAATGGTATACCTTGTTGTAATTTAAGTGCAGCACACACACACACACACACACACACACACACACACACACACACACACACACACACACACACTCACACCTCTCCCTGCTTGACTTTCTCTCACAGTGTGACAGTATTAGCAGTCCAGGTCTCCCACCGCTAATGTTATGAGCGGTCTAGACTAGCTCGTATACAACTCAACAGGCCTCTGAGAGGAGGCAGCCTCTTAAGCCCTCTTACCTACAGAGAGCCTCATATCCAAGGTACTCATGACCTGGCCTCTTCATGGAACTTAAAATGATGAGGGGGGAAAAGATGAAAGAGTCTTATGAAAGGTGAAAAGAAAGGCCAGCACTTACACAGGAACTGATAAGCAGATGTTCATAGTCTTATATATAAGGCTGGAGAAAGGCCATGATTGGAGTCTTGTGCCTTTGTCAAAGGCCCTACACTCCCATGGTTCACCAACACAGGTGATTTGACTTTTTTCCTAATTAGCCCTTTTCTCAGGACTGTGTGGGTGTGTTCAGACTGTGCTTGACTGGCATTTCTCTGACCCTCCTGGTAGTTTTGGTTTACCCGTTTAATTTCTTAGTTAGCGTGAGAGATGTTTCACCTTTATCATTCTTATTGGTTCATGACGTTGTGGTGACCGTACATAACTCCAGCATAGCTCTGCCCCACTTCAGCCTGAACAGAAGTCTAATTAGCCACCTGTGTGGGTCTGCATGGTCTTTAAAAATTCTGATTTTGCACAGTTAAAGTGAGCATATGTAACTTTTGAAAGTAAAAATAATAAAATCCTAAAATCATGAGCAATAACACACAGCCTCAACTCAATACACTCACAGGTTTGCTATCAAATCCTTACATGATCTGGTATGACCAGTAGCTTATGTTAGCCTATGTTAGCTAACTTTAGATATTGTTGTGTTACTGACATTATAGTCATTTTGCTGATTTCATGACTATTTTCTACTTGCGCTACCCTTACACTATGTTTTAACATGTCACAAGTCAAGCTTCCGTCCAGATGTAATACACATTTTAAATAAATTGAAAAAAGAAAATGCAGATTAATGCGTGTTTCCATCCACTACCGTTATGTGAATACTAGGCAATATAGCACTAATTCTCTAGTTGGGTGCCATTAAACCAGAGAGGGTGCAATGAGATGATGTAATTAAAAGAGCACCAGTGAAACCTCAAGCGGTGGAAAGCAATATAGAAAACATGATGGAAATATGGTATTTATGTTTGTTTCATGTATAAATTTGAGGAAGTTTACAGTCTCCTCATCGCTCCTCACAGATCTGATGTTGTCTGATCTGCCACTAAGTCTGATTCCATTGCACTTTGTCACATTTTGCTTTTGACACATCAACTTTTACACCTCAGCCAAGCATAAAAGATTTCCAGCGTTTTCAACCAAGTTTTTTTTTTATGTGCAAATTGAAAATGCTAATAAAAACAGGTGGATGGAAACAAATTTACAGATAAATGTGAGGGGACATTTGGGTAGCAAATGCCTGGCACATTATAACCACAAAAACAAATGATCAGATAACCGTTAATCAGAACACCAAGCAAGTCAATACCTTGTTTGTTTATGTATTTGTCTTGCTCTTATTAGCTGGCACACTCTTGATTTTTGTCTGGGAAAAGATTGTAGGAAGATTGATGGATTAATACGAGAAAATGAAAGTATAGGTTAGGTTTAGTTGGTTCAGTTTATTTTCAAACACATCTCTTAAAGCTCTTAAAGTATATGTAATGTGATGCAGACGCACACAAAGGTTTCAGCCTGAACATCAACCATGACAAGTCAAGCACAGGCTATACATTTATAACTATGTATTTAATCTTTCATCTAAAATGGCATACATGTCACATTTTCCTTTATATCAAAATGCCCATAAATCAAGGGAATGGGCAGACATTTTTTCGGGGCAACAGAATAGTCCAAACTCAGCTGATTAAAAAAAAAAAAACACCACAATGACAAATTGGCAACCTCTGATTCGTCCCCTTACTGTTTCTTTCAAGATCATCTAGGAGATGTGCAAGAAAGACAAAAAGTAACGTTTTAAAGCTCACATCATCACAGAGGACCAATAAAAGGAGAAATGTATTTTCTCAGCCGAACAGGATGGACTGATGTACTGTAAATTATGTGAGAGATGAGGACATCTCCATCATGCTCTCATAAAGCCAGATCGTAAAGTATTTCTGGCAGAATAAGCTTTGATGAATAAAATTTCAGATTGAATTGCATTTGGAAAGGGAGACAAACCAATGACTCTCTGCTGTAGTTGGAAAAGGAAAAAGGAAAAAGGAAAGATGTTAAGCTACAGATCAGAAAAATAAAAAAGCAGAAAATAAGTCTTTCCTCTCTGGTAATTGCAAAAGAACAAACCTGATTCTGTCTGTGAGATGTACAGAATGAGTCAGTAAATGTGACTTGTTGAATTTTTCTAACACAGAAAATTTCATAAACACAGATGGTCACAGGCAAAGTATTTTCTGGGAAATTATCTTTAAATGTCTCATCACTTTAATAATAGTCCATCTCTGCTTCGCTTTCATGCCAGTAATCATTTTGTCACAGCAGACACCAGGTTTTTCCACATGAGGAACATTTCATTTTGCATCTTTAAATTTCTGAGGAAAGAGAAGTCCAGGGCAGGGTTGATTTGTAGTTGAAATCTGATGTTCTAATGTTATAGGCTAAATGATTGACTTACTAATTAAGGAGACGGCTAACCTACAAATTTTATTTTTGAGATGTAATTCCATCCTTTTTGCCTACAGCTGCTGACAATGTCTGGAGTGCAAGGAGACGCCAACAGGAGGCAAACAGTGGAAGAAGGTCATCATACAGTGGTTAGCTTCCAGATAGAGCTGGCTGACAGTATGAGGGAGAGGTTGCATAATTTGGCATTTATGCACAAAAAACAAAAAAGAAATCTAACATCTGCAACTCAAGCTGACTGTTATAAAGGGTCCCACGTTCTCTAGATACATGGTACATTCTGTGCCATAATGATTATAAGGCTTTCTTCAATAAACCTTTTATTTAGACAGGGTGGTCTCTTGAGATCAATACCTCCTTTTTTTTTCTTTGAGAAGGTCTCGGCGGCACACTTGAGTTACATGAACAAACACAGAGCTCTGTTGATTGACAACGTATTTCCTTTGTTTTAGCTACAATATCTTCACACAGCAACTAAAGCATGATCATTGTTTTTTATGGTTATGCTTAGGCACTCAAAACACTCGGTTAAGGTTAGGCAGGTTTGTCTAACCTTTACCCAAAGTGCTTTTGTAGTCTCATTGCAGAGTTTTTGTGTTGTTCATACCAGCAGATGGCAACACCTGAAATACTGTAAAACATTATAAAAACTTAGTGGGCTATGGGATAAGTTACTACCTGTTTCCTGGCACCAACTGGCTCAGTGTGATTTGTCGACCGAGGAAAAGTTGTCAGTTAACTCAGGGCAAAAATTTCACAGACAGGCTTCAGCACCATGGACAGAGACAATCAGGCAGCGCTCGGCTGTTCAGCACCACTGCTAGCTCTCCCATTGCCAAACTACACCTCCAGCTACCACACACACACACCTGGGCATCCAGGTTTCAGCTTTAATCCTCAGAGCAGGCAAACACACCAAGAAGAAGAGACAGAGCTCACTAGTTTCCTCTGAGCTAGGCTTTTTCCCCCCCCTCTATTGTCTTCCTGAGATGTTGTGTTTAGCATGTGTTGGTCACCCATGATGTTGGGCTGAAAAAAGAAGGAGACAACACCTGATCACTGGATTCACTGACAGGGATTAAGAAGGTGTAAGCATTAATCTTTCAACTTTAGGGTTGAGCTGAGCACCTTTTGGCTGTGCCTAGTGTTATTTTAGGTAAATAAAACAGCACACAGTAGCATATTTTGAGGGGAAAATTTCCATAGAGCAGCATTACATAAGCTAGCAGTGGGTTTGACTTCACATTTCGTCATTTCACTTGTGAACGTATTGTTTCAGCAATTTCTTTTCTTAGGTTCTGCCAGGGAGGAGATTCAATCCTCGACTGAGCCTCTGTTCGCACTTTTACATATTGCTAAGCTCTTTAGAAAAAACGGATTGTTTCATGAAATGACTTCATGTGGTGTGGAAAACTACAAGACAAACAGCATTTCATTGACTGAAATAACACTGGTCTGCTGCAGATACTGCTGTTCAGGGAGCTGGAAATTTGGGGGATTTGATTTTTAAAGAGAAAAGGTTAGTTCTCTCTTCCTTTGGATCCTCCAGTACAGTGAAAGCACCAGCCTTAAACAGATTTGTCACATGACCCTTCACATTCCCTCTTCTCTGTACATACACTTTATTTTCTTTACTCTGATATCCTCTTGCTCTCCTCTGAGTAATTTTCTCCATCTGTTCCACTCTGCCATACTCTGTCTCTTACAGTATGTCGTCTTGACTGCTTCTCTCCCCATCTGCTGCAGTCCGTCATTTATGAACATATCGATGCCATCTGGTGGACGCCCCAATCCAGAGTGATTCATGGTACTGTAGCACAAGAGCATTCAGTTTTTATCATGGGTGGGCCCAGCAGGAGTTTGAAGGCTCTAATCCTGACATTGTTTGTTCATTTCTTTACTCACTGAGGTGTACTGATTATTGCTATCACCATGTATTCATTAGTCTGTGAAGAATACTATGAATATAGTCATTTTAAAAGAAACACCCAACTCACATTTCTCACACATCAATGATTGTAGATGCTTTATTGTTCTGGGACTTCAAACCCCCACATAGTACTTAGGAACCTCATTATAAGATCTCTCAGGATGTTTCTTTCCCCATCTGATATAAGAATTATTTTTTATATAATGTGTACATTACTAATCAAGTGTGAAAAAAGCTGCATACACATATCTTCAGTCTATAAACAATCTCTGGAATGGGCCTTAATCATGTTAATATACCTGGATTGGGTTGCACCAGCTAGGAGTACGTGTTTTAGAGTTAGTAGTATTCATGCAGTTTAAAATGAGAGAGAAATATCCAGTTATGCTAACCTAACTGACGCTACTTGGTCATTGAGCCTACTGTTATTGGCAAAATGTTTTGTAATTTAAAGTATATTGTGTTAATTTGTGAAATGTAATTTAAAATCTTCCTAGTTTATGTCTTTTTACGTCAACCATATTCCTTATTACCTTTGTTAGCCTTTAATCTAACTGGCTTGCTAGCTAGCTTTGTCAGTTGCTTCAGCTATGCGACAGTTACACCGGTCAGTTACTGCGTGTAAATATTTAGTAGCAGCTAATCTCTGTGTAAGAACTAGTACTGTTTGTGTGGGATTTAGTTTAGTAAAAACTAAGTTATAACTAAGATAAATTTGACCTTATTAACTGCTGTTGCAAACGGCTGCAGCTCTACAAACGCTAGATCAGGGGTGTCAAACTTATGGCCCACGGGCCAGAACCGGCCCGCCAGAGGGTCCAATCCGGCCCACAAGATGACTTTGCAAATGTGAAAATAGCAGAGAAGTCATTAATTCCAATTTTTCAGTAAAATACACTGCTATTCCTACTGCGATGTCCTAATAAGAACAGCAGGCACAAAGCCTTTCTGGCAGAAAGCCCTGAAGGCTAACTTCTCCCACAGGCTAGTAGCAGGCCCTATGCTGGATATGCTATTATAGATCCCACGTGCTTATAGACACTGTACGTGGCACAACACTGTCAAGCAAAGGCTCATGCAGGAGCCGCCGGTGGAAAATGTCTTTGTCAAAGAGGAGAAAAGAGGACACCTTTGAAGGTCCACTGTGATTTGTAAATTGTAATGCACATAATAACAGTAGACATATTGTTGAAATTGCACTTATTTTTTTTAAGACATCTCAGGCTGTTCATCATCTATTGTTAATTAATTGTGAACATTTTCAGAATGTACTTCTTCACATAAAAGAAAGGAAAGAATCTGGAGGTGTTATTATTTATAGGTTTTACTGGTCCGGCCCACTTGAGATGAAATTGGGCTGTATGTGGCCCATGAACTAAAATGAGTTTAACACCCCTGCGCTAGATTCATTGTTATACTCACCGCACGCTTGCTAATCTACTGCTACACTTTGCTTGAATCCACAAAATAATTAATAACAATTATTTCCTTTCACTTTAGTAGCCAGGCCGTTCAAGAAATAATTTGTTGGTTTAATTTTTCTCCCCTGCATACAATTCAAGACAGACCTTTCTGCAGCAATCATGTCAGATGGATGTGATCAATGCTTCAATGTGGACTAAAATGGCTGCCACTGCACAACTAAGCAGTTAAGTAATCTTACACATCTGCGAACCCAGTATGTTCTTAACATTTTAATTAGACCACACATTAAATTACTGAGAGGTACAGCACTTCTTATACCTTTCTGACAGAGCAAGGACACAGAGCTGCTCAGAAAATAACAGAATTTGAGCTGTGCTGAAATAAACATCAGATAAATCAGTCATCTTGCAGGTCTGTCTACCAGTCCAGCAAGTTTTAATGAATTAACTTTTTTAATTGGGCTGTGTTTTGACAACCTCAGATCCCATCCGAGCTGATGCAGTTTTTACCCTTGCTCGTAGCTCTGGCACATTGATGGCCTTGCGTACATCTGAAAAGCTACTTAATCAGCCCGCTCAATTAGATTCAGTTTTGTACAAAAGTTTTAATTAGCGCTGTTTTTCTTAATCTGTGTGCCTTTTGACAAAGTCATGAGAGGGATCGGGCGCGATAGAGAGAGAAGCAGATGATTTGGTCCTGCCCTCCGCTTCCTCTTCCTCCTCGTCTCGCATGTGTTTCGATGAGTCATCATCATGTGACTGTGCCAGATTCTAATCAGCTCTCTGCACCTGCTGCTGGTTTCTACAGTGTTACTCTGACAAACACCAAAGATAATCAAGGTTGAAAGGTAGACGTTGCCTCAGCTCGCCCAAAATAACAACAACAGTGCCCAGTCCCATGGTGCATTTGTGGCGATGACATGTAGTCCTAATTAATTATCAGTTTATTTGAAAGAGTGATAACAGCTCTCTGGCTCCCTGTTGATCAGCTGCCCTTACCTTTGCTGGAGCTTGCTCCACTATTATAAATGAACAGGACAAATTTTACAGATTGCTAATAGGCAAACTGCTACAATGCAGCTTTGAGAGGCAAGAGATGTGGTAGATGAGGGAAAATTCAGAAAGTACTGTACTTAAGAACAATTTTGAGGTACTTATACTACGTTTGTATGAGTATTTTCATGTTATGTTAGTATATACTTCTACTTAAAAAATCTTGTTTTCTCAAAGACTGCCGCAGAGCAGAGCGCCCCAGGCTTCAGAGGCAGCTGCAACGCTGTCCAGCAGCGGGATGAGAGGCTAGTACACCACTGTCCCCCGTCAAAAGTTATTACGAGTGCCATGGCATCGGACATAATGAGCAGGAAGCTCCGTGTGGAGCCGGCACGTGTTGTTTTGTACTATACGCCGCTGCAGGCAAAGGAGGTGTTGGGAAATTATCACAAATTGGGCAGGATTTTCTGCCACTGAATCAGGCTTTCACCATCTGAAGGAACGTGTATGCGTGTCTGCATTTGTAGAACAGCCAATACAAATGCACCGTCTCTCTGAAATAACCTGTGATTGGCTAAAGTCTCCCTTCACGGGATAGATTTTCTAAAGTCTGAAAACAGAGCCAAGGGGAGGGGCTGAAGTAGAGGTTTGCTCTCAGACCACTTGAATTACAATATGCTGCACGGTTAATATGGATTTTTTGGCCAATGACTCCAAAAAAGATACTGCCTGCCCAACCTTTAATGCATAAGTATTAACAATTCATAATGTCATATAATAATATAATCAGTCACAGGGGCCATTTTTCTGCAGGATTACCTTTATTTTTTATATTTTAAGTACTTTTTCCTTATAATACTTCTATTCTTTTAGTTGAATTGGAGTTTAAATGTAGGACTTCTGCTGTACAGTACAGTACCTGTACATTATCAGTACTGTAGCCTTTTTTTCTACCACATTATAATAAAGTTTTGTCACCTACTGTAGAGGAATAAGAAGAGTCTCACACTCTCTTACACTTTCTGAAGTTGATGCTTGAAAAGTGCAGAAAGTCAACATGACAGGGCTTGTGAATGTATAATTTTACACCTTTATATTTATACTCTTTTTTTTTGGTATGGCCATATATGTTCTTTTAACAAAAATGTCCACAAAGAGCAGAAAGACTGCTGGACATTTACTGGGTTGTTCAAAACTGGCTTCTCATGGAGGAGCATTGTACCGCACAGATAATATCATGTGATTACATTTGTATACTTTTTTACATTGGGTCAGAGATTTTATTTGAGCACTTTTTACTTTTTATATGACTGTTTTATTACATCCTACCACACGTTAATGCACAGGATGGTGCATCTGAATGAGGTCAGAGTAAAGTGGAACCAAACTGACTATTACTGCCCAAACTCCAAAAACAGTAATGAGCAAGAGCAATCAGAGTGACTGAGCTGTGAACATTTTTTAAAATAGTTTCTCTCTTTTTTTTGATGATGATGAGCAGGTCTTATCATACAGGCTGCAAGTCCTTTTCAATTCAACATCCAACACAAAGAAAAACCTTCCCCAAACGGGGGACAACTCTCATTCGGACCGAGAGGGGAGCAGTAATTGGAAAGCTTAATTGGGGAGATGGCATCTTGTTAATTGAATTAGCAGCAGGAGAAAAAAGAAACTGCCAATTCATGACAATGTCAGAGAGTGACATTGAGCGATTGAGAGGGAATGAAAGCGAAGAGAAAGAGGCAGAGGGGTGAGAGAAGCTTACAGACAAACGGTTAATACATGAAATAAAGAGATGTAGACAGGCAGATATAAGTGTCAACAGCAGCTGAAGAGAGCCGGAGAGATGGACAAGAGGACTTTTCAATGAGAGAATGACTTATTTAAGAGGTGTGGGGAGCTAGAAATGAAGGTGTGAGGCGGTGAATGGAAAGAGAGACAAAAGGAGGAGGGACGGAGAGAGAAAAGAATGGACTGGCGTGATCATGTCAGAACAATTTCAAGGTTAGCATGTATACATAGTACGCACATAGGTAGGAGAAACACACACAGGCACACAGACACACATGTCCATACACGTACATTATAAGCTGCACACACACACACTTGGTGGAGTTCAGCCCCTGCATCTCAAGGGGGGAAACCCCAGGGAGAAAAGCTCATGTCTGATTACTGTTACAGCTAAGTGAACTGTGTCCTATTTGAGAGACATCAATGTCACAATGTGTGTGTGTGTGTGTGTGTGTGTGTGTGTGTGTGTTTGATTTTCTGTGATAGAACACAATAATTATTTTTTCCCCTCATATGAGCATATGAGCAGAGTTAAAGCGAGGGGAAAGTAATGAAAAAGGCCTTTTCTTTATAGAGACAGAGAAAAAGAAGATGGAAAGAGTGCGAGAGAGAGTTTTGACGTTAAAATAATGGCTTTGGGCTTTGTGTTTGGGCTGAAAACTTGTTTAGCTTTCAGGCTCGGGTCAAAATTTCAAACCCAAGCAGGACTATAATAATATATATAATACTGAGGACTTGTCCTCCAAACACAGCACAGTGCCGAGGAGTGTGAGTGATGAGGTGTCTTCTCCTCGGAAGATCGCATCCTGTTGAAATACCTTGCAGATACACAGGTGACACTTTGGTAGATATTTTGATTGTGTGTATGTGGTTCAAGGGCGTAACCATGGTATAGACATATATGAAAATTCGCACATTTAGAACATAGATTTGAGGGTTAGGTCATTTGAATTCACGTTTAAAGGAATAGTCTGATTTCTCTGAGATAGTGGCTGACCCCCCCCCCCCCTTCATTTGTTGTGGTCAGTTCCTTACTGTTTACTGTTTTACAAGCTAAAACAAGCAAACAATCACTCAAACCCAAGATGCATTTACCTGTAGTGCCTTACTAAGCTACCTATTCAGCTGGATTCTTACACTTACTGTCTATGTGCTCTACTGAACTGCAGTATAGTTCACGGTCCACTTTCTCACCTGATCATCTGTATCTCCAGAGCATGTCCCTGTCTGACCTCTGCTCCAGCATGTCTCTCCCTCCCTCCCTCCCTCCCTCCCTCCCACATAGCATTATTTTACCTAAAGAACAATGGCTGATGACCTTGATGATCATTTTAATTTGATACACTGAATATTCTGCTTGTATTACTAGTTTTTTTTAACTTTAATGTAATCCTCCTGTTTAGCTAGCTATATAGTAAGTGTATAAAGAACAATGTACAGTAGTAACAGTTACCTGAAACGTTAGCTATTGCCTTATCTACTAACCTAATGTTACCTACTTTGGTAGCTAGTAACTTACTGTCTGAATAAAAACATGTATGTCCGGCTGCCGGTCCTGCTTTCTAAGCTTTTTAGGTAACGCTACTTCCTCCATTTGCTCACCTCCACTGACTGAGCAAACTAAAAACCCGTCAGATTACCATCACAGAACGACTTCAGGAGATCTGACTCTGAGCTCCATTAGCGAACACTGATAGCAACAACAACATGCTAGCCGTGTCAGTCAAACAACCGGGAGTTGTGTGGGCGAGCATGGAGCATGGGAGCAACCAAGTGTACAACTGGGAGGGGGGGTCACACACTTATGTTTTCCTTAACAAACAAAAATAAATTGAAAATAAATAAGAAATACCAAGAAACAGATGTGTTGGCAGGGTTAATAAAAGGAGTACATATTTAACATATTAACTACTGTATATTGGGGGGGGAGGGGGAGGGGGGCAGATTGGTACTTTCTCAGTATTGGGGGGCGGGGGGGGGAAACGGGACACACGACCCTCCCAAAGAATGCGAGGTTACGCCCATGATGTGGTTTCTGTAGGGCTTGTGTGAGAGTCAGTTTGAACTTTCACTTTTGTGCTCTATTTGTTCTTTTGTAACTTGTAAATGTTTTATACCTTATATATGAGCTGAATGTTAATTTGATTAGATTATGTCTGCATTGTGCGCTCTCTGCAGTTGGACTCCTTTCTGACATTTCTCGTTAAAGAAAATGAAAGACCGTCCCTCCACAATGATTTGAAACAGAAAAGATCCCTTCAGACACATTTAATTCTGTTATTTTATTCTCTGTTTAATCTCATCTTTCTTTAAATTACATTCATCTTTGTTCGTCTGATGGATTCTCTGCTTTTTTTTTATTGACCCGTGTTTAACTAGCAAGGCCGGTCGTTTTCTGATAATGACAGAGCAAGAGGATGTTCTTAGACAAAAGTTTTACAAAGCTCCATCCAAATATTAGTTAAAAGATACAAGGGCTTTTCATTAAAAAGGATTTGAGGTTCACTCTAATAACGTAGGCAGGGAGAGCTGCATTTTAAATGCTGCAGCTGGTGGATATTTGTTACATAATAAACTGAAGTTCTTTGATTTGTAATATTTGTGTATTAAGGATAAATATCAGAATTTTGATTAGTATTCTCTTAACCTTATGTTTTGTCTGAAATACTGTGAAACAAATTAATCAGTTTATTCCCACTATTTGTTACTGTTTACCTGAAAATGGTTGTTTCAAGGCAGTTTTACTTGTTTAATCAAAACCTTTACCTTATTTGTTTTGGGCCAAATGGTATAAAATGACTTTTTGGGGAGAACACTTAAATAACAAATTAGCAAGGACATTTTGCCCAGGATAGGTCAGGATTATGACAACATGAAATAAACAATGTTTTTTATTTTTAGACACCTGAAATCTATTTATTGGCAGCAGGTTTTGAACAGAAAAGTCACAAATGTGTCTGTGGAAAATGTCTCTTCAGATGGCTTTTGAAGCTTTTTTTCCTCTCATGTTTTGCTTTTCTTTTCCTGAAATGAACCCCAAGGAAATTCTACACTTGAGTGACTGCATGATTGTCATAATGACAGATGAGTCACAAAAATGAACAATTGCATCTCTGGAGTGTGCCACAGACATATTTGGTCTTTTCTCATCCTCCCCATTGTCTTTCTCTTCACTCCTGTGTGTTCTCTCCTTTACTCATCATTTCCTCTCTTTTCTTCTCTCACCCCACTCATCCTTTATCTATCCATACATCTACCCTCTCTTGTTACCCTGTCTGTCCACCTCTTTCTATCCATCCCTCCTCTCCTCCTTCACTCCCGTTCTCCTCTCCTTTCCTTTCCTGTCCCCACATCCCTCCATCTACCTTTTGTCCCTGTCTGTCAAAAGAGTGCTTCAATAACAGGATGCTGCTGCATAACAGCGGCCATTATGCAAATCTATCCTTCATTCAATGTATCATAAAATGCTTTCTTTGTCAGGGTCAGAATAACGCTCCATTTGGATGATATTCATAAGAAAGGGAAGACACCTATATATATTTAATTTTTTAAATATGTTTATGTAAGTGTGACATTTTTATAAAATCTAAAAGTTTTGTTACTTTCTACCATCACCTAGAATGCAAATATATTCAGTAATGTAACAACCTACTGTATGCTTAGCTATGAAAGCTTTGACATTTTGCTGATTTTCACGGGAAAAACTGTCTGTCACACAGGAGGTGATGCATTTATGTTTCTGGCTTGTGTGCCAAGAAAAAAAGAAAAGGAAAAGGAAGCCCCAGCAACTCCTTACAAATCCTCATAAAGATTTGTTCATCTATACATTTGGTAATATTTTTGTGTATCATAATACGCACATTTGTCACTATTATTGAGACTTTCTTTCTCTCCATAACTGGACTTACACTCATCATTTTCTTGCCATATCAATTTAAACCGTGATGATATGTCAGTGTTGTGTTTACAACTTGTTTCTGCTGCCCCCAAGTGGCACAAAAAAATAAAAAAATAAATAAAAATCAGTGAGTGCAGTTTTTGAGAATATAACATTATTGTAAGCCATAGTTAGGTTGTAGTTCTGATGCTTTATTAAATGTTATTATTTTAGCAGTTAAACACTTTCTACTGTTTTCACTTTCTGTACTTTATATAGTTTCTAGTTGAGTCTTGAAATTGTTTTGTACACTGGTTCTGAAGATATTGTTAACTTGGTGCCACTAAATAATTCAAACCTTAATTAAAAAAAAAAAAAAGAGTAAGTGAAGTGCACAGAGACATAAATATGAGCTGTTGCTTATTTTTTTTTCGGGCGAGGAAGGAAATTGGAAATTATGCAAAAAAGAGAAAACGAGACTGGAGGGAGAAGAAAGAGGGAGGAGAAGGAAAGAGGAGTCAGGGGAGAGAAGTGGAAGAGGATAGTTATGATGAGTATGTTTGCTCTATGAAATGCAATCAACTGATGCAAATTAATGCCTCTGACTCTGGAGAGAGAGAGAGAGAGAGAGAGAGAGAGAGAGAGGTAAAACAGAGAGAGGTAAAACAGAGAGATAAAACAGAGAGACAAAACAGACCAGGGAGAGGAAATGAGAAAAATGAGAGAAATAAAGGAGAGAAAAGGAAGAAAAATCCCTTGTTTTCTATCTGGTAAGGATGGCGTGGCTGACATAGATGTGCAGATTGCCTATCAATCACTGTGGATTGCGTTTCTCCTCTTCACATCCTCTTCACTTTCTGCTCAGATCTTTTCCTCTCTTCACTCACCTCTTGTCCTACTTCCGCTTTCTTTTTCCTCATCTTCCTCCTTGTGCCTTCTGTCTTTTCTTTGTCCTTTGTTTCTGTTTTCTCTCTAATCTTCCTCTTCACCTTTGTATATCTCCTCTCCACCTCCCTGTTTCTTCCTCTTCTTCTTATATTTCTGTCCTCGTGTCTTCCTCTCTTCCTCACTCTTCCAACCCTCTAGACCCATCCATGAGCTCTGTGCATGTGTGTGTGTGGGTGTCAGTACACAGCATGCTTGTAAGTTTGTCTATAAGTGTGTGTATGTGTGTGACAGCAGAGACGGATTGGTCTGTATTTAGGGAAGCAGAATATCAATAAACAGGGAAAGGGAAAGCGCTCTCATGCCTGTCCTCTCTTCCTCTTCCTCTCTCTCGCTCTCTCTCTCTCTCTCTCTCTCTCTCTCTCTCTCTCTCTCACACACACACACACACACACACACACACTCGCTGCTTTCCTGAGGCTTTGGGTGGTTGGTGGAGGGTGGAGGGGTCGTTCAGGAACGCAATGCGTTGCGTTCCACTGTGTTGCGCCACAGGTTGCTAAACAAGGGGTTGAAAAATGGGCTGCTCCTGCGTGCAGGAGAGGATTGATCACCCGAATACCCCTTTTATCTCCTCTTCTCTTGATTCCTCTTTCCATTCCTCTTCCTTCTTCCTTCCATTTCCTTCCTTTCTTTCCACCCTCCACTCTCATCCCTCCTCCTTGTCCAATTCAATGTCTTTTCTTTGAATCCTCTTCCACTCTTTTTCCTCCCTCTTCCACATTCCTCTCCTCTTCATCCTCTTATTTTCCTCCTCCTCTCCTCCCGTATTATCTTTTTATATTTTGCTTGGATACTTTGACAGCAATGGGGCTGTCAATAAAACATGGGCATAAAAGCGCCAATCCCTGTCTGAATCCACACACACACACACACACACACACACACACACACACACACACACACACACACACACACACACACACACACACACACACACACACACACACACACACACAGGCAGGCAACATAAATCACACATAAAAAGCCAATCCCTGTCTGCAGTCAATTTCCATAAAGATACAAGGGGGATGCTCCAGGAAGGGATGAGATGGAATTGAATGTATGTAATGTGTCATGTAAAATGTGTGTGTATGTGTGTATGGGTCTGTTTTTGTTTACTTACATTATACATGTATATGTAATACTGTGTATTACTATCCAGGTGCGTATATCTTTATGCACATTTTTCTTGTGTGTGTGTGTGTGTGTGTGTTTATCAGCTCCCAGGTGGTGTAGACACAGTGTGAATGCTAGTGGCTGTCGCTATGCTAATGATCCCTGTTTACATCACACATCACACCACAGGCTTCTTCACATTATCCCCATGGGACATACACACACACACACACACACACACACACACACACACACACACACACACCCCTAACCACCCACCCACCTACACAAACACACAGGCACATTCATACATACCTGAGCACCTACACACAGGTTTCTATACACAAACATCTTTCTTAAGTAACCATAAACACACACACACCTTCTGTACACACTGCAGGAATTCCACACAAACTTAAATATATGCATAGGTAACTAGAAGCTCACCCACATACAGTACAAACACACACTGAAGTTGCCTCTCCTGATGAGGCAGACATGTTTGCAGTGCTGTCACCAACCAGAGTTTGATCAGTTTCTAACTCTGGAATTAGTCTTCTTCTGTGTGTGTAAGTGTGTGTGTAAGATGGCATATTATTGAATTACTGAAGAACACAAACAGAAAAATGTATTCTTCCTGCAGATGTATAGCAGCGTACATAGAGTGTGCATGTGTGTGTGTGTACATGATTAAGATATACTGTCTGTATAATGTATATGCACATTTCTTCATTCCATCACATGGGGTATGACTAAGGTACAAACAAATATGTTACCCCCCCCAATATACAGTAGTTAATATTACTTCTTTCATCTAAGTGTATATGTGTGTATTTGTATGGGCAACTGTGGTAGTGCCTTTTTAGAGTACTACCTGTGGCCCTGATGGCCATAATGACTGTTCTCTATGCTTTGCAATAATGTGGAATAATGACTAATAACTATTTTGAGCAGGATCTGATCATTTGACTGTGTTTTTGTTTACAGCTTGTCGTAGCCTATAAGGAGAAGATGAAACTAAACGTGTCACCAGTCCAGCCAAGATTAAAAGGTATTATTACATCTGATTTGCACAGTAGCTAATGTTATGTTAGCAAAGTTACTGGCTAAAGCTTCCATATTAACCATGTTATATACAACTATTTACTTTGCTAAATTAGCCTACTGGCTAATTAGCCTTCTTAAAAATGCTGGATACAAGAAAATCAATACAATTGCAATACAAGGAGTACAAAAGTGCATAAAAAGTGGCAAGTCCATTGCAGAGCTCTGTCACAAACTAAAAATGTTTGAGAAAAAAAACTTTTGTACTGCAGAATAAGAGTTTGGTTTTGCTGTTTGGGGTTCAGGAACACACTGTCAGCAGTACTAATGTAGGACATGTAAATGCTGCAAAGGAGGCTTTTACAGTTAAACCAGTTACCAGAATACAACTGTGGAAAAAAAAAGTGGAAATCAAGCTCTCTGTTGTGCACAGAACACAATTCTACACATGCATGTACTGAACATATTGAAGTCAGAAGCATTTACACTTGCACAAGGACGTAATGTGTAACGCACACAGCATACCGACTGCAAGGACACACCCACCCGTACATATACACACACACACACACACATTTCTCTCTGTCTCTCACAAACACTCAGACGCAACATGTCAATGAGGACAGGGCGATCTGTGTGAGCTAAGAACTACACACCATTTTCCTGTAATAACTAGTGCTACATCTAATCCTATTTCCATTAGGTGTGTGCTCCAGAAGGGTGTGTGTGTGTGTGTGTGTGTGCGTTTGTGTAGCGTACTATCTACTTGCATGGGAGTGTAATGTGTGTGTGCGCACTTTCTTTAACCGTGTGTGTCTAGGTGTGTGTGAAGACTGAGATAGTGTCCGTTTGAGCATGCATGCTTTACGGTGAGTTGGCAGTAGAAAGTTTGACTGTGTGTGAGTGTGTGTGTGTGTGAGTGTGTGAGAGAGAGAGAGCGAGCATGTGAATGTGTCCAGTCCTTAATTCTCTTTCTGTGCTGTGGAGTGCTGAATCAGCGAAGCCCTGATAGACCCACTCAGCCCTGGCCAGTACTTCAATTGGGCAATCACAGTAAACACACACACACACACACACACACACACACACACACACATGCATGCTGAGTCATACATAAGGACACACACGAATGCAGTCAAGTAGAAACTGCAGCTTAGTCTCACAAAAACACATGTAAGTATGCATATTCTATCAGATATACTTGCACACGTACTGTATGCAAGCATGGATATATGCACATACACATGGAGACACTTTAATGATTAGGGACCCTGCAGAGCTAATTGATGTATGGCTCTGGTCCCAAGTCAAGTTTCAGATCTAGTCCCCATATGTACTCTGCTAACAAGAGTCAAGATTAGAATTTCGCATCTTAAATTTGCAATTTAAATTCCCTACGGCATTCTTGAAGTAATTCTTTATAGTGTGGCTAAAGCAATGACAGGTCTAGGGTACTCAGACTGAAAATGCTTATATTATCGAGGAAAGGAGGTGCTTTTGTAGCCCTGCGGTTATTTGGAAATACTCATCGTACCACTGCTTTGCAAACCAAAGAGCTCCAACTGTGTGAGTATCGGGAATGACAGAAGTGACTTCAAAGTTTAGCTCCTGCAGTGTCAAGTATATTGGTTTTGGAGACACAAACAGGACATCATTAGTCTCATTGAAGGGTTTAATTTCATAAGTTTTTTATGAAATGTAAAATCTTAGAGAAAGTCTATTTAGTGGGGTCTAAGAGAACGTCAACAGACTGTTTCTCCTTTAATGGCGCACAATGTTTCATAACCATTTTCATCATTTTAATGCCGAATAGTGGATCAGACTTTTGGTGAGTTCATATGTACATTTTGAAAGATTTGAGAATGTTGATGCTTATCAACAGTTTTAACTGAAAGATTGAAGTACAAAACAAAAGACAAACAGCTGTCATGCACAATTAAATGTTTAATAGTTAATGCAGTATCACCCATATGAAGTTCAATGTCAGGAAAATGACCCAAAATACAATCAATGCTGCCAGAAGTTTCTGAATGAACATGGGGTCTGGTTCTAAAAGTCAGCCAATAATTGTCAGCTTTTTCCTACTTTAAACATAATTATGGTTTTCTTTGAAGTACTACATGCATTAACAGTCTAGAATGACCAGCTAACTAGTTTCCAGATAAAACATTTTTATCCCTCAATTTATGGTATCTAATATATTAGCATGAAAATTTAAGATTATTTTGTCAAACTTGTTTATATTGTTGGTGAAAGAAATCTGAAATGTCTTTTTTTGTGTTTTAACTATGTTACATATATTTGCTTGCCTTCATAGAAGTGAAGTTATATAATGCTGTTAGTTGTATAACCCAGATGTGCACTGGCAATTGTAGAGAGCCCCAAAGATGTACTACATACAAGTACAGTAAAACCAGATTAGTATAAAAACTCCATGGTCTATTAAACAAATATTTCCACCTGCAATCCTTGTATAGAAAATGTATACCCTCTTTGTGTAAAATGGAGCACTTTGACAGTGGCTTCATCTGCGCTATGCGTTGCACACAATGTTATAGATTTAAATGTTGAGCCCAAAATCACACATTTGACTCAAACGGCTTTACATTATGTACAGCATTAAGCACCCTCTATCCTAAGAAAAAACTCTTTAATGGGGGAAAAAAGGAGGAAGCCTCAGGAAGAGCAGCAGATGAGGGATCCCTCGTCCAGGACGGACAGACGTGCAGTATAGATGGGAAAGATTCTCATACTATACTATTCATCTGATCCCACAGGGCTGCACAGTCTTCCACTCAGCTCTCCACTTCCTTTTTTTCTCTCAGCGTTGGTGAGGTCCAGTCATGCAATTATCCAATCAATGCGCTCACTGTTGGGAATATCGCCCACTATGCACCTCCTCACCTTCACAGTCAATTTACCACTCGTGCCTTTCATATCCTATCGCCTTCCCACTCTCCTCCCAAGTCACATCAGAGTAACCTCTTCATTCTCCTCTGTAGTATCAAGTTCAATACTTGGCCTGTAGAGCACCAGAAATCCCATTTCACTTCACCCTCCCACATGCTCCATTCGTTCCAGACAGTAGGAATCCACTGGTTAAATTGTTTATTGCATGCCGTCCCACCTCTTCTTCCCAGACTGTACTATATTTATATCCCAACTTTATACTACAATGCAAAAAGTATACACATAGTCTGAAGGAGAGTAGTAGTAGAATAACAGAGTTGCTACATTTGCATGGATAATTGTCATGAATAGCTACCTTTTCTGCAGAAAATTAATTCCTGATTGTTAGAAGTAGAAACCTGTTCTTAAATCATAACACAAAACTCACTGGGACTGCAGTGGCCAAGGGGCGTCACTTTCATGTATAACTTCAGGAAAGACATCTACTGGGAATTATTCAAGCCACTACAGACGAGTATGTTTTACTAATGAACACAATCAAACAGAGGGAAGAACAACAGAAATTTTAAGAAAATTCACAGGCAGCGTAAACAATCACTAGGACTGAATGTGGGGATGTATATGAATGGACAGAGCGATGTGGGAAGAAGAGGTGATTGATTGACAGGTGAGTAAAGATTAGAGGAACGTACACAAATATGGGATGGAAAAAGATGGAAAATTTAGATGAGGAGTCCCTGAGAAACAATTATTTCCTTATTTGATGCTAGCTACAAAAATAGCTACTGAACTCTGGACTTGCAGGAAAGTGGAGTAAATATTAAACATTAAACAACATATGATGATGATTTTGAGGTGTGTATCCACCCCGACTTTTTGCTACTGAATTAAAGACAGAGGCGGGCACTCACGAGTCAAGAGTTGGCTCTTTCATGTTTCATGACTAGACACATGGGTCATGCCTGGGTCTCAAAATAATTATTTTAAGTGGTAATTGGTAGTGGTCTGTTGTTTACAACTAAAATGTTGGTGTAATTTCAAACAAGGAGTGCGATGGTTAGCAGTGAGTCAGGAAATAATATTTCTCTGAGAGAAGCACTAGAAAAAAAAGGCATTAGGAAAAAAGCAGAAGACTTTTGTTGATAACAGCGGAGGCTGAGTGGAAACATAAAACATGAGTGCAAGTAATTTTTAATTATTTTCTGAAAACACAAGTATGAGGTTGAAATTGAAATTGTCATGAGTGGAGTCTGATGGTCACTGGGAACTGTAGAGATGCATGCATGTGAAGTGATTGTGAGGCCTGTGTAGGGAAGTAGAGGCTCAGCAAGTACAAGTAGAGTTGCTCATAGTGACAAAAGGAACAGCAGGGACAGATCTGAAGAGCTTGACCTTGACTTGGAAGTGTGGGGAGCAGATGCGGATGTCTGATAAGGAACTGCATGTGTCCTGTGGGATTCCTGTATGATAAAAGCTATTACATTGTGTCGTTGAGAGCGGGACACCATGGGAAAAAAAATCAAGTCTTGAGAGTAGGATTCAAGAGTTGATATTGGTTCAAATTACAGATGAAAAAAGTTCAAATTAGTTGCCCCAATATTATTACTTTAAAATGCAAAACACTGCAAATCCTATCCATGCATACCAGGTGCTTTGTTAAAAAGCACTGGAATAGCCAACATTATGTAGGAAATAATTACTCACAATTAAAAAAATGATTTGAAGTAGTGGGATTTGGATGGACAACAACAAAAGTCATTGGATGGAGTGGGGACATGAGGACATAAGCAGGACCAGACAAGGTGGGTGGAAACTATTATTCCTGTGTCACCTCTAATGGAGAGTTTCTTTCAGCACTGGGTGACCACTGTGTCTGCTCTTGTGTCATTTGAGTCCTGGCCTGGCCATGTCCATCTCTTGTCTTCTATAATAACTTGTCAAACTACCATTAAAAAGTTTCAACTACAGTACGTAACAGTTTTCAACTATGGTGCTGTCAAGGCTGTCATGGTGTGAAAAAGAAAGTTTGATTGTGATAAATGTACAGAAACATGTGGAAAGACAAGACTATAGATACATAATGGTACAGAGCACAAATCATACAGGCCAAAAAAAAAAATTGAGAGGACTCAAAAGAGAAAGGACAGAAAAAGCCACGAAAAATAGCTGTTAGGGTAAGTCCTAATGGTACATATGTACAAGACCCTCATTGCAGGATGAGGATCTAAACTGGACACAGGAAGGAAAAACCTGCTGAGATATGAAAGTGAGTGACTCCTTGGATGCCACCAGGACCAGCCCCTGCTTAGTGGCATGGTGGCCAGAGTCGAAAATTGTAAGTCATGTGATGTGTGCTTGGGCCCAGAAAGACTATTTCCAAACAAAACCCTATAAAAACACTTAACAATGCATAAAGAAACCGCTGTAAAACAACGAAAAAAAACTTGAATCCCGGAATCTGAGCCATTAGGTCAAACAGAAATAAAAAGGCTTTATTTTAATTGCAGGGAGTTGACTTTGCTGCAGTATATGAAGCTCTGTACTTGGTCCAAGGCTGCTATGGTCACAGTCATGGTCTACCAGCACAAGTGTTCACTTTGATTAATTTGATCTATTCTCAAAACGATTTAGAAATACACATAATGTGCTTGATTGATTTTCTCTCTGTCATCAGGGTTGTTATTTGAAACTGTCAGTTGATAGATAAAACTTTATTCATATTTTCAACAGGTCAATCAGTCAGATAGATTCCTTAAAGAAAGTATTTCTAGTATTACAACCACAACTGTATCCTTCTAGTGCATCATAATTACTGTCAAATATGTTAGAAATTAATTCAGTACTCATTGTTTCGCTCTTCCATCCTATCAGTGGATAGCTTTGCCATGACCATGCTTAGATAATGACCATTATCTAATGTTATGATTGCATGTGTGTGTGTGTTTATATTTGTGTAAGTGTGTAAATCTCTGGAGGGTTTTTTCACCACAGGGAAAAACAAGCATAAAGCACAGATTCTCAGGTTTGTCCCTGCAATGTGTCTGCGTCCTTATTCAGATTCCTGCAGAGACCCTGTGTGTGTGTGTGTGTGTGTGTGTGTGTGTATAATAGGAGTGTGAATTTATATGTTGTCTTGTGTGCATGTGAGAGTTTGTGTAAGCTGGTTGCCTTGCTCTTTTAGTGTGTATGAGTGTGTGTGGGTGTGCATGTATGCCTGCATCAGTTTGTGTGTGTGTGCGCTTGTGGAAGCATCTTGTATATGTGCACCTATTATGTGGTCTGCTTGTGTGTGTGTGTGTGTGTGTGTGTCTTCAGCCTTAATTTGATGTCTAAATAAGTGGTTCCTGCCCCCAGGGGTTTCCTGGCAATATATCACCGTGGCAACAATGGAACTGCCATTGTCATCGTCCCTGGGGACCAGCCGCTTGCCTGCTCATGCATGGCCTTGTGGGAAATGCGGACCTGCCGAACAACGCACCGACGCTAAATGATGCATGCACACACACACACACACACACACACACACACACACACACACAGGACGTGCACTCTCTGATATGTGCTCACAGAGTCTCCAAGCTGCTCATTTATTTCTCTTTTCATTTCTTTTTTTCTCTCCTTGCTCCCTCTCCCTCTCTCTCTCTTTCTTTACATCTCCCTCACCCTTTTCTCTGCTACACTTCCCTCTCCCCAAGGTGAGATATTTGACAGTTGCTTTAAGTAAATTGGTTTATAGTGAAGTGTCCAAAACAGCATAAAGGGTATATTGAGAAGACCTTGGAGAGATCCACTTAGGGAGGAGGAGAGACAGACAGTCAGAGAGAAAGACAGAAAGACAGAAAGGGGAAAGAAGAAAGGAAACAGACTACTACAGGAAGCTGTGTAATGGAAGAACAGACCACAACTTGGACAGTCTTCTGCCATCACTATTTGTGTAGGTGCTCAGCCATGCAGTGAGCTAAACAGTAAAGGTTGAAGGCAGGATTTTGTTCTTTTGAAGCGTTTACTGAAAGCCAACTGTGAAACTCTGAAAACAACAAATTCACTGATAGTGATGAAATCAGAAAAAACATGATATACTGTAAACAAGAGTTTGACCAACGGTATTGTAAAGTAAAAACGAATTAGTACATGGAAAAGAAAACTGGCTTCACAAAGTATCAACTAGCTACAGCTGCCAAATTAAGCTTGGGAGAAACCTGAAAGGTAGCTGAAACCTACAAAGACGGGCCAAACCACACATAAAGATCGTTTCTACCAACTTTCACTGATTTTTTAGTATTTGACAGTCAGAAAGGAGCATAAAGCTTATGGCTGAGTAAACACACTAGACAACACACTGGTCAGTAATGACGACTGGAGTTCCGGTGGTAGACGACCACGCAAATCCTACAAGAACGCCAACAGTGTTCTTGGACCAAAACAAACATGGACGGAAACCAGCAGCTTGCACTATGTGCACTAGCGCTAAAAAAGGCCAGAAAGGGCACAGCAAAGGTGCCCTTGAGCAAGGCACTGAACCCCTAACTGCTCGGGGCGCTGTCCTATGTTTCAGCTCCATCACTCTGGCATCTCTCCAGAAAGTATTTATTATAATCTTATTGTAAATTGAATTTAACTTCAGGTAAAGCTGTTTATTTACGGGTATGTCTCCATCAGGCAGCACACAAGTGATGTCATTGGTTGCCTTTGTCAGTCGCAAATATCAAACATGTTTAAAGAAATCTGTATGACTGACCAGTTGCATACTTTGCCCTGTTGGCAATCCAAACTTGTCCAGGTTAATAAATGGAGAATTATTCAGTAGGATTAGAAGACTGTCAGGTACTTCAGTGGATTTAATAATGTTGCACAGAGCATTAGGGAGCAGTTTAATGTCACTGTTACTGCACTGAAAGATAGGACGGTGAGACAGTTCTAAATGAATAACCACCCTGTTATCTATCAATCTACCATCAATGCTCACAAATACCCCGATAACCTGGTGTAATGACATCAAAGCAATATTCTAATGGAGATGTTGGCATCATTTACATGATAACAAGCTGGTTCACAAGGATTCATTTAATAATCACAATGATGTGGATGCTTGTGAACGATAATGAGTAAATGCGATCTGTAGTATTTCCTCAGACAGCTTGCGTTACTGAATCCACTGTGTTTCATTTCATGTATTTACACATCATTAGCAATACATTTCGCTTGGTCTAATGGTAATAGAAGTCTACATGATGGAGACTAAACAAACAGACAGACAATATCCCCACAGGCAGCATTTGAAATTAAGCAGTTTGTTTTCCCAGTGTGGATTTAATTGAGTAGTACTTCTCAAAAGCAATTAAAAAAAAACCAAAAAAACATAAGCACTAAACGCGACAAACGGGATGGGAAGTTAGGCAGCATTCCATGTGATCAACCAGCGCTTCATTTGTAAAATTAGGCATCTTGTGTTATGTTCTCTCTGCTTTTAAACCCCTTTATGAGAACGTTATAGTTTCCTGAATGCAGACTGAACTGAACCAGGCTGTGTTCCCTTTTAATTCTAAAATTCCTCCTTGTCACTGCTTAAACAAGATAATTAAGTTTCCAATCGATCATTGTTAACTCGAGTTCAGGTTCCAGTTTGTCTGACTTTTACATCTTTCTCACAGTTTTTCAGAGGATGCCAGATGAATGAACAGATAAACAAATAAAGAGTATGTAGTTCAAATAAAAAGCAGAACACTATTTAAAGTTTGGTTAAGTGACATTTTACAGTGGCACACAGCTATGTGCTAAACTAAACTTGTAATCAGTCATTGTTAGCAGAGGTCAGGCTCTCAGTCTTAATTGCCTGTGTGACTAAGATGTCATTTTCTCTCTCTCGCCATCTCTCTCTGCCTCTCTCTCTCTCAGTTTCTAAACTCTCAGACAATCATCTCAATTCACCTTCCAAAACAAATCTCCCTCTAGCCTTGCAATCAATTAGCGCACTAGGAAATCAATTAAGCCCATTGCTAAATGAGCTATTAATACAAAGCTGACAAACAATGGGGCACCATATATCATGACGAGAGCTGGTGTTTCTAATTAGTGCAACATTTAACACGTGTAATTATGAAGACATAATGAAGAGATATGACTGCAAAGTAACTCTGTTGTCGAGCTCCTTGTGTTAAGCATGTGTGGTTTTTTGTATATGTGTGTGAGTTTAAGAAATATGTTAAGGCTATACCAGCTGCAGTTAAATGTATAAAAAAACACCAGCTATTTGTTAGTCGTTTAGGATAAATTGATCAATTAATTTGTTTTTAAAGTCTTTTTAACACCTGAGTAGTTATGAAGACACAAGAAATCAGACTTTTTCTGTGAATAATGCTGGGTTGTTGGGTCAGTTAATTAGTTAAAAAGAAAGGAAAAGCAAACTTTATTTAGAAAGCAATTTTCACATACAAAAAGAAATTAATTGTACTTTACATTCAAATTAGAAACAACAAAAAGAAATAAAAAGTTGTAGCACTGAGAAGTTAAGGAGGCCATATGAAACATTTTCACATACAGCAGTGGTTCTCAACCTGGGGATCAGGCCCTCAAAAAGCGCCAGATGGGGTTGCAAGATACTTATTTTTTCCTTTAATCCATGGATAATATTTTTTTAGGACAATAATTCAAATAAAGCAAAGAAAATATTTTTTTGATGTCCAGGGCCATACCCTGGGAATTACTCTTTACATTAATGTCCCTCCCTGATCAGACATATCTCAAATTTGTATTTAAAAAAAAAAGTATTCACTAACTATATATTTCTGAAATACGTAAATAAGTTTTATTACCAACATGAGGTCTAAATGTTTCAAAGCTTTCTGCCAGGAACAAACTATGGTGGGTAAATAAGGAATCTTTTTTTAATGTATTTTGCCCTAAAAGTAGTCTGATTTGAATATAGTTTATCTAACAAATACTGGAATCTGCTCATAAAATACCCACTACTGCATCTTGTTTCACTGGTACTAATGTGTACCTTTTTTGTTGTTTGTTGAATGTAAACTCCCTCAGTTCCCAGAAAAAAAGGACAAGGACAAGACTTCAGCATCCTCAATGACAGCCAGGGCAAATAGACATTTCTTTGTTTTATGGGGTCACAAGCCAAAAAGGTTGGCAACCACTGAGCTACAGCATCACTGCAGGATATACAGTAGTTGCATGTGAGGTTTCTACCTGTATATTTAAGCATGTATACAGGCACATTTGTTGAGGTGAAGAAAAACACATTTGTTCCTTGCCAGCAGCATTGTACTGTGCATTTCTGCCCCGTGCAGCTGCAGTGTTGATGTGTTGCAGTGAGTGAGCGATTGAGAGAATGAGAGACAGAGATGGAGGAGCATGGCAAGACAAAAAAAGAGCAAACCACAGAGATGGTGGTGATAGCGGTGTAAATATGTCAGTGTGGCGGAGCTAGGAAGCAGGGGAGTTGACCTTGGTCATAGTTTAAGACCTGTCTTTTATCGAGCTAGCTAGCAGCTCTGAGAGCAATTTGTCTGCACACTGCCATGTATTTCTCTCTCCTTCTCTTTCATTGTGTCTCTTTCTTTCTTTTTGTCTCCTTGGTCCTCCTTTTATCTGTCTAATTCCCTTTCCCCTCTTTTGTCACTCATTTCAGAATTCAATTCAAAATCCTTGTTATCACTTTGAAAGCTTTGCATGGTCAAGCTCCCTCTTACATTACAGAGTTACTACAGCCCAGGGCCTGTTAGTTGTACCTCGCTCCAGATTTTAAATCAAAAGGTGCTTGGCTTTATGCTTTTGAAGTCGTGGCTCCCAGACTTTGCAAATCATTCCCACAGGAACTGATCTCTGTGGACACTTTTAAAAAGCAGCTCAACACCCACCTGTTTAGACTGTATTATGTCTTTAGCTTGTAGTACTTGTTTCCAATGTCTTCTTTTGCGACAAAAAAGTGCTATACTATAAATATTTTTTTAAATCTAATAATACAAACTGACTAATTCACTCTCTTTTTGCTTGCCTCCTTTTTCCAAGCTAATTTATTCTTGTACACATGTAGAAACTAACATGTTCACACTTCACGTACACACTTCTGATTATATCCAATATATTTCACCTATTTTATTGGTTATTTTGCCTTACATGTTTTGTTACTGCACACATATCAGTAAGGCCTTAATTAAGAGTAAAAATAACACTGCACACGTCTGATGTACATGTCATTACACCATACACACACATACGCATACACTGCGTAAGCTTCAATAGTTTGAGTTTGAGAGTGGACAGACAGATACTGGTTCTCTTCTATCGTTTATTTGTGGAGTGTATTCTAACTTTCTGTTTTATTGCCTGGTATTTCTCACTGTCTGTAGTTAACAAGAACAAGCTTAATTAAATTGTTAATATGTCATGTAAGATTGCGGGTCAACAACGACACAGTATGACACAGCTTTGTGGGCAATCTTCAGTGATTTATCTCATCCTCTCTATGGTGAATATGAGTTGTTACCATCAGGGCGGAGGTACATGGTTTTGCCTTTGTGGACCACCCACACCCAGAGATCCTTCATACCTTCCAGTGTGGCTCTGTTAAACAAATCCTTGTATTAGGATAATTGTGTCATTTGCATTTAGTTGTACTTAATTCTTGATTGGTGGTGATGTCGCTGTGGAGCATTTTTCTGTTTGATGTCTGTCTTTAACTGTGATGTCTTTTGTTTTGGTTGTAATTGTCTGACAGTTACCACAGATCCAAAGGGAATTTCTGAAAGGACAATAAACAAAACTAACTACATACATGCTTTTTTTTCTACTCAAGGCTACATTTCATTTAACAATTGATTTTACACATTCTGAGACACAACACCCATGCATACAGTGCTGCACAGCCACAGCAGTTGCCACACTCACAGAAGTAGACATTACTCTGTCTTCTTCTTTGTTTCTGCTTTTATGCCGCTTAATTATGGTTCCAAGGGGGTTCAATTCTCACTCTAAATTGCACACGCACCCAACCTGACACACACATCCTTGCATATTGCTACAGTATCGACACATATTTTTAAATTGGGTTAATTAGACTTTGTGACTGTGAAGTGATTAGTGGCAACATTTCAGTCTTAATCAGTTTCCAGAAAGCCTCTGAAAACCATATTTCTCTCTCTCTCTCTCTCTCTCTCTCTCTCTCTCTGTCTCTCTCTCTCTCTCACACACACACACACACACACACACACACACACACACACACACACACACACCTCCGTATTTTTTGTCTGATTATGGCTAAATTTGCAACAAAAGACCATTTTTAAAAACTTTGTCCAAAACAGATGTATAAACTTATGTTAGACTAAGTAACAGCCTACATGAAGTCTAACTGCATGAATTTAATCTGCCCCTAAACAAACTACTGCTGTGGTACCTTTACTTGGTCACCTCTAACAGCTGAAAAGTGTGCAAAAATACCATGAATTCAAGCTACTTAACTCAGACAACTGGAGTGCTCTGGATCAGCTGATGTGTCAGCTTAGCTTACACATTACTATCTATTTAAAATGCTGCTGTTTCTTCCTGGTTCCCCCCTTGGGGGTTGCATTGATCTCTCCCCGCTCTCGCTTTTGGCTGTCTTTAAATTAGCCTTCACAGGGAGTGATATGAAACAGAGCCTTCATGCCAAAATAAAATCTATATTCACATGTATTCTCATTATAATGTTGCTATTCAATTACTGACTGACTGGGTTTTTAATCTATTATGCCCTTGTGAGGTCTGGGCTGGTATGCAGCAGTATTCTTTTACTCTAAAGTAAAAAATGTTATTTAGGATGCGGCAGAGTTAGAGAAGCACAATTGTGACCAGAGGGCAGCCTACACAAATCCTGGACAGACTCAGTTAAACCTGCAGGGAGAGCGATTGAGAAAGCTCTCTTCCCACCTTGATAATGACTCTGGGAGCTCAGCTGCTAATTAAGTCAATGCTCAAAGGCACAATGATAGTTGCCCTGGTGAGGCTGCCGAGTGCTCTGAAGTCTGACAAACTTGGCCACCAAGCAGCAGCCTGTTCTGAAGTCCCACAATCCTGTTTCCTCCAAAAATTCAGCTCAAGGCAAATCAGTTGTGGATGTGTTTGTCTGTTTCATCACCTTTTACAAAATGCATACTGGGATTGGCTCTCTGAAACTGTAACTAAACTGACTGGCTGGATGAATGGATGACTAAATGTTAAAAGGACACACTGTGTTTAGTCTAGATTGTCTGGATTAATAAGAGTTAAATAAACACGAAAATATATCTTATATATATCTGTTTTTGCTATGATATATCAACAACAAATATATTTTTCACAGTCTCAGTTTTGTTGCAGCTTGATGAATTATCCATCTGTTATTTATTAATGGTTTTGTAGATTCAAATTAGATTACAGTATGTAAAAGAAAATAGACGTAAAGCAGCTCTATGAACACATACAAGAGTTAAGCTGCTACAAAAAAAGACAGAAAAACATTTGCTGTATCAAGGTTTTACTTGAAAACCATCGTCAAGAGAAGGTAGAGGTGTTCAGAAACAACAGCTAATAAATACCAGGCGTGCCAGCTGATTGCTTAGCTGCATCAGTTAGGTTGATGATGTCATAGGCCTAAACCAAATACTAAAGGTAAGTACTGAGATATCCTAAGTCAGCCTACTTCTTAAAGACGAATTTGCCATCACCAGACATAAATCTTATCGGTACAGTCGTCTGAAAGCTTCTATGGTGTTTACATGACGTTGTAAGCGTTGGGTGTTGATATGTGTTGATGTTTAATATTATAAACAGTGTAGGTCTGTGACCTCATCAGAATGAATGCTGCAACAGAGCAATTAGCTGCACACCTGGTATTAATTAACTTTCTGTGTTTCCTAACATATCTTCCTGCTCCTGGTGATGGTTAGTAAAGCCAAAAGTTCAAAACACCGTTTTTGGGAGTAAAGTTATCATAAGATATGATGGTCAGCCACCATCATATCTTAAAGAGCTCATAGTACCCTATTACCCCACTAGAGCACTGCGCTCCCAGAATGCAGGGTTCCTTGTGGTCTCTAAAAGTAGAATGGGAGCCAGAGCCTTCAGCTATCAAGCTCCTCTCCTGTGGAACCAGATCCCAGTTTGTGTACGGGAGGCGGACAACCTCCTCACATTTAAGAGTAGGCTTAAGACTTTCCTCTTTGATAAAGCTTATAGTAGGGCTGACTCAGGTGGCCCCTGAGCCCCCCCTTAGTTATGCTGCTATAGGCCTAGACTGCCGGGAGACTTCCTATGATGCACTGAGCTCCTCTCTCCTTCCTCTCCATCTGTACGGCCTCATATCCCATCAATGCTTGTTACTAATTCAACGTCTTCCCGTAGTTGTGTGCTTTCTCTCCTCTCTCTCTCTCCCTCTCTCCTTCTGTTGCTTTCTGCAGGTGTTTCTGCCTCCGGAGCTGTAGAGACTGGATCTATGGTTGTGGCCACCTGCTGCCCCCGTGCTCCTGCTCTGCACCCACTGCTGCTATTGCTGTTATTGCTCTTATTATTAGTATTGCTATTATAATGTTGCTCTTAGTATTATTTCTGTTTGTGTTATCATCAATACCATTACCACAACTATTACTTTACATCCCTATGTGGAACTGTACTGTGCTGATGTTCTCTTTCCTCCTGCTCTCTCTCCCGCTCCCCCCCTCCCCCTTCAACTCAACCGGTCGAGGCAGATGACCGCCCACCTAGAGCCTGGTTCTGCTCAAGGTTTCTACCTTTTTCCTTGCCACTGTCACCTAGTGCTTGCTCATGGTGGGAACTGTTGGGTCTCTGTAAATATAAATATAAAGAGTCGGTCTAGACCTGCTCTACTCGAAAAAGTGCCCTGAGATAACTTTGTTATGATATGGCGCTCTATAAATAAAACTGAATTGAATTGAATTGAATTATTTTCAAACATTTTAGATATTAGAGGTTCCCCTGGTCATTATGGATACTTGTGCAATAGTCCTTACAGCCTACTAACTGCATTTAACATTGAAAAACTGATGACATTGACATGGTTTGCGGAGTGGGTTTAAACCCTCAGGTTTGGCTTAATGTCTCTTTTGCGCCCCATTTCAGGTTAGCTTCTGTACTTCTCTCATGAAGGGGGCTTTTTCCATTTTTCTATTTGAAAAGCTAAAACATCGGTGTTCTCTGTCCATATTGTAAGCTAAATAGGTATCCATTATATTACTGGCTAGTAAAATGTCAACACTTTATCTCTGTAACAAAGATAAAGCATAAAGCCACTTGTTAGCCTTCAGGAACTGCAGCTCCCATGAGGCTTCGACAATACTTCTGTTGCTATATTTAAAGGGATATCATTTACTTTATATTTCATGAGAGAAACTGACTTTTTCTGAGATTTTTTGGAGCAAACATCTGCTATAGTGTCCATTTATGGTATTGAAACGTAAGGTACATCCGTATTGGCTTCAGCCTTTGACCATGGTAGCCGCCACTACTTGCCTAGCAATGGCTATATGAATCTGTGAAACTCAATGTGTTCTATATGATAATGTATGAGACTGTTTGTAGCACTTTGCACTATCTATTGATTGTGTTACCTTTCATTGCTGCACTGAAGTATGTGTAATGTTGTAAATGTCAGAGCTGTTTTTCATTTTACATCTTTCACTACCCCGGTCGGACTGTGTGGCAATAAAATGAACATGAACTATGCTTGAAAAGGGATTGAATCTCTTTCCAAATCTGTCATCCATACCCAGGTTGTGGGCTTATTCATGCAATTGTGTGTGTGCGTTTATATTCAGGAGTGTAGGCACGTTAGGTCTATGCATGTATGTGTGTTCATATAAATATGTATCTGTATTTGTGCAGGTATCTCTGTGTGTTTATGTGTGGCTATATTGTGTGTGGGTTGTAAGTGCACATGCATGTGTTTGGGTGTAGTGTGCATGTGTGTGTGTGAGGGGCCAGGATTAATGCCTTGCTGTCACAGGACCAAAGATGATGAAGTAGTCAAACCACAGGAAGATGGAAAGAAGAAAAAAAAAGTCAGAACAAGAGAGAGAGAGAGAGAGAGAAAAGGCAGACAGATCAGGGAGAAGATATTTCTTTCTTTTACAGAAAAACTTCCCAATCTCACCTTTTTGACCAGGTGAATAGTAAACAAATAATCTTCTTTTTTTTTTTTCTTTTTTTTTACCAACAAGGCAAGTGAAGAATGAAAATGCAAAGATGAGAGTCATAGTTTCAGAGGCTGGGGAAATACTCATGCAAGTGAATTGACAAAGAAATCAAAGAAACAAAAGCTAATTAGAGATTGGATAAACAAACACTGAGGAGAAAATAATATCAATAGAGGGCAAGACGCTGACGGCAAAATCCCAATCTGGATTAAGTTATGGATGGTTTATATATTCTGAGTGCAGAAGATGAGTAATTTTCCAGAATATATATGTACTGGTATGTTAAAAACCAATGCAACAGCCAGGTTATATAGTAAGAACATTTTATGGCTTTCCCAGATTTGTAATAGTACCGCCGTCTTTACTGATCGAAAGAGGAGGACCTCTGAGAAAACACCCTGCTTGGAAGACTAGAAGTCCTCATCACAAAACATAACGTGAAGAAATGCTCTGTTTGAGTCTCCGATCTCCCTTGAAGAAGCAATGCTAATAAGAGTGGGAATAAAGCGTGATAACCTTGACCTTGAGAAGTGCTCTGTGGCTACCCACAAATGTACATTACTATCATCATAATTGTTGAACATAACCCAACTGGGTCAAGTTTCAGTACTCTGCTAATAACAGTGTGTGATGTGAAAATTATTTAGTTGCATGAGAAGGTGAGCAAAGAGATGGCAGAGAATCTAATCACCACTCCAAGGTGTGGCAGAGGCTGTCTTAGGTCTAATTCACTGCTGGATAATGAGAGAGAAAGTGTGAGTGTTAGTGTGTGTGTGAGCATGTGTGTGTAGGAGAGAGAGAGAGAAAGATAGAGATAGAGAAATAGAGAGAATTCCACAGTTAACAGGAAGCATATCATCGGTACAGCTGGTGAACCTCTGGGTTGCCGGCGGAAACTCCAATCAGACCAGCTGAAGCCATCCCACTTCCTGATGCGAGTCCAGATTGAAACCCCCAGGAGTGACCTCAGCTGTCATTGACACACACACACACACACCTAGGTATGCACGTACACATACACAGGCAGTGTGTACCATGACAAAACCATGACTCTCACAATGACACACATATGCACTGTGATGCTAATTAACTCCACACACACACACACACACACACACACACACACACACATGTTTGTATTGACACAGTCTGTATACATAAAATACATGTACAGGTGCAAAAATGTATGCAACCAAAAAACAAATTACATGCACAAACCACTACTTGAATAAATAAGCACATGTGAATAAGTACACACTGGTTTGGACATGAGACTGAGCGTGCGCGCACACACACACACACTCACACACATACACACACACACACACACACCAAGGTGTTAATTAAACATTGTGACAGGTGATGTCAGTTCCCTGTGCCAACTCTGACAGAATACCCATCTTGGTGCCCACTGTGTCAACCAGCTGCCACATCTCTCGCTCGCTCACACGCAGACACACAAATTCTTTCCTAAATTAAAAAAAAGGAAAAAAAAAGATTGGTTTTCATAGTAATTTCATAACTTTCTGCAAATTTTCACTGACAATATTTAGAAAATTTCAATAGATCTTTTTCTTGAGAGTGCCAATGCCAAGGTTTGGTGAACTTCATTCCCTGCATTTTTTTTCCAAACATGGAGTCTTCAAACATAATTAATTGCAATTGGTTTACAACGCTAATTTCCAAGTTGGCTAAATAAGTTTATCAGCATCTTAATGCTAGTCATTAGCCTTTAGATAGAGAGATAGATGGATAGATGGATGGATGGATAGATTGCACAAAAGCCAACGTACAGCTGAGGCTGCTGGGAATGTGAAGTACAAGTATCAGGTCATTAAAACCAATTAAAACCTGATGGTGGCGCAAGATGAAAAGTTAAGGGATCACCAATGTTATTACAAATCATTGAGAGTGGGACGTGAATGTCTGTAACAAATTAAACAATTTAACAAACTAAAAGCCAAACTGTCAACCTGAAGCACTAGAAGAAAAGTAGGTGGATCACCAAAGTCAGCAGGATTCATCCTTTGGAGCCAATGAATGTCCGTGCAAAATGTAATGACAATCCATGTTGTTGAAATATTTCAATCTGGATCAGTGGTGAACCGACTGACTGACTGGCAATGCCATTCCTAGGGAATGAGTGAGAAACCAGCACTTTATCGTTGTTACAGAGATGAAGTGGTGACATTTTACTGGCCAGTAATATAATGGATAACTATTTAGCTTACAATATGGACAGAGAACACCAATGTTTTAGCTTTTCAGATAAAAAAAGGAAAAAGCCACCTTCATGAGAGAAGCACAGAAGCTAAAGTTACTTCAACTACTAGTTCAGAGCTCCAACACTGAAATTAATAATTAGACATGGTAATCATTGTCTGGACTTCATGTTGGTGGTAACCATTACAGCCCATGCACACAGATATGAGTACTAAGGACAGCTCCCTATACTGACAGAAACAGGATCAGGGCCATGGGTAACATCAGTGTGCAGTCCTGACATACAGTAGGTATTAGGTGTAAAAGCTGCTTCATTTTTAAACTTCTGTCCTTTTGCCATCATGTGTGAACATAATGCCTTTGTTTTGCATTAGTCTTTTGATGTAAAATAGTCTTATTACACTGTAGCTTAATCTACAGCAAAAATACTCACTTAAACCGACTGTACAAATGCACATTGCTGTCCTTTTTTCCTTTTTCCTTCCTTATTTACTTTATTTTTCTTTCATTAGTATTTTCTGTCTATCTCAGAAAGCCATCAGAATTGCCTTGATGTGTGTGAGTGTGTTTGCGTGTGTTAGAGGTTGTCTTTCAAAACATCTGCTGAGGGATATAAATGATGCACCTGGATACCTGATCTCGAGTGCCAATTCCTACACACACAGACAGCCTGGATCCTAGCTACATCTCAGAGTGAGTTCATTTCACGTGGCATGCAAACCTCTGCTTACATATTCCTGGAAGTTAACTCAGTTTCTTGTGTGTGTGTGTGTGTGTATGTGTGTGTGTTTGTACATGTCCGTGTGTGTGTGTGCACACATGGATTTGTGCCTCTCCATGTTAATAAAGCCTACAGATATAGCTGTCAGCTTGCTGTGTTGATTCAGGCTCAAGGCCAAATGCTCCAATATCCTCCCTGACTTGCTGTCTCTATCTATCTACATCTTTCCATCTGTCTCCCTCTTCTCTCATCATCCCTATCTGTCCACATCTGTCTCTCTATCTCCTCTGTCTAGCTGTATGTGCATCTGGCCGCCTGTCTGTCAGTCTGGGTGTCTCTCCGTTCTCTTACAACTAATTCCGCAGTGAAATTAATGAGAAAATCCTTCATAGTGGATGTTTTGTTTTTACAAAGATGGTTGGTGGGCAAAGGAAAATAAAAATCCACCTGCAAATACTCTTGCACTGTTAATTATTTTCAGCAACCCCCCAGAGAACTGGTGCAATGTTTATTGCATTCAACTGTGGTTTGCAAATGTAGTTAATAAAGTAGTAGTGACATTGACACCACAGTAGCAGCAAGAGAGAGGGAAAAAGAGCAGTAACAGATTAAAAACCAAAAAATGTGGTATAGCTGAGGAATCTCTGATTTTTCCATGACGCATTCTCCCCTGTATAATTGTTAATTATTATTGGAAAATGGTAGAATCCATTTCTCTTTTATTCTGATAGGTACAATAGGTAATTTACTGTTGATGTTTTAGTCATTTACTATCGATATCTTCTCTGCAAGCATCGCAGCATGATGTCCCATTATCTGCATTTGGACAGTTATTGACAGTATAAAGACAAATATACGTCCAATCAAGAAAATGGGCTGAGAAATGCAAGGTGCCCCAGTAACAGCTGTTTTCAGGCTGGACAGTCCTTCAAAGTCATCTAAAGCCCCATTCAAGAGATAGGAAATTGGTGGCGTGGGCAGAGGAAAAGTGAACAATGTACAAGTGGTAAAGACTTGATGAGATGGTGAGATGAGTGTTTTTGCCACTAAGTTTTCTGCAGACGTTGACGATGACTCATTGCATGTGTGTGTATTTGAAGGAGAAACTCTATCAAGAAGTAACATTGGCTCATTTCAAGTCAGTGTAATCATGTTGCTTACATGTATGATATGGAATTTGGCCTGCGGGAATGTTTGTCATTTGCAACTAAGAGCTGTGCAAGGCCAAAGATTAACATCTTTGCATCGCAGCACACTGAAGTGAACACTAGTGCACTGGGTAGTGGAGACTGGACTTGTTGAAGACCTAGGAGACGGTGCGGCCACAGTAATGGTACCTTGTGATGGTTGTACCTAAGAACTTGAAAGAGTTGACAGGAAGCCAAGAACCAACGGATGATGCTTGCTTGTACTCAGAGTCTACGACTGGTTCTCTGAAAGCTTGGCAGGATGAGCAACAGGTAGACGATGTGGGATTGAGAAAATGTGGGGCTTGGGATTCTGAGACACTGGGGTTTTAGGGCAACAGGGAACAGGACTGCGGGGGCTCAGGACACAGGCAGAAGGCTAGCCGGCAGTAAAGCAGGTGGCGTTCTGGCCATTGGTACAACCAGGGGGCTAGTCGGGGGAGATTGAGGCAAATAACTAGCTGAAGGGGAAACAGGTGGAGGACTAGCCAAAGGGGAAACAGGCCAAGAGCCAGCCAGCAGGAACACAGACAGAGGGATAGCTGTTGAACTGCTAGATTGTTCCCTGTTTGGGGTTCTGTACCCCAAAACAGGATGATGATTGACAAAGGGGGAACAGGGGACACAAGAAACTTAAAGAGGGTGACTAGTAGGGAGGTAAGGCACGAGAGGTTTGGCAAAGTGAAGCTACAGAGACATGGAGAGTCTGAGGCTGAGCAAGGGGAGGGAGTCGAGGGAGGAGACAACACCATGAGATGGCGACACTGGTATATAAACGTTTATTTTAATTTTAAGAATTGGTAACTGAGTACATTTACATACACATGAGAAACTGGGAGAAAGCAGGTTATTCAGGAAATTGGATAATGCATTTACATGCACTGTAGTAACCCGTCTACTATAAAATCCATGATTACATTCAGGTAAGTAATCATTCTCTCTACCCCAGTGCCTTACTTTGAAACCATAACTTATTTATTTTAAGTGTATTACTGACTTCCTGATTTATTTCAAACATTTGGACTGTGAGAGAGTGCACAGTTTTTCAGTATAGTACAAATGTTTGAATTTCACAAATTGGCAACTGTTCAGCTATAGTGGCTACTTATAGTCAGTTTCAGTTTTAGTTGGACTTTGAATAATACAATAATGCATTACTATGTTTAATACTCTTTCCTTTCATCCCACCGCATAAGACTTTCCCTGTCCGAAGTTTTTGTCATGTACATTTGTAAATGGGAAAAAACGATTGGAAACCCAGTTACACATAGAAGGATACCTGATCCTCAGGATACCTCAGAGAGCAGAAATCTAGCCAGGCCACTCTTATGGAAAATGGGTTTTTCATTTACATGATGTTTAAAGCTGCGCTAATCAATATTTTTATATTAACAGTTGATCAAATGGCTACGCTTCAGTGAAAGGGGTCAATCATAGTGACAAACCCACAGAGAATGATCACCTGATAACCTGCAGTTCCCCTTTAGCTCTACAGAGTGTTTTTACATCCTTCAGCTCATTGTTTTGGTTCAATCTCACCGCTCCCATTAACCTTGTTTCCAGCTGTGGCAGGCAGCTGTTTTCGGGGTAAAAGTGAGGTGAAGCATTTAGCAGCTAAAGAGCCAGATATGCACCTAAGAGACAAAAACAGAGATAAAAGATGTGAAGGACTTTCATTGGATGGCCACAAAATGAATGCTAATGTTTCTCAGAGTCTGCTGGACGTGTAAATAGGCAACTGTTTGCTAACAAGTTTGCCATATCAGCTCTACATGGTGATAGGATGTCAATGTTGTGTTTACAGCTTGTTCCGCTTGCCCCCAAGAAGCCAAAAAAAAAAAAAAAATCAGTCAATACAGCTTTAAGAAGCCAGGTTCCTGCAGAAAGCTAGCCATAACCCAGTTATTTAAATGCATGATTTTACACTCTTATCTTTCTTCTTTATAGACCTCGTATCATTTTTTTTCTCCTATGGAACATGGGCCTGGTAATAAAGTGGCAAACCCGCACTCTTGATGACGAGGGGATGGAGGATGCAGCGGTTCGCGGTCTTCACCCCTTTCCTGTAAAAACCTGACACCCTTGACCACAGCTTTCTTATCGACTTTCAGCTCAGCCTTTAATACCTTCGAGCGGCACCAGAGGATCAAGAAACTTCACCATCTCAGTCTGTCTTCATCTGCTCTGCGCTCAGCTTTACTTCTTAGAGTGTGACAGACTCCATATAGGCTATACCCTTCTCTTGTCTCTCTGCCTCCCTCCATGTTTTCCAAGTTGTGTCCCTACACATTTGTCCCTGTCTTTTTGATTGCCCTCATGTACTTCTTTCATCATCTCAACATCCTTCTTTCTCTATCTCTCATACTCGTACTGGAGCTCTCCCTCTTGACTCGGTCCCCATTTCTCTCTGTTCCATCTCCCCCTCAACATGTCTCACCTTGCCCTCGTCTTTGTCTCTCTTTCTGTGCCTCTCTGTTTTCCAATTTCACTCCCTCCCTCTCCTCTTGCTGTGTAAATCCCCTCTTATCCACTCCCAGTAACAACTTGCCGCATCCGGCCCTCTTGTTCTGTCACTATGGATATTTGTTCTAGATTAACCTCTCACGCTCCCTCCCTCCTCTCCCCCGTCTCTCGTCCCTCCTTCTTTTTTTTTTTTTGCTCTTTTGCTTCTTCTACCGTCTCTTCTCTCCCTCCTCTGGAGAGCAGCGACATCAGTTTAACTGGCATCGCGGTGTCTAGTCCAATGAAATATAAATGTCTGTCTCTCTCTTGCTCATTTTCTTCCTCCATCTCTCTCCCATTTGCACAGAAAAAGAGAAAGAAGGACCCTGATGAGCCACCAACCGCCGACCAATTCCAGGGGATGACACGCATGTTTGTGCCGCACCGATTGCCGTTTGCTTTTCATCTAAGGGATAGATTGAGCTCTTGACCCGCCCCTCCACACTCCTCCTCCTCTCTCTTTTTTTCTTTCTCAACATCTTCTTTCCTCTTCTATTCGTCCCCAATGTCTGCAGAAAAGTGTGTTTTCGATCTTGTTTCCTCATCTCTGACTTTTTTAACATTTTCCTCCTCTACCTTTTTTTCCTTTCTTATTCAGTGCATGTGTTCAATATGTTGTCCAGACATCTGTGGCAGCCTAAAATTGGTTGCAGGTGTTGGGTCGCAGTGTGGAGGGCAGTTGTATTAAAGTTGAACAAATAATAATAATTGTAATTAAAACATCAATCTTGTCCGATGGGGAATTTTATAAAACAAGTTTCTGTACTGCATACCAAAATTATACAGTTTTGATGCCTTATCTTGGGAAAAATGAACACATTTTTCTACAAAATCCTTTTTATGATTCAACAAATGTTGTCTGAACATGAGCAGCTATACAAGAACTTAAATAAATTTCAGTCTAAAATTAGCAAAATTATGATTTAAACTGTTTGATCAAAGAAAAGGTAAACGAGAGTTCAAATCTGACAAGGCATTTGATGCTAACTTTTAGTTCTTGACGGTTTTCGATACTCAGTGCTACAGACACACAGCCCTACTTGTCAAATATATCATCACCACCAGTTTTTATTATAAAAACTCATATCCTTTCTTTCTGTAACAATGTAAAATGCCATCTTGTTACAGTCTGTGTTCTTCCCCTCCGTCATGTTGTATGTCAAATATCAGTTTATGTGTCTACAGAGCAAATAAAATTTTAACGCAGTCTAATAATCTAAATAATCTAATATAAAGTGTTCTGAACAAATGAATGGCACACACAATGTCAACAGCAGACATTCGTTTCAATGAAGCTGTTTATACTCTGAGTGTCAATTTCGTATTTCAGCAACATATTGTAGATGTATGATGGATCTGACTGCATAACAAATGTTGAGAACATTTTTGAGATTGCATTATGATTCAGTGAGACTTTATGATGAGTTTGCTTTATGATGCAAAAGTTCATGTTGAAAACCTTTACAGAACAGTTCATGTGATATGATTTCCTCAATCATTCTCCTGAAACAAAGGTTCGTTTTGTGAGCGAGAAAGCATGAGAATGATCCTGACTCACTGCTGACAACGACATTTTTCTTAACTGTCAATAGAGAGCAGACAGACTATATAAATGGCAGAGCCTTTTGTCCACAGTGAATTGCATTTTTTCACCCACACTGGGGGAGAAAATTTCATATCCCTATTTTCATATACTGAACATAAGGTTCAGTATCTTGCTTGACATGAGACAGGAGGAGCTGGGGATCAAATCACCAACCCTACAGTTAATGGCTGCTCCTCTCAACTGCCTGAGATTCATGAATCAGTGAAACCACGAGGTATTTAACATCTAACAAAAAGAAAAATAGCGTTAAAAATACTGCAAAATCACTGCAAATCAAAAGGTCACATTTAAAGCTGATTGGTTGCTGTTTTGAACCTCAGCAACAAGACATTTTCAAAATGGGTATCATTAGGAATCCACTTGGTTTCAGTATAAAAAAAAACATCTGAATTCAACGTCACTATGCTGATAGTGGCTGTTATGGAATTGCTGAAAAAAACAGTTGGTCTGAAATTTAACTTAATTTTGTGTATCATGTATTATGTGTCAATGTATCTGTATACTGTATATGCTCATGTTTGTGTTGTGTGTGTATATGTATTTTTGCAGGGATGTATTTCATTGCATTGTGTGTCTGTGTGTAGTGCTTGCATGGACGTGTGTTTCAGTGTGTCTGTCTAATTGTGTAAAAATGTGTGTATCTAGAAATGTCTGTGTGTGTTTGCTGCACTTGGTAATTAAAGCATTGTGTGCCAACCCAGTGACAATGTAATACCACTCTAATCATCCTCTGCTCTCCCATCTGTGTGCCCAACATGACTCTCTCTCTCTCTCTCTCTCTCACACACACACACACACACACACACACACACACACACACACACACACACACACACACACACACACCCCTATACTTATGAGGACACTCTTTGACATAATGCATTACCTTGCCCCTTACCCTTACCCTCACAACTAAACCCTTACCCTAACCTAAACCTAATTCTAACCTGAACCTTAAAACCATGTCTGAACTCTCAAACAGCCCTTTGAAGGTCCGTCTGAAAGTGAGGCCAAAAATGTCACTCACTCCCAAGGTCTAAAACTCAAATTGGCTCTCACAAAGATAGCTGTACAAGTAAACACACACACACACACACACACACACACACTGAACCAACACTCATATATTTTGAATTTAGAATTCTCACTTGAGAAAGACACAGAGGGACAAAGAGAAACAAAGAATGCTACTCAATTAGAGAGAAAGAGAGAGACATCCTGTAGATACAGACAGCCAATTAGAGGGAGACTAAGACACAAATTCATAATTTTTGCATGGTACTTTATATGAAGATTGAGATTTAGTAGGATATTTGAAAACATTGGGTGGTTATTTATGCCTTGTACCTTTTAAAAACAGTGGACTAACTTAACCATCCTCATTCTCTGTGTCTCCTTCCATGTTTTCCTCCCTAAATCTGTCTCTTTCATTTCTGTCAATAATTGCTTCACCTCTCTTAGAAGAAGAAATGGAAGCAGCAGAGGTTTGTACCTACACGCAGGTACACAGACATACACATGGACCAGAGTAATAACAATCCAACAGACTTGTTGGGCTGCATTTTGGATGGTAATTCATGGAGAATATAAAGAATATAATATGAAGGGAGAACAGTTGCCAATTTGTCAGGATCTGTTCTTTTTGGATTAGACAGATTGGCGAAGATTTGGAGAACATTTCTGAACTTGCTTTTTTTTCACCTTATTCACACACTAAGGCAAAATTCTGAGTGGCCTTTGATTTACGTATTAATTGCTCACCGGTTTATGGTTAGGATTGTTTTAGCTTGTGCTTACTAGTGGGGAATAGTTTTAAATTTTTGTCAGTGTGTATGTGATGGTTGACTAACTTGGTGAGAGATACATTGCTGCTGTTTGCTTTCATATTTACAGTTGTATCATGATTAACAGGCTGATATAGCAGCAGACTTGAACATGTCTCTATTGCACGATTGGTCAGTCGGTCGGTCGGTTTGACATTAAAACATTCATTTTAGTCTTTAGTCTTTTTTCAGAAAATGGTATGATATCCAAGTTGTATGACGTCGGGTTGTGAGTGATAAAAAAGCTGGCGTTTAATCTTTTTGTTCCACAAAAAAATCTTCATCAGTCAATTGTTGCATCGCGCTTGGACCCACTTTTTGAGGTTATACTCTGCTTCTCCGTTTTAGTCAAGTTTTACTGTAAGGAATACAAAAACGCATGCAAACACCAAGAGAAACAGGGGTGCTAATAGTTCACTATCACAATGTAAAGAAATCTAGCTTGGGAAATTTGTTTCTAGACAAAGTGGGAAGTTCTTTAAAAGGCACAGAGTTGTAAGAGTATTACTGGCATGTCGTTTTTCAAAAAACTTCTCAGTTAAATTATTTTTCCTTCATCCAATTCATTTTATTTGATAAGACGCAACAGGGTGCCAAAAAGCCAAAGAGACAAGAAGACCACATTTTAAAAATTCACTCCACTTCTTTTACTCTACTCGTGGCTCCTGCCCCTTCTGTCCTCTTGTACCTTCCTTCTGCTCCCCTTGCCTCTCCTCATCTCCAACACTTGGAAATTGGATGGTCTAATTTCTAGCCGCCCACTCTTGACTGCTGTGTCCAACAGGCTGACAGTGTGGTGTTCAGCCTGTTGGACACAGCCTGTCAGTAGTATGTAATATTTATAAGTGGGAAAGCTTAATTTCCAGCCCTGGAGGCAAGCTTGCTTGGCTCTCCCTAGCAATGCTACCACAGAGTCACCGCATGTCATAGAAATGTCAACAGTCAGAAGGATGTTTAGGGTTTATTAATTGTCTGGGGTTGCTGAGTGAGGTCAAGTGAGTGTGGTTTGGATTCCTTAGAGGGATCTAAGGTGGAAGAGGAAAGGAAAAGAGATTTTGGGAGTGCATGTGGGAACAGCGCACTTTGACTATAATGGGATACTGGTGGACCCTATTCAATTCAAATGTACTGGTCTCTGGAGTGACAGCTGAGCTTGAAGTGTTCTACATGCACAGGAAGGAAACTATTTTGGGACAAATACATTGCAGGTGTTTAAAGAAACCTACTGATTCCTAAAACGAAATGTTCCATATTAATTTTGGTTTGAAGACATAAGAGCTAGTTCTGGCTATTGAACCAGTATACTGGCAGCAACGAAGGTACATAATGAAGGAAGTTGGGAGGTGTACTTGGGGGAGGTGGAAAACAGCAGTGTGCTGCTTCTGCTACACATAACAGAAGTAACAGCCGCTACACTGGGAGAATGTATTGTATTGGAGGTTCACATTAACCCCAAAGCAGCCAAACAGGAGGTGGCAGGTAAACCCTGCATGGGTTAATAGTGTAGTGGTCCAGAACTTTCCCCGTGTGTTACCCAAGCACAGTTAATTTATTTTAAGTAGACACGGTACAACACGGTACGCAACATATGAAACAACTAGCATAGGTTTGGCTGTGAGAGTCTACATGGAAGAGGTGTCAAACAATAGCTAGGAGACTTCAAAGTTTTCTTTAATGGTTAGTCATAATAAATCTATCATATTATAATGATGAATAGCACTATTGTTAGCAATTGTAGTTGAAAGCACTTGCTGCAATCTAAGGGCCTCAGTATGCTTAAAACAAAGTGCTTGTTGGGTTGTCTAACAAGATCTGAAACCTTATCGCCTCACATCCTTTCCAGCGTCTGAATTGGGTGGTGGGGGGCTGCGTCTGGCAATTTTTGTAACCTTCCAAAACCAACAGCCCCCCACTTCATGCAGCAACTGGCAAGGTGTGTGGAGGGGTGTAAGGGAGCAGGATTTTAACCTATCTCCTGACTGTCTTTTTCATTCTTCACACAACTGGATTCATGGAGAGAGGCAGTGGGATGGCTGTGATGGCAGGCTTTTTGCCCCGTCTTTGAGTGTTTAGAACAAGTATAAACATTTTTGCTTTTAGATGATATCAAACTGCATGTCATAGTTTGTTTCAAGCATGCTGAAGTCTTAATTATATGTCTCCTTCCTCTCCTACTCCTCATCTTCCCATCTCCCACCTTTTTTGTCTCTTCTTTGTCTTTCGCTTATTTCTTCCTTATTCCTCCTTTACATCTCTGCTATTTTTCCTATAAACACCCCTTCTTTTCTTTTTCATTTACCTTTTCCACCTCCCCTCTTCCCGGTCTCTCGATCAGCTCGGGGAAGTAGAGCTCATTTAAGACTCTAATTCACAATTACATGGACAGAGGACTTAGGTTGACCCTGTAGACTCAGTCACACACATACTCATGCACACAACACACTTCCTTCCTCTTTCTCTCCCTGTCTTTCTAAATTTCACACATACACACACACACACACACACACACACACACACACACACACACACACACACACACACACACACACACACACATCTGCCTGGCTACTGCTCCCCTGTGTGATTTTTATAGTGAAAGGTTAATTTGTGTGTAAGGAGCCCAAGGCGATGACTAGAAACAAGGGGATAGAGTGAGTGAGAGAGGGAAAGCCAGTAAGAGAGCTAATTCAGTTCAGGAAAAGCACCCACTTTAAGGAAGAGAGCGAGAGAGACAGCAAGAGACAGGAGAGAGAGAGCCTTGAGCACTCAGAAGCGGTATTTAATTAGCCTTGGATGACTAGCAGACTTGCTAGAAAAAGGCCACTCTCCATGCACTCTTCTCTCCTGTCAAGTACCCTGTTAGTGAAACCTCCTCTGAGACAGATGGAGGAGGAGGAGGGAAGAAGAGACACGGAGAAAGCAACAGATGGAGAGAGGGAGATTGAGAGACGGAGACAAAATGATGGAAATGGATAGAGAAGGAGAGAAAACGGAGGAGAGACCAGGAGACAGCCAATCATGTCAGTGTTTCATGTAATCGGTAGTGCTGCACATGGAAGACTTTTAAAGAGTAACTGCACCCAGTCTAATAATCTGTCTTGCACTGCTAACTAGTGGTGACAACATGCTTTTTTCACACGCTGTGCCGCAGGGATGTAGAATGGCACTATGATACCACGCTACATCACAGCTGGGTGTGGTCAGAAGTACAACAGACCACACCTGACAACACCCGGCTGTGATGTTGGCGGTGGTCAGAAGTTCAAGAGATCTGTACCTTTCAGCCCACTGAGGCCAGTGCTTGCTTATCTGCTGATCAGATAAATATAATTATATATAAATATAATTATATATAATTATAAATATTATTATAATAACGCATGCGGCTGCACATGTATGGGCGTATTGCCTCCGGTACAGTTGAGACAATGAAATAAGATATAAAGCAATTTGAGTAAAAGATCTAGTCGATGCGGCACAAGTTAAAGTTTAACTGTTTTGCTGGATCACCCAGTGTTTTCCTGTAGGAGCCCTCTTTGTCGGCACCCTCGCTGTACGGTCCCATTGAAATAAATGAGGGTGCTGCGTTTTTTCACACTTTGCCGTTGTCTGTCTGAACTTTAAGGATAAACTTGGGCAACAACTCCCTTCTCTTCCTGCTGTTCCATATTCTGCAGGCTTTGTGAAGGGGTATCAAATGGATGAGAATAGTTAAAACACTAGTAGCTAGCTAATTGCACACAAAAACCTAAGCAAATACACCATAGCACATTATTAAACTTCTTCAAACAGGAAAAAAACTGTCTGACAACAGGGTCAGGAAAAGAGGGAAAAGCATATCCAGGAGATGGGCCAGAGATAACGTTAGTTGACAATGTTACAATGGCGGTTGCAGCAAACACGGGGGTTTGTTGATCAATACCACTCAGAATACTGTTACCTGGTTACAGGTACTGAGATTTCCAGCTCTGGTAACAAGCACACTGTGTGAAGCCACAGCATACCCACCTACTGTATAAGACATCACAGCACCACTGACTATTATTTGTGGCTCACAAATAAATGATAACCGTTTTTATCAATTTACTTGAGTGAGTCAATGCTGAGAAGAAGAGCTTGTGAGTAAGGGCCTTTGGATGACACATAACTTAAACACTATCCGTTAATGTCTTTTCTGTTCCTGCCACAACCAACTGGTCAGTGTAGGTGTCAATTACTCTCACATTGGATGTCATATTTTGAAATAAAACTATTGACTTCCTCTACATTTAAAGAGGCCACAAACCTCCAAAGACAGATTTGCTTGTCTCTCAGCTGTAAACACGCTGACAATATCCTGCCCACTCCTGAAATATGGCTGATATTAGGACTTTTTCTCTCTTTCATTCTCACAGGCTGGTGATCTCCACTCCTGAGATACCTAAGTCAAGCCATCTCCACACATTACGGGATTTCAACCCTTCCTACTGCCAGATAATATTTGCTGACCATCGATCCCAGCTGAGTCTCTTCTCTTATGGAAAATCCGGTACTAAATGGCCTCATATACTGTAGGTCTACTCCCATCTGTGTTTTCTGTTCTTTTCTTCTTCTCCACTACTCCCTTTTTCAGACAAGCACAAGTTTAAAAGTGGAAAGTACTGTAATATATTTATTACCAGAGATTTTATGCTGTGTTTATGTCATGTTCGAGGTCCCATAATTACAAGTTTCTGATTTGTAAAAACTGTTCATGTCAACATCCTAGTCGTGGTCATAATTGACGTTAAATAAACTGACTTGTTGCTAAATAATACATAAGTGCCTGAAAAAAACAAACAAAGACGGATGTCTAATGTCAGCCAAAGTCTGGATAAGGGATATAGTACTATATTGACAGTGCACAGTATTTAATAATGGCTCTATCGGTCGGTCCAGACTGAAATATCTCAACAACGATTAGACGGATTGCCAAATTTGTACAGACATTCATCTGTGCCTACGACATGAATGACATTCATGTCCCCAGATGATGAATCCTACTGCTTTTCCTCTAGTAACACCCCCTGGTCAAGGTTGTCACTTATCCAGTGAAATATCTCCACCTTTATGGATTAGCACAAAGTGATGTACGGACATTCATGGTTCTCAGATGATCCTAATAAATTTGATGATCCCCTATAAGCACCACCATGTGGTCAATTGTGGTTTTGAGTAAAACGTCTTGACGCCTATTGGACTGCATGAAATTTGGTACACACATTCACGCTCCCCTTCATGATGAATTGTAACAACGTTGGTGATTGCTTCTCTTTCCATCTAGCGCCATCATCAGATCAGTATTTCAATTTTTCCAATTATCTGGTTAACGACAAAATACCTCCAGAACTACGTATATTCCCATCAGCCTTGGCTGTACTTTGTGCTTGGTGCTAATTAGCAAATGTTGTCATTTCTGATTGCCTTCCAATCTTCAAGAAAGCAGGTCATAGCTAAAGCATTTAGCATTTAGCATGCTAAAGTTAGCATTTAACTCAAAGCACCGCTGTGCCTACGTAGCCTCACACAGCTGCTAGCATGACTGTAGACTCTTAGTCTTGTTCTACAATTAAGTTAAAATGTCTGCTGTGAAAAAGGCCTATAAGACTGATTTTACTTTCTACTTTTACTTTTTCTGCACCCATAAGAAAAGTACTTGCTAAAATGACTTTTTGTTTTTTGTATTATTCAGACTCAAGCACCTAAATCCAGCATCAGTGGTGATACATTTTCACCAGATTTCATCAGATTTTGTGAACATGGTAAACGTATCTGTTAAACAGCATGTAAACATTATCTTTGTAAGCGTATTAGCATGCTAACTTTGGCATTTGGCTCAAAGCACTGCTATGTGCTAAGTACAATCTCACAGAGCCACTAGCATAGCTGTTGACTAAGTCTTGTTCAGCCTTCACCCAAACAACTCTGCAATCATACAGCCACCTTGATTCATCCAATGATGTGAATTTCCCTCCCTTTTGCAGCCATGTGTTATTATTGTTGTTCAAGCATGGCATGTTTATTCATTGAATTCCTGTGCTGTATGATGCTTCTTACATTTTTGGTGTGATGGAATTGGAGCAGTCCAAGTTCCCATCTCTGTAATTTGTGACAGTAATTACAGAGAGCTCTTATCTCATGCAAATTATCCATTAATATTGCAGATGTCCTGTGTTAGCAATTACTTACACACTGTCCACAAAAGTGTTTCCATCCAAATAGTGCTTTTCTCTACCCCTGTTTCCCCTCTCTATCTGCCCTGCAGCCACGCCCTCTATCTCCCTGTCTGTCTACCTTGATAAATTGCAGCTGGTTGGGAATGCACATCCACAGGGAAATGATAAATATCCATAAAGAATGGATTCACAATCTTCAAACACCACTCTAAAAGACAGCTCTCACCCCTGAGGAAATACTTCAACTCCATTTCTCTCACACGTTTTCTTTCTTTGTATCTTATTCCCTCTCTTTAAGAAACCTTTTAAAACTTTTCTCCATCTCTGTCTACACACATTTCTTACATTCACCACCCACAGGAAACACTTCACTGCTCTCTCTTCATCTCTCTCCCTCACTCGTTGTCCTAAAAGCCAATTTGGAGGTCTTGACATCTAGAACTTTACAGTTTTGGTTCAGTCTCATAGCTCTCATCATTCCTGCTTCTAGATGTAAAGAACAGCAGTTTTTTTGGGGGGTGAATAAGCTTAGATAAATCCATTGTGTGCTACCTGCCCTGCACCAAATGGCAGACAAAGTTAGCAATGAGCTAATTTCCCTCAGGAGTTGGAGGAGACCAAACCAGAGCTACAAGGAGGGTGAACATAGGACTTACATTTGCTAGATGGCCAGAGACATGATGAATGCTTATGGAGGCGTAAGTAGGCAATTGTTAGCTAGCATGTTCTCCATATCAACTTCATAAGGTGATAATATATCAATGTTGTGTTCATTTTTAATGGCCATCAAAATAATTAATGCTGCTTTAACACACTATTATTATTTCCATATATTATTTATGCAATATAAAGTGTGCCTTTAAAATTTCATGTCCGTAGTCTACTTCCACAAGTTAAGCCCTACCTTATTGTTTAAGGTTGTTGTATGCAGCCTAAAAGGAATACCTGCAGACATTACTCAGGGAAGAAACCAAATTCAGCCAATTAAGCAGTAAGTCTGTACACAGTCCCGAAAGGTGGAGGTGAACAATGTGTGGGGTGTTTAACAGCAGCATTTAGAATGCTTGTATCACTTTTTCTTTTTACAGACAAATATTGACAAAATGTACATGTAGAAATGTACATTTCTGAGTAAACTAGACAGCAGGTAACTTCAGGTGCCTTCTTAAGCTGCACAGTCTCAGGGGAGTTATCTGTAATATTCATTTAGGTGGCATCTCACCAAATAATTGCTAGTAATTGTTTTAAGACGTTTGTTATATTGGCCTTTCTCGAGTTCTTATTTGTCCTTTAGAGAGTTTGAATCCAAAATCCATAAATTGTGTGTGTGGTCACTAATTTCACAGAGATTTACACACACACACAAACACACACACACACACACACACACACACACACACACACACACACACACACACACACACACACACACACACACACAAAGTCAACACTAGACGATGGGTCAGACTTGGCATAGAATTCTGGGGAGTTGTGCTGCCACATCAACTCAGTGCACTTTGTTTTCCAGCTGAAAAATATTCTAAAAATTACGTTATTGTTTATTCATCATACACAAATCTTGAATGACTAAATGACTAATGGAGTTAATATTACGCTGCAGCAGATCTAAAACATTCATTGTATTGTGTGAAAAAAGAGAGAGATTATATCTGTCCGAGTCAGCTGTGGGCAGATATCCATCTGAAAATGTCAAATGTTTTTTACCACTGTGTTCTTGATTCAACCCTCCAGGTATTTGAACAATCATTGAAACTAGGAGCCACTACATGAAATAGTAGTCTAAACAAGAAATCCCTTATTGTTTTGGTGGATTGTGTCAGCCTGTAATGGAATACTTGAAGCATTTAATTCCAAACACTGTAAATCCATTGGTGGAAAATGGATTAGTTTGAGGCCAACATGAAAACAATTCAACCAGTCATAATTTCAAAAACACTGGCCAGCTGTCTTGCTAACACATAACTATTTTCCGAGGACAAGGCTTAAGATGTCTCCTAATTTTAATAGTAATTAATTCCATCAGTTGTTTTCAGACAAACAGTCATTTTGAAAGCAATTGTAGCGTGAAACATTTTGAATAGGCAGCTCTTTTTTCCACTCTTTCACTTAATCTACGTCCAACTATGTTCAACAAACCCTTGTCACACACAAACACACACTCACACGCACTGTCACACAACCGGGTCTTGACTACCAGGACTGACAGGGCTTTCCAATCTTCTAAGGTAAATAGTCACCATGTTTAGACAAGGGTGAATCAGTGTGTGATCCCTTTGCGCGCGCGCACACTCACACACACACACACACACACACACACACACACACACACACACACACACACACACACACACACACACCCCTATACTTATGAGGACACTCTTTGACATAATTAAAAGTATACACTTACATTTGTATGGGCATATACAAACATACTTTTACACATGTATTATACAAGGGTCCATCAGGAGAGATGAAGCAGAGCATTGCACTTGACATGCAGTTTGTTCATGTTAAAATGTGTGGTACTTTGACATAGTAATCTTTTAAAATGTCTACACATGCAAATGCCTGAGACAGCGATGTTCTGTGTGAAGGCAGTCTGCATCCTTCACAGTTTCTCTGTCAGAGGACTAAAGAAAGGGAGGCAGCGTCAACACACATGCTTGACAACAGTTCTCAGGTGTGTGATAAGGACTGGGACATACACGCGCCCCTGTGGAGGCAACCAAAATGAGGTTTCATCTCATAATTTAGTGCATGTAGCCTCCGGTCTGCCAGAGCAAAAAGGGCCACCTGTTATCCTCAAAGTGCAATCTTTAGTTTACCCACTTCACTTGAATATACTGAAGATATAAATACATAATATGTTGAACACACAACTAATCATTTAACCATCAAATCTTTGCACGTTTGCTGTATCATGAAGTTATTCCAGTCACTTTTAAATGTAACCTGTGGTGGTCGTGTCATGCCTGAATTACCAAGAATTAGATTTCCCTGGATGAAGGAGGACACAGAATGAAGTTAGTGGGTGGCATTACAGTGTTTACCTTCTTGTTCTGGCTCTAACCATCAGATATTAATTGCAAATTAAGATGAGAAATTATGCATCTAAAATAACACTATAAAAATATTATCATGTCTCTTTGAGCCTTCATTTATGAGACAAGAACTAATAACTAAATAACTAATAAGAGACAGGCTCAGAAGATGAAAGAAGTGATTATCTGACATGTGTGACAAAACAGTTATTTTAATTATTTTGCAAGTTAAAACTGTCAAATAAAGAATGACGTTTGTAACTTAAATGATATTACAATTTATTTTTCATTCATGTGTTAATTTGAATACTTTTCTAATTGAGTTTACATTCACTTTGTTGTTTCTGGTAAAAAAACAAGAAAGAATGGGTTGTGTGTTGTTATTGATATGAGACAAGGAGACTTCCAGTGTCAGTTGTTTTAGTAAATGGCTCAAAAACCAACATATTTATTTATCAAACACCAAAACACAACGGTTGTTGCTGTTATTAGTATTGCTATTATAATGTTGCTCTTAGTGTTGTTTCTGTTGGTGTTTACATCAATGCCATTACCATATCTATGCTGTATTGAGCTGCTGTATGTTTTCTTTCCTCCTGCTCTCTCTCTCCCGCTCCCCCCTTCCCCCTTCAACCCAACCGGTCGAGGCAGATGACCGCCCACCTTGAGCCTGGTTCTGCTCGAGGTTTCTACCTGTTAAAAGGGAGTTTTTCCTTGCCACTGTCGCATAGTGCTTGCTCATGGTGGGAACTGTTGGGTCTCTGTAAATATAAAGAGTCGGTCTAGACCTGCTCTATTCGAAAAAGTGCCCTGAGATAACTTTGTTATGATATGGCGCTATATAAATAAAACTGAATTGAATTGAATTGAATTTATAAGAGACAGGATTTAACAACTCTGGAAAGTTATCTCAGCCACAATCATTTTATCCTCAGTTGTGATGATCGCAAGTGAATCAGTAGAAATACATCGTTCATGTTACAAAGAATTCAACCAGGAATGTGTTTGTTCAATGCAGTGCATAGCTGGATGACTTCACATTTTGCAGGATACGATCTAAAGCTCAAGAACAACAACTTAAAAGACCTTGCGGCGAGATTGCTTTCGTCAACTACTGTTTGTAAGGTCAAGAATGCTCTTTCAGTCTCAACTATAAATGCCAGTTGCCTTTATGATATCTCATGTAAAACACTACCACTGAAGGACTCAAGAGGTTGCCAAAGTCATGTACTTTAGCAACATAAAAATGTCATTGCTGTGCAATTCCACCAGATGGAATTTATGTACTTGGAAGCAGAAAAGCTGAAAATTAAACCTGCATGTTTTCTCTCGTGGCCTTTATCAGGGTTTTCATAGCTTGAAAGCAACTGTATTATGGCAGAGACACTGCCTTTACCATGTCAGAAGTCCATCACTGGACGTGCAGCAATTCCCTGCATTTGAACGCTCACAAGACTGAAATGTTGCTTGTTTGTCCAGTTAGATTCACATCGCTTTTTTACAGATTTTCCCATTAAACTTGATGGCTAAGCAATTTTTCAGTCCCATACAGTAAAGAATTTGGGAATACTGATCCCTCTCTTACATTTGAGCCACACATCAAAACACAAACTGCTTTTTCTACCTTCGTAAAATAGCCCAAATACGCTCCATTTTATCAAAATCAGACGCTGAAATCCTCGTACATGCCTTCATCACATCTACTCTAGACTACTGTAACGCACTTTTCTCTTGACAACTTAAGAAGAGATGCTTGGGAGAAGTTTGCCTCGAAGGCTTTCTGGCAGAAAGTCTGTGACTGTTTCACAACGTGTACCACAGTTTGGTTAGGTTTAGGCACCAAAACTACTTAGTTAGGTTTAGGAAAAGATCATGGTTTGGGTTAAAATAATAAGTCAACGTTAAACTACAGTACGTACTTTGGGTGCCTAAACCTAACCAAACTGCGACCATTTCACAACGTTTACCGCATGTTAGAAAGGCTTTCTGGCAGAAGGCCTTCGAGGCAAACTTCTCCCACGTGCCCAATGGGTCCAGAACACAGCTGCCAGAGTACTCACAAGATCGAAGAAGTTGGATCATATAACACCGGTACTGATGTCTCTGCATTGGCTACCGGTTCACACAAGATCTGATTTCAAAATCTTCCTTCTTACCTATAAGGCTTTAAACGGACTGGCTCACTCATATATCTCCAGGCTTTATTTCTCCATATACTCCATCACGTTCTTTACGTTCCCTTAATGTCGGTTACTTGATTATTCCTCGATTTAATAAGCAGTCTTTTGGTGGTCGAGCCTTTGCCCACCGAGGTCCACTTCTCTGGAATAATCTACCACTGCACATTCGGGAGGTGAGCTCTGTTGATACTTTCAAATCCAGGCTGAAAACGCATCTTTTTTCACTATGATCTCTCCTAATTTCACCAGCTGGGAACGCAAATCACTGACTGTTTTTCCTCCTTGACAAGTAGCTACCCCAACCCTGTTACGGTTTTATGATCTCTGTTTTTATGATATCAATAAAACAATTGCAAATTGAATCAAAATCAGCATTGCCAGCATGTGCCAAACAACGTTTCAGAGAAGACAGATGGTGGAGAAAACAGCGAGAGGGAGAATATGTCCAGTGACAGAGAAAACTAAAATCAAGAGAAATACAGAGAAAAGACAGAAAGGAAGGTAGACAAAAATAATCTATCTAGGCATCGTCCTAAATGGCAGCCAGCAGTCAAGTAATTATATTTGAGCAGCCAACTGATTTCTCTTTGTGGTGTGTATGTGTGTACTTTCTCTCGTGTGTGTGAATGTGTGTGTTTCTCATCTCATCTCTGTGAAGATATGAATATTAATGACCCTATTAGCAGACACAGATGCCAGACAGTGCTTTGGTTGGAGTAACATGGGGTTATATTGAAAGCAAGTGAAATAATGTGAAATATTGTCTTTGCGTGAGAGCAAGCGAGAACTGATCTTAACCATTTTGGTATCTGCGGGAGTCATCGCCGAGGTCACATCGCCGAGGTGGAGCTTATTATACATTCCTATCAACTTGTGATAATTTGAATTTGAGTGCGTCAATCCAAGTGAGACAGCTTAATTGAAGATGAAGTCTCAAAAAAAAAAAAGACACTATTAGAAAGTGATTTTAGCTTCGATTCAGACTTTATCAAGCTTACAAGCAGTGAGGAGCTTTTGCAGACGTCCCACTTTTTTTCTACATGTTTTTCTTTCTTTACAACATGATATTGTTTGGTAGTGAGAGGGTTGAGAGAGGCTCGAATGTTAATAATTAAATAATTAGTTTCTCTCATAACACATGTCGAGAGAAGGTTATCTGTAGTATTAATACATGAGAGATACAAGATAGTTACATAACAAAAACTGAAGCACTGGTTACAGCTGTTTTTAATTCAGCTTTATTTTGAAAATATTTCAATTTGCGTTGCGTACAATATGCCCTTGTAAATGGAAAATACTTTTTCTCCAGGTTTATTTTTTGTGGCATGAAAACAGCTTTATTTGTTTGAAGTTTATTATTGTACTACAATGAAAGAGTTGCATTTTTTGAAAACTAATCTGCCAATGCTTTTAGATAATTACAACCACACATATCCTAATTAGTCTTTATTAGTGCACTCACACAACAAAGTGTATGCGCACACAAATACAGCACACATGATTGTAATTCTCACTCCTCACTGATATGATTCCTTTCCCTTCCATTAAGTCTAATGTTAAAGCTGCTTTAATCAATATTTTTATATCAACACTTGATCAAACGACTACATGCATGTGAAAGGTGTCGCTTGTAGTGACTAATCCACAGATAATTATCACCCAACTCTGCAGTTCTCAGATCATTGTTTTGGTTTTAAGGCCCACAACTTCACTGTTTTGGTTCAGTCTCAATGCTTTCATCCATGTCCTCCTCAGATGCAGCAGGCAAAAAAGCTCTAGAAAGGTACTGTGCGCTACTCTTTCAGCACTAAACAGCAGACAGACAAAGTTAGCGACTAGCCAGTGAACATAGCGGAGCATTTAACAGCTAAAGAGCCAGATATTTCCCTCCAGAGTTGGTAGAGACCAGAAACAGAGCTAAAAGAAAGTGAATATTTTACTTGCATTCACCAGATGGTCAGAAACACAACTCAAAATGAATGATAATGTTGCTCAGTAACTGCAGGATGTGTAAAGGCCAGTTGAGACCAAAGATTCGCGACGAGACGAAACCGTTTTAGAACGTCGCAGCGGAAAGTTGCAGCGGTGTGAACTGGCCCATCTCAGCTCGCCTGCGACTCAGCTTGTCAAATTGCCAGAGGTTAGTTTTAGAACGTAAGGCACGTCACCTCTTTCAATAGCCAATAAGTTTGGAGCGATCAGCCGGTCATCTCGACCCACTCGTTTTTTTATGTTTTCGTTTATGTTTATACTAGAAATGCAACTGTAGCAAGTAACTCACGATCACTATTTTCATTCATACTTTAAGACGCTACAAATTATATCCAGCTACAAAAAACGCCTGAAAAACCGTCAGGTAGAACGGAAGTAGAGTGAGTCGTTGCTACGGAAACGACACACCATCTCGTCTAGTCGCATTGGTGTAAACTGGCAGGTTTTAAAACATTGCAGAGTAGTGCATTGCAAGTAGTTGCAAGTTTCAACTGCTTTTTTTCATGGATGTAGCCAGGTAGCTAACACGCTATGTACTGTAGGATGTCCACATTTTTATAAAAAAATCTGAGATGTGGATGGTGATTAAAAAGTGAGAAACCAGACTTACGCACTCACACACACTGAATGCAGTTGTTTTCACTTCAAGGTCACATATACCACTTTCTCTCTCTCTCTCTCTCTCTCTCTCTCTCTCTCTCTCACACACACACACACACACACAATACATACAGACATTTGTACATACAGAGCATAAATGCACAGTTGCATCTCATGAACACGTGCAAACACAGAAACACGTGTTCGCACACAAATTGCAGACACACACAAACAAAGCACACACCTACACAGTAACCTTGGATATGTTGGCTGGTTTGTTAGAGAGTTACATGTCTTATAGAAATTGTGACTGTTTGTCTGTTTGTGGTGTGGTGCATTCACATGCTCAGGAATCACTGATAAATCAGCTAAATCCTTTGTGCATCAACCCTTAAGTAGGTACACAATGGAACAATGGAAATAAGGAGTAATGTAAGTCAATACTTGGCCTTCTTGCTTCTGTATCTGTGCTGAAAGATTGAAAACACGTGAGCCCTGTGGTTTACATTCTGTTTTACACACGAACATGATATTTTACATATTTACAACTTCATTAAATGTCAGCTCTTAATCACTTTATAAAATACACTTGTGTACACTCTTTTGTGGTATGTTTTGAGTTTTCCTACATTCAATCTGTTATTACTTGATTTCTACTTTTTAATATATTCAGTGGTGTCTTTAATAATTTGTAACCACTTTTCTTTTGCATGTTTTCCAATTTTTTCTTGTGTCCCTTTCTATAAAACGCTTTGTAACCCTTTGAGATTTTAGATGTGTTCTACAATAAATCAGGGTTAGGGTTAAATTAAACAAGAAAGACATTCAGTTCCAGTCTTTGTTTTTTTTTTGAAGGTCTTTATTTTCACGATTTAAAAACATAGATTTTGTCAGGTTTTGTTGGTTTAAAATCACAAATGTAACCAGTCAAAATCCAGCTAAAATCAAAATAATGTAAATGATCCACTGACTGGAACATACTCTTCTTTTTTTCCCAAGTTTTCCATGTGACCAACTTCCTGACCCTTCGTCTGTATATTCTGTATGTTAACTCTGCAACATACAGGAGAAAATAATGCTCACAAATGCTTCCTTCCACCTCCCACAGTCTAAGGGCAAACTATTGCCTCCCTGCAGAGCAGACAACCCTTCCCTGTGGTGGGATCAAGGTGTGTCTCATATCTATTCAATGTGATAACCTCATGACTCGCCCCTCAAATGTACATCAACAACATGCTTTCATTTGGAAGCTTTCTACAGCATCCTCAGAGAATTGCAAGGCTCCAAACTCCCTGAACACCCAGATGGCTTGACCCCCCTCGGGGCAGCCTGGTGGTTAACCTTCACTGACACTGCATGCGGCGGTTTCTTCTTCACTTTGCCTGAACTCTTCTAACTGTGGGCTATTCAGAATTTCAATAGCTAGACTGCCGATGCATGAGCCACTGCAGCAGCATTGGCTGAGCCAGGACGCATGGTGTGAACGCCATCCACAGCCTGCTGAGCCAAAAGACACGACCTTGTGCCGATCTCTGATTCCAATCCTGGAGTTTTTCAGCCCTGTGGTGACCCCTGCCTCTTTCAGCCTGGACTGCAAGCTGCCTGGCTGGAACATCTTGGCAGTAATGTGGATGTTTGAGAGTTTGGGATAGTTTGGAAAATACTGATTTATATTTACAATAGAGGGATTTACTGTGAATTATGTGCAATGCAATGAATGACTGTAGAATAAACTAAAATTCCTAAATAACTACGGCAACAAGCAACCATTAGTGAAGAGAAATACCCCTGCATGTTAGGCGCTGGGGGAAAAAAAATCTTCAGTTTAATTGTGTCTTTACTGTAAAAAGTCTTGAAAAAGATGCTGAAGGGCAGTGGCCTGCTCCCTTTTCATGGAGTAAGTAAGAAAGAAAGAGATACAGCATGGAGCACTTCCTAACCCTAACCCTAATTTTAGAACAATGCCATTATTTTACACCACACTACTCATAAATCAAAGTGGTCCAGTGGTTTGACTATAGGAGCTAACAAGGTTATGAGCAGGCATAGCGCACGCACACACAAACACACACTCTAAGCTCTCTATGAAGAACCTGATGTGCTGATTAGTGTAGAGGTTTCAATGAGAACATATTATGCTCTACTGCTGTTGTGACCAATATGTTATGTGCTAGGTACATGTCTTTCTATTATCTCTGTGGTTATGTAAAGTGAAATGGCTTTGTGAATAGGTAATAACTGTTGGTCTATATCCTTTGTAGACAGTGTGTTTATATACATTAAAGTGGTATTGTCAGTGACCTGAGTTTTTTAAACATTGTGTAAACAAGAAACCTGGTTTAATGCATAGATTTCTGCTGGAGAAACCTGATTTCTTGGCCATTGACTGATATGCTAACATGAGTTTTAATATGTGCATGTGCATGGAAAAGAAAAGTATCACTCTGACAGCAGTGCAACAGGATGAAAGTAATAATGCACAGTTGTCAGTCCATGTACCCAAAATAATTCCACGATTTTCACAACAGACTATTTTACGTAATTTTATGTATGAAATGCAGTATATTGAACAGACTGCATTGCTGATTTTGTATGCCACTGTTTTGTCAAAGTTCTGACAAATAATGGCCAGAGAAATCAGCACATTTTTGTAAAACTAACTTCCCAATTTGCAGACTATTGCTGTGTTACTTTCTTTATTTCACCTCATTAGTTGATATCAATAAAACTTGTAACCAACTTGAAAGAGCTCATTCTGTGTTTTCTATCAATGGGGGCAAGCCAGAAGCTCAGTTCAGAAGCGCGCGCGCACACACACACACACACACACACACACACACACACACACACACACACACACACACACAACACACACACACACACACACACACACACACACACACACACAGTATCTGCCTCATCTAGCCTGCTAATAATTATCATTTACCCTCACCTGAGGCTGATTATCGGTCCAAGCTCTGCCTTATGGGAATGACAAACTTTATTATATATATATAATTTTGATGTTACTGCCTCCTCCTTTGTGAGGGAAATAAGCGTAATTGAAAAGGGTGAAATTGACCTTGCATAAATAGGAACAATGTTTATCAAAATCACCACTTCAGTGGCTAATGGATTATACAGGTTTAAATTTCTCTGCATGTTCAAACAAGAAACTGAGAAAACCCACAAAGAAATCCAATATGTGCAGGTGAGACACAAAAGCCCCCAAAGAGCTTATTAAACATCTGACCTTAATAGAATAAATAAATACATGCAGAAAACAGGGATCAGTGGGCTAAGATGTGCACAAAGGGTCCGAATTCAATTTAGCATTTCTGCTATAGAAACTCGCCATAGCCCTCTAATGATTTCTGTTTGTCTTCACACACGTTCAGAAAAAACACATTTTGCAAATCATTAAGCACATAATCATCAGTCAATACAAATTCCACCCAAGGCTCGTGGTCGTGGTCACAGAGGCCTCAAGCTTCTTTCAAATCTGGGAAAATCAGTTGCAGGTGTATTGAGTCTGTAATCACACATGCCAATGTAGAAGTAGTATGTTGTTGCATTATATTGTGAACAGGTTACATTGTACATCTCTGTAAAATCTCATGTGGATTAAGTGGAGACTTTTATTTTGCAGAGTATATGTTGGTATTTCCAGTATTATATTTCTTATTTTCGTTATGTTTCTAAGAATGTTTTTAATATGTTAATAATGTAGTTATGAGAGTAAATGTAGTTTCATGTAAAGATTGGCTACTTTTCTACAAATGGGAGATATTGTGGGTTATAACAGGAAGTAATCGATGTAGTTTTATTTTGTAAAGTTGTATTTGTTGAGCTCCAACTGGCTTTACTTCCCCTTTTCTCCCAGACTTTCTTCTGGGAAGGTACGCGTTTCCTTTATTGTGTTTACTTTCTGTAATTTTTTTTTTTTTTTTACACATACGTGCGATGCTAAGTTGCTTTGAACAAATGTAAAGTCAATGTATTGACATTGTAATGGTTTAGAGCTACAATTGTGTTTGTTTTTCTGCATGAATCTGCTAAATAGGGAAAAAGTTGTTGAGATATGTGAGTAGCAGGGCTGCCGTATAGCCGCGATGCTATCGTGTGGCATTTCAAATCTTCCATACTTGTAGAGCTTCTTGCGGGATCTAAGGTTGAGTGTAGTTACATATGGATGTGAAGGCTTGCAAACGCTTTAAAAGGAGAACTCGCCCAATTTTACATCAAAGTCTGTTTACAGGTCTTGGGGAATACTACTGCATATGGGAAAAAGGTTTTATAGTTGCTCCAGAGGTAGCCGTGCAAAGTCTGATAAATTGCCTCAAGTGATGTCACTTGGCTGAAGACTACAATTTTGTACATGAAAAAAAAAATCTGGAGGTGTGGAGTCAGAAAGAAGTGAGTTCACCAGAGCTCGGTAACCCACTCCTCATCTCTGCTTGAGGCTAGCGTCTTGAGGCTACATAAGCCGAGTTGCACTGTGGGTAATGTAGGCGCCAGATTGACAAAGAGGATATCTCTGGTTCTGCTGCATCGATTTTGAAACTATTTAAAAAACTTCTTCTAAAATGAACATTTCACATTTGCCAAAAATACAAATTTGAACACTCACCACATCTGCAAATTTACTATAACTAAATAATCCCCTCCGTCACTAATGCACATGCTCAATGTAATTTGCCAGAGACGCATGCAGTATAACCTTTGCCATACTTCAAACATCATGAGTGCAAACTTAACCTTGCTCTTTCACATACTTCTCTGCTTGGCCCTTTCTCACCTGTCAGTGGTCTAGTTGCATATCTCATGTTGCTCTCCAACCCTAATCCTGCCCTGATAGGGATTAACTGGAGGACCTGGGTTCAAGCCACCGTGACAGCAGGCGTGTGTCCTTTTTGAAGTATCCTTGAGCAAGACGGTGAATCCTCTGCAGCTCCAGGTGCACTGTTTTGTAGCTGACGCTGCACTTTGGTCTCGCTGTGGAGGGAAAAGCAAAAAGACAGAAGATATTCACCTGGGGTCTGGGGATCAGTAGACAACTAGAAACCAATTTCCCACCAGACTATTAAGTTACATCCATTGTGAAGACGCTGATGATTATATAAATGATGGTGGACAATGGCTGTAGTTCAAAGATTACAGATGTGGGAAAAGTTGTGCACAGCTGGAGAAATCTGGCTAGTGAGGGTAGATGAGTAGCATTCTTGTCTTTATTGAAAACTCCACTTGAGGTGCCCATGAGCAAGGCAATTACTGTTAAGTTTTTTTTTTTTTCCTGTGAAGCTGTTAAATGGCCAAATGTTTAATTGGAAACGATTATAGCCATGCATTACAAGGCAGCCTCAGGTGTGAATGCAATAACAGTGTGAAAGTTTACTGTTTTTGTCCAGTACTGCTGAGAAAAAGAGTCTAGATGTTCACCCATCCTTCCCTGGATAGAAAAGAGATTTAAATAAAATGACCAAATGTGAAATGCTGCATTGAGTAGTAAGGCCATTTCAATCACTTGTGGAATACAACGTAATTGGTACTCTGATTCTACTCCCTTTGAAAGGATATATAAATTTACTGGTTTGGCAGTTTTGGGATCATAATCAGACGAGCTAAATGCAGGATTAATGGTGTGTCTGAATTAATTACCCTGTCTGAGAAGGGCTATCTTTGAGAAAACACCAGCCCATGCATCCCCAACCCCTCCCTCCTTCCCACCCACCCGCACCATTGATTGCTTTGTTGATGTTGCATGTTAAAGCCAGTGCATTGGGAAAATTAGGTATTAGCAGCTCTTCTTTCATCATACATTAGCTGCTAATTACTGACAACACATAAGCTTATTAAAGTCTTTGGAGGACTACAAGACAGATACATGGGCTGCTTGATGATGCAAAGATAGAGCTGTTATTAAATACACACACAGTTTTACATGAGAATACTTTTTTTGCGAGCACAAACACACAAAGCTCAGACATGAAGGATAATCTTTATCAGGCTTTGTCTCTCTCTCTCTCTCTCTCTCTCTCTCTCACACACACACACACACACACACACACACACACACACACACACACACACACACACACACACACAATTTCTTGCTCCCTGCTATCAAAATATGTAGCTGAAGCTGCAGTCATGCCTACAGTTCACTGACTCTGAACTAGTGTAAAAGTTTATTTGTTGCACTTTTAGATTGCTGCAAATTAAACCAGAGCTTGTAACAAAATACGGAGTCACAAGGAGCTTGTTTATTTGAGCTTTGGCAAGGTCTTTTACATAGTTTAAGTATTTGGAAGCAGGCTCATTTTGCTTCCTGTAATTTAAGCTAAACAGTTTGTATTATTTTTGTTCTTTATAATTTAGGTTTGAGGTAAATTTTTTAAATTTGTTTTCAAACCTCTGTGAACCCTCCCAGTCGACAGTATAATTTATTTAGACTACTCCATACAAGCTTACTGGAAATGTGCTCCAAGTAAGTTTGCAGTGAGGCATTGCAAAGATAGAGGGGATACATATGACTTTATCTCTGGCTTATAAACAACATTGTTTAGTGAGATTGTACACTATGCAGAAAAGAACGCCATAAGGTATCATCAATTTGGTATGTGGCTTCCATCGGAATTACATGTCATGAAAGTAATTTAAATAAATCTGCCTTCATCAAATATATGCCCTTCAATTGACTCTGTGTCAGTACCATATACAGTTGGGGACATATCATTCCTCCTCCTCCATCCTATCAGTCACTGTACAATTCCCAGCTTTTTCTGGTTTTCAAAATAATCCTTAGTGCAAACACTGTAGTTTAAAACTTAAAAAAAACTCTCACACTTACTCTGATGACTTTAACTTTCAATTTTTCACTTTTAATTCTATTACCAGAGACATTTTGTGAGCTGTGCTCACTGCAAGATGACTTCAGTTATTGTAAACAACCGTGGTGATCAGCACCTTCTTGCAGCAGGAAACATAACGTGTGTGGAGACATAAACACTGGTTTAAATAAGTCTAATCTGTTTAAAATATTAGGTTTTCAGTGAAAATTGTGGAAAAATGAAAACGATGGGACTGAAACCCAAAGAAAACTTGGTTTTAAATCTTTACTATTTCTCTATAACATTAAATGTTCATGAGTTTAACACTCAAAAACTCAGCTAATAAAGCAGCATTAGGACCATGTGAGTGTGGTTTGATCACATTTGACTGACAGCGACCTGTCAACCCCTCACCTATCACTTTGATTCAAATGACAGCTGTGCTGTTGATTAACATTCTGAATCCTGATTGGTGAGTACATGACATCACCTTTTTCCAACTGAGCCCTGCCCACCTCGAACCAGTGAGAAGAGCACAGAGAAAACAGCACAAACTGAAATCTCAATTTAATTAACCAAAACTTTTGCAGCAAAGCGTATGTTCATGTAGGAGCCCTTAACAAATAGTACAAACCTGATGGAGAAAAGTTTTTCAGTGCTTTTAAATATTGAGTGGCAGTCATGACAGAGGGCTCCACCATTAAATCAGGAGTGTAAATAGCTTGTCAACCAATTATTTGCCTGATTTATTTCTGAACATCTGTAGCCCTAATAGAAACATAACAGGTCTATATAAAAATAAATGCATTAACAACTTTATTTAAAAACTCACCAGAAAGGTGCGTACATATTAATCACTGAGAGGTTTTTTATGTTAAATAATGAGGAACATCACAACCTCCCCGCATGTCAAACACTTAATTCAGTCCAATTAAGATAATTAAACATCTCTTCTTTTTGCTTCCTGCTGCAGGATGATACAAACAACTTTGTGACTTTGTTTGTCCTTTAGAATTGTAGCTAACAGTGGCTTTGTTTGACTGTGATGGAGTCCAACAGGAAAGCAAAGCCCAGTTGTTTTTTTTGGAGAGAAGCTGTAATTACCTGTGGGCTTCTCTCTCACTTGATTAAGGAGGAAAAACTAATCATGGAGAGCTGAGACTGAAACACACACCAGCAGAGATGCAAAGCGTGCACACATACCCACACACATTCAATACATGCACATGCCCACACACACACACACACACATTACATCCCACAGAAGCATGCATGGCCATAAACACACAGGCGTGCACACACATACACGAATACACACCAACACAAAAGCCCAGAGGCCCGCAGTTTAATTGAACTTTCCCACCGATCTACTGACTGTTTATTTCCCCTTCGTACATTTCTCCTTTTTCTCCCCTCCTCCTTAATCAGTAGAGAGTTGGGGGTGGCGAAAAGAAAGACAGAGTAACCAAAAAGGAGGCAGAGAACGAAAAATAAGGTAGAGAGAGAAGAGTGGGGAGACGGAGAGAGAAAAGAAGCTGAGGTGAAGATCCAGAGAGAAAAAGAGAGCAGTGGATGGAGGAGTGGAGGTGTTAGATGGGTAATTTAATCCTTTGGAGGAAACAGTTAGACCGAGGGGGAAAATGAGCTTTTACAAAGGCAACTTTATCAAAGGATAAATTGGAAAAGTCGAAAAAGGTATGCTTCATAGTTATCGAATAAAAGCCCACAGCTGTGGAGGAATTTAGAAACTGATTATGAGATACTGAAGTGGTTTTCATCGGCAAAGGTTTAGGATGATCATCTTAACAAAAAATCTTTAATTGCAAAGTGTGTGTGATTGTTTGCAGTTTGTGGGTTAGAGTCAGTGTTGCTTAGTAACTCAAAAATGTCAGTCACACAAACAAATTTTAAGGTTCAGGGGAATACAGTATTCATACATTTTAGTGAAACCAGCTCTAGGTTAAGGGGTTTGTTCTACAGTAGAAAAAAGGGCTACTGCAGTGACTGCATCCACTGAAAGTGGAGGAGAGGGAGCGGTGAAAATGTATCACCACTGATGCTGGATTTAGGTGCTTGAGTCTGAATAATACAAAAAACAAAAAGTAATTTTAGCAAATACTTTTATGAGTGCAGAAAAAGTAAAAGTACAAAGTAAAATCAGACTTATAGGCCTTTTCACAGCAGACATTTTAACTTGTAATTGTAAAACAAGACTAAGAGTCTACAGTCATGCTAGCGGCTGTGTGAGGCTCCTTAGGCACAGAGGTGCTTTGAGTTAAATGCTAACCTAAGCATGCTACATGCTAAATGCTTTAACTACAACCTGCCTTCTTGAACATTGGTTGTCAATCAGAAATGACAAATGACAGCCTGTGACCATGACATTCACCTTGTTAGTTTAGCTTGTTAGCATGCTAACATTTGCTAATTAGTGCTAAACACAATGTACAAATTAGGCTGATGGGAATGTCAGTTTTGCAGGTATGTGGTCATAAAGAACAAATTAACCTAAGTGACCTGATTAGGGTGCTAGATAAAGAGCTAAGGGATCACCAAAATTATTACAGTTCATCCTTTGGGGACCATGAATGTCTGTACACAGTTTCATGGCCATCCATTCAATTGTTTGGACCAAAATGGTGGACTGACTGACAGACTGACATAGCCATACTTAGAGGGATGTCGCTGGCATAGCTAAAAAAAAAAAGAAGCACAGGTGTTACTAATAACATTAAAGATGGTTCCATTATATTCAAATAAGCCGTGACAGTGAGCCAGCATGCACAATACCAGGACCCTGAAACTGAAGCAGCTAAATGGAATTCAGCCATCATTAGCTTTATCATTTACACTTGTGCTTTTCCTACTTTGACATGTCAAAATGTCTTCGGTGTAAAACGACCCTCTGAGTAGACCCCTCCCTCTTGGAGCCTGGTGGGCGGAGTCAGCTGAAAGATACATAAGCCGATGGCAGTCGGCCAGTTTGGCTCTCCCTTGGCTTCCACCCTGTTTGGTTTTGTTGTATTTTGTTTGTCTCTGTCGGTCAGGGCTTCCTTTTAGTTATGTCAAATAAACTCATTTTTTAGTCTTGCATGTTGTCCCCTTCTTTGTCCAGCCTTGAGCCGGGTTGTGACAAAAAAACGAGCACAGCTTATGTGTTGGGAGTGTGTTGTTAGCTTGCAACTGTCCGTACTGTCACTTTCACTGTCTGTTCGTGGCTAAAAAATCATAGACAACAATAACACTCCAGCAGTCAAATTTCCACACATTTCACCTTTAGAATTTCTTCAGTGACAGATGGTGAATTGACTGAAAGGTCACTGGAAAAATCTCATTATTCTGATTCGTGTGTATTCTTTATCATTCAGTACTGTAATGTAAACCGCTTTGGCAATTTTGTTTATTTTCTGACAGTGATACAGAGTGAAGCATCTTTGAATTTGTGCGAGAGGGAGAGAAAGAGATGAGGCGCACACATATCTCGCTGACAGCTGAAGCTTTCTGTCTTCTTTTTCTCTCTTTCTCCTCTGTAATTGCAAACGCATTTATTCCAGCTTTGTAGCTGGCTTATTCACATCTGCGTCTAGATAGCAGGAGGCAGTTTCAGACACTTATTCTTTATTCCCCAAATTGAGAAACACACTTATCAATGCAAATGAAATGAAGAAAGGAGGAGAGGGAGCGGTGAGAGGAATACCAAAAAACAGAAGGGAAAAAGAAAATCCACAATGAAACCAATCAGGCTGCTGGGAGAGAGACAGGGAAACAGGAATCACGGAAAGTGACATTTTTTGTCACTTAATTTAGTTAATTTTAGTTGTGCACCACAGTATTCAGCACAGCATGACAGAGAGAGTGTGAAGGTAATCCAGTTAGTTGGGAGACAGTCTTGCCTCGGCTCTCATCTACTCACCGACTGGCTCTTTTGTGCGGGCATTCTGACTGGCTGAGTGCTGACCAGGCTAAAAGCTTTTGAAGAAGAGGTGAAGAGCAATTAGAGTCACTGTCACACACATAAACACACTTTCTCCCCTCTCTTTTGCTCACACACACCCCGACACATCCTCATGAACACCCTCTTCTCTCTTTCATGCCCCTAATTGTGCACATGCTATGACACGAACAGCAATGACCAAGCACACACTAACATCACAATAGTTTCTCTTACTCATACACACCACTCCTTCCTTTTCCTTGTTTCTCTCTGCCGTCACTGCAGTACATACAGCAAATGTTCAAATCTACAGGTTGTGTAAGTTATGTTTTTACACACACACACAATACACTAATTGAATCAAACAACCCAGGCAATGCAGTTACATGCTTGGCCTCGAAACAGCCTTGCTCTCTTGAGCCCTTCCCGCAAAAAACCCCAAAACACTTTTCTTGCTCACTCGTGCTCTCTGTTTTTCTTTTGTGTGTGCAGATAATATGCACATTTCAGGCAACCTTTTCTCCCTCCTATCATGTCTGCCGGTCCTACCCTCAGCCAGTTTATTTGTTTCCTTTTGTCTCCTTTCTCCCACAGCTAAAGTTCACAGTGGAATTGAAATTGAAAACATCTTCAGCTAAAAGAAGAAATCGAAGTTTTATTTATGTCACTGATAACCTCTTACCTCTCAGATTCGACAGTTGTTTATTTGCTGTTTGAGGCAACAGACAAGAGACTTTCTTTCTTTCTTGAAAGGTTGGCTGGGTTGTTCAAATCAATAATAGGGGGAATGGATAATATATTACATTATTATTTCTCATTTCTACTCCTGCTCCCTGTTACTCTATTCCTCACTCTCACGTTGCTCCCAAAGGTCTTGGCGAGAAACACTTTTATAAAGATGATTCCAATATTGATTCAAAGTGCTGCCTTAATTAAACCCATAAACAAATGCAGGTGCACACAGAGGCATAGCATTAATGCACATTCACATGAATGCGTACGCACTACTATAGCAGGCTATTAGTTCTGTATTTGCTGGCAACGACTTGGAGCTTTTTACACTCCATAGAATCTGTAGTGTCTGACAATATTTTACTAGATCCAGAATGTTATACAGATAAATGTTATTTCGCTCATCAAAATGAGACAGAGATTTAAACATGCAACCTTTCTTATTTTAACCACTGACTCCTGCTATCCATTATTCACACATGTGCCATAAATACTGAGGTGTGAAAGGGGGACACTCCAATATCTTGACCAATTCAATACGTTTAGGTCGACACCACAGTCAATTCAAGGCTAATAAATATTGATTTTATAAATATAGATCTATGTGGCGCAAGGGGCTTGATAGAAATGAAGTGTGTGTGTGTGTGTGTGTTTGACACTATCAAATTGTTGCTTAAAAACTGAGAGTCAAAGGGAATTTAAGGGCATTAAATACCACGTGAAGAATATATATGGAATAGCTACAGCTTACACCATGATAGTCATTTGTTTAAGTGTTTTTTTCTTTATTGTTAATGGCTGTATCAATTAAACATTTAGACACAACTACCCCTCTTTCCCTAGTTTCTCCTCCTTGTCGTCTCATTTCACTCAGGCTTCTCTGTGCTGGACCATCGGCTATCCTGGGACCTCTCTCTCCCCTGGCTCTCCAGATGTTTTGGATCTGGATCCTCGTCTTCCAGGAGATGCAGCCTCTCGTCTCTCTCTCTCTCTCTGTGTGTGTCTGTTTCTTTCACCTTCCTGTGTGAATGGTGTGCTTGAGTCCTGCGTCTTGTGTGTTTGTGTAGTCTGTCCTCTTCCAGGTCTCCGTGGTGAAGAGGAGGTCATGTGACTTAGGTCTTGTCTGTTTGGCGACACCTTCCTCGACGTCCTCCAGGATCCAGTCTTCATATATGTTACGATCTATTTATAATCTTGTCATCCTGATTGTCCGTACTGTAATTTCATTATGTTAGTCTATTCTGTACACATGACATCTATTGCATGTCGGTCCGTCCTGGGAGAGGGATCCCTCTTCTGCTGCTCTTCCTGAGGTTTCTTCCATTTTTGCCCAGTTAAAGGGGTTTTTGGGGAGTTTTTTCGTCACCTGAATCGAGGATTTATGGACAGAGGGTGTCGTATGCTGTACAGACTGTGAAGCCCTCTGAGGCAAATTTGTGTGATTTGTGATATCGGGCTTTATAAATAAACTTGACTTGAAATATGCTAATTTGAGATTTATTTTATGTTGAGGGTTGTTGTGAACAGAAGATTCAAACAAACTAGAGAAAAAGATAATTTTGTTTCAGAGTAGGCTGCTAAAAGAACACAACTAAGGTCTCTTTTTCTTGTAAATGCCTCACAGAATGTATTAGAACCACTTCTGGTGGACATGAGGGGCCTCAAGTTGTGCGTTTTCAACTTGCAAATCAGTTTCCCTGATGATGGATGTCGTTTGGCATGGTAACCAGCCTCCTTCAATGCCTGTAGACAAAAAGCTGACAGCCGAGCAATTTCCTGAACATTGCCATGCATCGTTTTTTTGGAGTGGATACCAAAATTGACTCCTGGCTCGTGATAAATGAATTTGAAGCTGCACAACAATAAATAGTGAGTTTGAATTGCAAGTGATGACTGGAAGAAAAGAATTAGGCGCCGCTTGTTTAATCAGATTGTCCTCAGATTTGTCAAGTGACTAAAATATATCACACTTATGAGTTATTTTTTTGTTTCTACTGTTGTGTTAAAGACAGCCTGACCTCCTTCACTGTAGCAAGTGACACAAGATGAATACTAAATTGATGCATTATATGTAGTGATGATGATAAATGATTGAGCGCGTGTTTTCATTAAGAGCACCATAGTTTTATTGAAGTACTCAAAACTTGGCCCACTTGACACTTAATCATTCAGTCTTCTTCATGAACACGGTCACCTGTTACTGTGATCTCAAAGTGGCAAAAAAGATTAAAAGCAACAAGAAATTCCTAAAGAGTCATAAAAGAACGACACCTGATTGTGTTGGGGGGGGAGAAAGTACCAAAACACAAACCAAAATCAATTTGTTCTGCTGCATCAATGCTACACACACATAACACACCATCTGTCATTCACTCTTGTGCAAACACTCACACCACCCTGTCACAATACACACTCATACCTATTTTATCCTCTATCCCTCTGTCTCCCTCTCATACACAAACACACCTTTATTCCCTCTACAGTAGGGGACATTTATTCTGATTATGTTGGGCCCCAGAGATCGAAGATTGCAGTAATCAGAAAACTGGCCAGGCATCTATCACTGCAGCAACCAATCAAACAGCCCGCTCCACCGGCAGCGAATGGGAAAAAAATTACACACAGAAATGATTCCCACCGGTCTGTGTATGTGCGTGTGCTTTTGCACTTCTATCCTTGTGAGGACAGATTTGAGAGGCATGGAAGTTCTCTAAAGTAAGATTGTACTGGTCTTCACTTTAACACACATGACTAATATGAGGGCTGTGGGTTAGAATTAGAGTTAGGTTAAAGTTGGGGTAAAGTAATTAATGTATTTTGGGGTTAAAGGGTTAGTGAATTCATGTTAGTCACCGACTGGTCCTCACAAGAATGATTTGCGGTGTGTATGTGTGTGTCTGTCTGGGGAGCGCGAAGCTATTGGTTTTAGCTGATGATAAAGGTGGCAGTGTATTTGGAGAGACAGAGAGTATGAAATTATGAGAAAGTGTGTGAAGCAGGTTTGGTACCGGCATCGCTGGGACCCTAATATGGGAGGCCGATTAGGGTGAAAACATTGAAATACATGCACATACACACTGAAAACGTACACACACGCATTGAAAACGTGCACACACACGTTTACAATGTGCACACACGCACTGAAAATGTTCACACCCCACCACCTTCACAGGCAGCGGGATGCAGGCTACTTGTGTGTGTAGGGGTATCTGAGTGTGTGCGTGTAAAATAATTTCAGTGCGAACACACTGAAAACAGTCTGGCACGGAGCCCCCTTGCGTGTGTGTGTCTGTGTGCGCCTCAAACATTTTTTCAGTGTAAGTTGTTTCAGTGTAACCGGAAGGCACACTGCCCGACCTGAATCAACAATACATGTGCTACTTCCGGTTTCGCCACAATTAAATTTGAAATTTGCAATAAATATTTATCCCCATTGTTTTAGCGATGTTGAACTAAATAATATTCCTAAATCTCTGAGCACATAATAAATTGTGCATATTGTTGCCTATATATATGTCATTACAAGGCACATCACTCGCTCACAAATCCATGTTTGATCGTGTTCGCCCTGATTTTATTTTGAAAGTTGTTGATTGCAAATTTCAAATTTAACTGTGGCGAAACCGGAAGTAGCACATGTATTGTTGATTCAGGTCGGGCAGTGTGCTTTCCGGTTACACTGAAACAACTTCCGGACGCATTGAAAAATGTTTGAGGCGCACACAGACACCCACACACACACGCAAGGGGGCTCCGTGCCAGACTGTTTTCAGTGTGTTTGCACTGAAATTATTTTACACGCACACACTCAGATACCCCTACACACACAAGTAGCCTGTATCCCGCTGCCTGTGAAGGTGGTGGGGTGTGAACAGTTTCAGTGCGTGTGTGCACGTTTTCAGTGCGTATGTGTACGTTTTCAGTGTGTATGTGCACGTATTTCAATGTTTTCACCCTAATCGGCCTGCCATAGACCGGCCAGCCTGGATCTGACACTAACACACACACACACACGCACAGAGAGTACACACTGTACTGTGGCTTTGGCAGACAATCGAACATACACACTTTCAAATACACTTTTCCTCTCTCTCCGATTCTCACCCGCATCACACACCGGAAACATGCAATTATCGCGTGTGCACATTATCAGACATGCACGTACACATGCACACACACGGGCTGGACTGTCATTAAAAGGCTCAGCTATTCCCTGTTGCCAAACGCAGATGAATATGATGGCTAGCGTGAGGTGGAGAGAGATGGGAGACAGAGAGGGAGAGAAAAGGGTGAGGCATAAAGGAAGACAAATGAAAGGAAAGAAACGAGACGTTGAAGCAAACGACCTAGGTACACCAAGAAGGATAAAACCAGTCTGTGTTCTACATAATTACTGCTGGTGTCTGCATACAGCCAACATATCTGGATATCAGGGCTCATTTCCCTACATTCAAACAAACCCTCTCGGTGTCCACTGACATTTTTGTGTTTGATTTATTTTTGGCAGTTTCTATATTTGTCATATCAGATGCCATTACCATGGCTTGCTGACAGGCCACAGGGAAGTCTTCACCAGGAAAAAGCCTTAACACTGCACCAATCTTTATTAGCTATATTAACAGTGGGTCAAATAACAATGTCCATTTCCATCCATCCATTTTCTATACCGCTTATCCTCTTAGAGGGTCGCGGGGGGCTGGAGCCAATCCCAGCTGACATTGGGCGAGAGGCGGGGTACACCCAGGACTGGTCGCCAGTCAATCACAGGGCTGACACATAGAGACAGACAAACATTCACACTCACAGTCACACCTACGGACAATTTAGAATCATCAATTAACCTAACCTGCATGTCTTTGGATGGTGGGAGGAAGCCGGAGTGCCCGGAGAGAACCCACACAGACACGGGGAGAACATGCAAACTCCACACAGAAGGGCCCCAGCCGGCCGGCGGGTGCGAACCCAGAACCCTCTTGCTGTGAGGTGACAGTGCTAACCACTGCACCACCGTGCCGCCCCAAATAACAATGTCTATTGTGAAAAGGGTCGTAGTGACAAACCCACAGAGAAAGTTTCAGCTGACTTTTCAGTTCTGCAAAACCAGTGTCATCACTCTTGTTTCCAGCCGTATATGTTTTCAGTAATAAACCCCTGATAAACCCACTGTATGGCACCTGCTTGGCAGCAAACAACAGAAAGACAAAGTTAACAACTAGCTAGTGAACATAATGGAGCATTTAGTATTCCTCTCAGAGTTGGTGGAAACCAAACCAGAGCTAAAAAGGTAGTGAATAGCAGACTTAGAATTATCAGGATGGTCAGAAACGCAACTCCAGATGAATGCATTCATGCAACTGTTTGATAAAATAGTCTCCATAACACCTGCATGAGATATGTCAATGCATGTCAATATGTTTGCAGCTTGTTATGCTGCCCCCAAGTGGCCAAAGCATTAATTGTTACTGCTTTAAAAACATCTCACCTTACAAACGTTGTGGTCAAGTCTTTGTGTTTTTGTTTGGTGCATTTAACATCTCGTGACCTTGTAGGACACTAACAAACACCTACAAAGATGTCTGACTCATGGCCTTATTTTAAGATATAGTGAGCGTTTGTCTTTTTAAGTTCTTTGATTTGATTTATTATTACAAAAAGCCCATAGGCTGCAAAGAAAGTATTCATCAAGTGACAAGAAAAGGGCATTTACTTTCTCACAAGTAGGTAGCTGCTATCAGCTAAAGCCGGTGACAAGGCAACACGTTTTTGAACAGTGAGGGAGTCAGAAGGGGGTCAGTGTCTTTGTGTGTGTGTGACAGAATTTGTTTTGGGAGTGAATGAGTGCATCTGTGTGAATGTGAATATAAAGTGTAATGTGTGTGTGTGTGTGATGTGTTTGTGTAATGTTTCCCTCCATCTGTTCTCCCTTCCTGCTTCAGATCCCAGTTATGTTTTCCTACTGTGATCCTGCTGTTGTTAGCTGTGCATCTAAGGAGCAAGGCTCCCTGTGTGTGTGTGTGTGTGTGTGTGTGTGTGTTAGACACAGAGCTCTGAAAATGGTTCATTTGGACAAGGTGATATTGTTGCGAAGGGACTCCTCCCCATCTCATACACACACACTAACACACACCTTATCCCTTCCTGGCACCCCAGGTTTACAAAGCCTCATTAAGCTGCCCCCCACACCACCACACACACACACACACACACACACACACACACACACACACACACAGACTCTCACTGTGATAAACACACACACCTCAGCACATGCCACTAGCATCTGGTCCCAGTCTGCAACGTCAATAATTTCCTGTCACATGACTGTGTGTGTGTTTGTGTGTGTGTGTGTGTGTGTGTGCGCGTGTGTGTGTGCGCGCGCGCACGTGTGTGTGTCTTAGCAAAAGGTAAATCACAATTCGAGGCTATCATCACAGCTGGATACATCCTAAGTGCTCTTTTTTTCTCCTTCCAGGTAATGGACAGTTGCAGGAAAACAGTCTGTTCGCTGGTGTAATCATCAAAACAAAAATGATGCCTCCTCTGTTACCGGAGACGAAAATGGCATTTTGAAGATAGGAAAGTATATAAAAACAAACCATGGATGACATGAAGGTCGCAGGGAGGTTAATCTCTCAAAGTCAGTTAGATGTGTATAAGTCTAGGAAAATGTTGGCTTAAGCAATGAAACAGTGAAACAGTAAAGCAATTTGAAATTTATGACCCCAACAAAATAATAACAACATTTATGACGATTTTTTTTTCCAGGTATGTATTTAAACTATTTACAGATTGACACAGTGGGATCCTAGATTCTCGAAAATGACGGTTCCTGGATATGAGTTTCCCATTTCAAGAGTTTACCTGTAGACCAGGACACAAAGCTTAATATAGACGTGTCATGTTTAGAGAGTGATTACCAAAACATATGATGCCACCTTGTTGAACAAGTGACAGCAAACCAAAAACCAAAACTGGGACAGGAAAGCTGCACTAAATAATATTTTTATATTTACTATGAAAAACAATGACTGTGATGTGAAAGGGATCGCTCATAATACGAACTTACAAAAAAAAAAAACTCTATTGAGCCTTTTAGCGTCTTTCAGCTCATTGTTTTGGTTTTACAGCCCACAACTTTATTGTTGTAGTTCAGTCTCAGCGCTCTCGTCAGCGTTGTTTCCAGACACAGTGGGCTGCTGTTTTCAGGGAAAAAGCTCTGATATACTGTATGTCTGTATGCTACCTACCTACAAAAAGTGTTTCCATCCGCCTTTTTTAAAAAGGGAGTGGAAAGTCGAAATACTGCAAAAATGTTTTTATGCTTTTCTGAGGTGTAAAAGTTGATGTATCAATAAAAACAAAATGCAATTAAGTACAATGGAGGCAGACTGTGAAAAAAATCACAACATACATGAAGCATCTGCTCCACTGAAGACACGAAAAAATGGCGGCAGAGGAAACTTCAGATCTGTGTAGACTGTTCCTGAAATTAATGCATGAAACAAACACAAGTGCCATATTTTCATAATACTTTCTACATGCTTTTCCATTGTTTGAGGTTTGACTTGGGCTCTTTTAATTATGTCACCTCCTTACTCCCTCTTCATCTGCAATTGTTTAACGGCACACAACTAGGGAATTTTTCTCCCGATGTGCCCAACTCCTAATATTCGCTTAACGGTAACCATAGACTGTATATAAAGATATAGAAATGACCCCAAAAGTTAAGCTAAAACATCTCGATCGCCCCCTGGTGGCTGGCTGCAGTATAGGGCATAAACCCCACCCCCTCCATGCTAGTGGATGGGACATGGGCCAAACTAAAAATCAAATTACATGTCAAATAAAATTTTGCCAAAGATGGTGTCTGTCATTTTAGGTAGTTCTTATCATGCTGATGTATGTTCAAGTGTTCATTTTTCTGATAAGTTTGGTTTTAATTAGTGATTTGATGCTATAAAAAGGGGGTGTGACATCATGATTGACAACTGTGAGTGTTCTAGCGATTGGCGGGTGTATAGGCGGGAACTCAATACCGCAGATCACTACTGTGCAGACTCTGGCTCCCAGTGACTTCACCAGCACAAGATGGCAGCTCTCGTATACGAGATATTTTGGCTTCATTTTTGTACAGTGGAAGAGAGTGGAGACACGTCATCCATCTTTACACACAGATGGAAACGTGCATTGATTCACATTTTCTTTTACTGATTTTCTGGAAAATCTGTGCTACATTAGGATGGAAACCTGACTGTAGCTAGTGACTACACGGTGCACTTAAAGAAAATAACCGTCAAGTCAGAAAAGTGCACTAATGTAACATTACAGGATTTCTGAGAGATTAAGTTTTTTAAAAGTTTGAAAAAGTTAGGTCTTGCTGCCACTTAGAAGACCATAGAAAGGAGCCCTTGCGACTTGAAGTTTGTTGAGACTTCTCCAACATGGTGGTGTGCCCCTTTTAATATTGATGACCAGACGGACCGACAGTTTCCTCTAGAACAGGATCTGTCCGTTTCTGCCTGTCTGCAACTTTACTGGGTTAATTTATCCGCTGCTGTCTCTCTGGCTTGTTTTCTTTCCACTGCCAATCTTTTAGTACTGTTCATAAAATTGGCCCAGATTGCTCCATGTATTTTTACCAGCTAGAGAGAGCCAGCATATTGGCATTTGTGTATATTAGCTACCAGGCTACAGTATAAATCTGTATTGATGATATGGCAGCCCCTATGGGACAAGGCGGATGAGAGCCAATCCTGGAGCCTATTGACTGGTGTGGAATTGCTTTTGTAATATTGTTTGGGAAGACAGACGACTATGTGGGAAAGAAAAGAAAAGGAAAAAAAAAATACTTACAGCCTAGGTGTGATTTTTTGGTTTCTTTTATTGTTGTAGCTTTCTGGGAAAAAGGTGCTCAGAGGGCTGAAGAGATGAGAAATAACAGGAAGAGACGAAAAATAAGAGAACAGAATCAATAAAAAGAGGGAACGGAGGATGTAAATGTATGAGAAACAGAGAAGCAATTTGAGCTAAAAGACAGAGAAAGAACAGGTGAAAAAGAACAAACATGAGGATTTAGGCTAGAATCAGAAAAAGGGGGAGAGTGACATTAATGATATCCAGAGAAAAAGAAAGGAACAGCTGTGATTATTTTGATGAGGGGTCTTGCATGATTGCACGAAGAAGAATTGAGTTTGGAGTGGAAAAGCTACTGTTTATGTGAGTGTGATGCTGTGTTTATTCGTCTGTCACTTTAGTGAGCAGTCACAACACCCTGTTGTTCTTGTCTCCTTCACAGGGAGATGGGAAATATGGTAATATCAGCAAGTTTCTGTGTTACACCCCAGCCAGTGAATATTAGAGTGCCAAGCAGGGCATATACAGTAGATGTATATTGTTGGAGTCTCACATTTGAATCCCATACTTGCTGAACAACTTCATGTTAGGTGTTCAGGACGCACAGGATCTGTGTTGGCCCTGATACTGACCTTTTTAAGCAGATCGAGTATCTGCCAGACGTTAATGATCCACATTAAAACAGCTTTTTTCCATCCATGTCAATAAAATTCACTGTTATTAACCACAAGTAACATTTCTTCAGTCACGTCAGGCCACCCAACTCAGTTCTTAGTGCCTCAGCAATCCACGCTGCATAAAATTGCAAAATGTATGAGTTCCACGAAAAAAAACCAAAAAAAAAAACCCCGCAATGGTGTTGGATTGGGACCTGAGTTTAGGTATCGGATTCAGTATCGGAAGAGAAAAAGTTGGATCAGTGCAGTGAGTCCACGAGCGGTTACTTATAGGAAAAATAGTTGGTAAACTGCCTTCACCAGCTGGGTGAGATATATATATATTTTTTTGGTAGTATTTAAAACATTGGTTCCCAACCTGGCTGTTGGGACATCGAAGGGGTCACAAGATACATTTGAGGGGTCACAAGATAATTGTCAGGATAGGAGAAACCATCTCCCGCCTGCTTTTTTTGACTTTTCTATAACCTCGCCTGAACTACTGGAGAGTTATGCCTCTTCAGGCCTCTAGAAACTACTGAAACAAATCTGAAATGAAACATTAGTCTTTGTGCTTTAATAACTTGTAGATGTTGTCTCTGGACAGGAGGGACATGAACTACAACAAAAAAACAGCAGTTTTACTGATAAGTTTCCTGTTTGTTTTTTGTTTGACAGATATTTGAAGCTGACAGTGGCGATTGAGTGTCAGTCCTCTGATGCGGCTCAAGAACTGACCAAAATTACTGAACTTGTTTAAAGCAGACAGAAACACTAACATACAATTTCACACACAGAAAATTAGATCAGCCCTGGCAGGTTAGTTGTGTTGTTAAGTTGGACAAAACAGCTGTGAATACTGGTACAGTAAAATTATCAGAAAGGCAAATAATTCAGGTAACACTTTTTTAAAGGAAGAATTCATGACAACATTTCACACAGCTTATAGAAATATGCAACCTGTGACAAGGGGTCAAAAGTAGACATTGCTTCACTTTAAAGTTCACAAAATATAAAGGCTGGCAACCGCTGACAACATACTGCTTATCAGCAATTTATGTCTGACAAAATTTGAATGGTATTAGTTAGCTTACCTTGGTTTGACTCTCTGGCTGTATATTAATCACTAATCAGACATATTAGAATTGTCCCTAATGAGAATTTAAAATTTGTTATGGCTGTCTAATCACTAATCAGAAAGTATGTAATCTTAAATTGCTGTTAGGGACAACGCTTTCAAATATATTTAAACTGTTTTTATATATATTTAAAACCTGGCTCATTCATCATTAATCACAAAACAATGAACAGGTGCTAATTTGACCACACTTACCCCCTGACTCATTCATTTAGCATTTAACAAATATATATCAAGGTTTATTATGATGCTAATCAGAGATGCCAATCATTTCCAAGATTAGCACCTCATTTCCTTGTTTGTCCCCACATCCTCCTCTCAACATCTTTTTCCATCTGTTCCTTTTATTCTACTGCTCTCTCTCTCTTTTCCATGCAGGTACATTTCACACAGACACAATCCCAGGAACTATTGGTGACAGTCAGCAACTAATACGATGTAAAAGTTTCTTCAGAGCATTTGGTTTTCGTCTCACAACATCTCAACAAATGTGAAGGTTTGGCTATTTATACTGATGTATTATAAGGGGAAGAGTTTATTTGTGCAAGAGGACGACATATTGTGTTGTTCTTTGTAATTTGCTGTTCGTTTGTCGTTCAGTTTGAATGAAGGACACTTGCAGAGGTGTAAATGGACAAAGAAAATGTGTGAGTCTCCAAACTAATGAGGAAAGTTGAGTGTTTTCTATTTTTTTATCATGCAAAAGCAATGGGACAGTAGTCAAATATAGCCACCCTCTCTTGCAAACCCACTCTTCTTTTCTTTATAAATGTGTAGGGACATTGTCTACATCAGTTTATTAAAACATCAACAACATTATGGGACATACCCATACCTAGTCCTTACGTTGATATTAGTGTCAATCATTGCTTGTTCACAGTCTGGATGAATGCAGTATTCACGTTGTAGCCTTGTAGTCTTGAGGTGTGTGTTTTACCAATCAGCAACATCCCATGATGCCATTTCAAGCTCGATAGTTCCCTGGTATTTGACTCCTACCTCTGGACTATTTAGGGGACAAACACTACAGCCTAGGAACGAAAATTGTATCTAGTTTCCTAGTTGAAAAAGCAGTTATAATACCTGATCATCTCAAAAAGTTTCCTGAGTTCTGGGAAAAGTTCCTGTGGTTGAAAAAGCCTTTTACTCTTTGTCCTTTACCTAACGTGTTTCTCATCTGCACTTAACCACACAGTAAGGCCTATCACTCCAACCCTCTTAATTACAACTCATTAAACCTGGCTTTTATTGACAGCTATTAATAAAGGCCTATCACATTAATCTTTGGCAGTATGGAAAGCCGCTCTATCATTATTTTTTCCTCATTCTTTCTCTGCTTTTCCTTGTCACTCACACACTGCTTTCAATATGTTGCTGAATCAACGCTCTCTTAGTCCATGTTCACACTGACAATAGTACCAGGGCAAAAAAACATGGGCTTCTAATTCATTTCAATAAGACCTCTTTGTTGAAGTAGCAGGGGTTCTGCCGGAGGATAGCCTAATAAAAAAGCTGAACCCAGCTCAACTTTTGCTTCAACACTAATCAACACAAGAATACCTACATGGAGAATGTTTTCTCTATCTTGTAGCCTTGTGCTAATCAGCTAAATTTACCAGAGACAGTCATTCAACTAAAGCAACAGGCTTTCCATAGTTTGATTCCTCCACGGCAATATACGGGCCTACTCTTTGCTTTGCCAGATTTTGAGAAAGACAATGAAAAAAGGAAAAAAACTCAAGAAATATTTGCTCAAAATCATTTGCTTTGCCATTTCACTCTTCTTTCTCTAATGCTTGTCTTGTTTTCTTGAAATAAGAGCATATGAGAGTACAACTTATCTCTACCGTGGGTGCTGCCAGACATCTAAGTAAAATAAATTGAGCGTGTAGGTGTGTGTTTGTGTATAAATAAGAGTGAGAGAGTGCTGATGAGTTTGAATTAAACAATGGCATAATGTGTGTGTACATGAGTACTGTATGCGTGTGAGAAAGTGCAAAAATAAAAGAGATAATAAGAGGTTAATTAGAAGTAGAAGAGTAGAGCAAATCATGCAAAGATAGGATGCATTTTCAAATGTAGTGTGTGCATGTGTGTGTTTCTGAAAGAGAGAGAGAGAGAGAGATTGACTCACTTTTCACAAAAGGACTTGCTCACGTGTGTGTATGTGCTAGTTGAAGCATTGTTACTTAGCTAACAAGCCGTCTTTAAGGCTCCCACGTGGATTTCTAAATCCTTTCTCCATCTTCATTAGCCTTCTACAAACAATCACACACACTCTCTCTCTCTCACTCTCTCTCTCTCTCTCTCTCACACACACAGTCTAAAACTCAAATTGGTTTTCACAAAGATAGCTGCACAAGTACACACACAAAGAGCACAGATGGAGTCCCACATAACCACAGCGTTTGCATATACAATCACACATACAGGACATTCATATACTATGTGTCTGCTTTGATGAGACTGCACGTGTGTACTTTATTTACGTGTGTTTGTTGCAGAGTGAAAGCGATAAACTTCTGCTCTCAATTTTGCAGCTGTCTTACTCATAAGCAACACACTCACCCTCTCTCTCTCTCTCTCTCTCTCTCTCACACACACACACACACACACACACACTCACACTCACACTCAGTACTCAAGAGTTGCACTTGAAAGCCTGTCAGCGGAGACGTGATGACAGTTCTCCAAAATGACGAATGAATCTGACTTTTTATTCACAATGAGTCTGAGGACATTTTACATTTTATTCCCATTCCAGGAATCCAGAGTGACCAAGATTGAATGAGCAGGTAGTCAGTCAGTATTAATATGGAGGAGACGGTGCAGTCCATCAGTTTGAAATGGGGAGAGCTGAAATGCAAGAGATGACAGCACAGACAACTGGCTAATCAGCACTTTTATGTCTCCCAAAATGGGTCACAGACCCGTTTTTATTGGGTCGCCAATTGGCAGAGTAAAATGAGTTGAGTGTTAGCTGTGATTGCTGACGTTATCTTGCTAGCCGCGATTGCGTCCCCCCATCTCTGACCTGCGGGCTTGTCCCTAATGTGGAGGCAGCAAAGTGCATTTATTCAACATTGTTCTGACAATGGAAAAGTCAGTAATGTGTGTGTTACGTTTGTATTAATCTTGTTAAGTGTGTATGTGTGTTAGTTTCCATGCCGGACAAATTCATTCAAGGCGTTCATGGTTTGTTGTGTTCTTTATTGGTAGTTTATGAATGTAGATGTTTTGGCAATTCATGATGTAATTTTGTGAGTTTGGGTCCTGGGGAGAAACCAAAAAAAAAAAAAAGCTGTAAACTTTAAAGATCCACCAAGATCCAGCAGTGAAACAGAGCATTCTCTTGCATCACTGTACATCAAGGTGTAATTTGAGGTTCTGAGAAGAGCTGTTTCTGTTGAGTGCAACCGACGGAAGCCAAACTGAAACTTGTCAAGAATATAGGCTAATCTAAGGCACTTGTAATCTGCTTAGCAACCACTTTTTCTAGTATATCCACTGAATTTTGTAAGAAAGGCAATTATTTCTTGAAAGCTACACAGTACAACCACATTCCTACACTGAGATACAAAGGTGTGGTGTCTCTCAACTGTCTGTTTTTTTTTAAATTTTTTTTTAGATGAATCCTCTTGGAGCCAAAGTGCACCAGCAGTTAAGCAGATCTGCAGTAAAAACAAAGGACTTTTACACTGGTGACATGTGTATGATGCAGGTTAGACAGCCTGTGGGGGAAGTCTCTCTCTCTCTCATACACACACACACACACACAGAGAGAGAGAGAGAGAAGAGATGTCTCAGTTTCTGCAGTTGCACTCTAGGGACCCGTGCAGGATAGCACAATGTAAATTGTATTCCCTGCCATTGTCTCTGTTTGCCCATTTTTCTTCTGTCCCCCTATAAGACACACACACACACACACGCAAACACAGAGGTGTACCAGGCTCAGTGCTCCACTACTGCTGCAGAAAAGCCAAAGCTATTGTTATTGTTGTTGTTCTTGTTGGAAATTGCACTGTCAGCGGAAAATGCTACTGGTTTCTACATGCTGTGTGTATAAGACACAGGCAGAGAGGGAAAGAAAGAGAACCTGTGTGTGTGTGTGTGTGTGTGTGTGTGTGTGTGTGTGTGTGTGTGTGTGCGTGTGTGCGTGCGCAGTGGCCTTGCTCTGTCTCAGCCCTGTCATGTGGATTCATAACCCAATCCCACACAAGAACTTTGTAGAAAGGCTTCACTGAAAAATCACTCTCTGCTCTGCCACAAAATACTCAGAAAAATGTTTACGCGTTCAAAGAGATGTTTATGAGGAAGCAAGGACAGCCATTGTACATCCCACCACACCCCCTATGGCACTAATACTGCAGAGTTTTGGGGGGAAGGAAAGACAAAAAGAGATTAAAGCCAAATGAAATCACATTTAAATTATACCAGAATGCTTGATGTTTAGTGTTAATTATGGCAAATTTGATTTTTTGTTTTGTCCTGGTTATGACAGAAACAAGATTGCTACCAAGGTTCATGTTATAAAACTATGAAAAAAGGAAGGAGGATTGGTAGTGAGTGAAGTAGTTGAAAAGGGAGAAGTGGAAAGGCAGCTAATATAGAGACAAGGAAAGAAAGTGGCTGAGAGGGCAAAGATAAAAAGGGAAAGCAAAAAGAAAAAAAGAGAACTTTCGAATGTGAAGGAAATAGAAAAAGCAAAACGAAGGTTGCGAAAAAGAGCTAAAGGGTTGTAATCTACCATTAATTTGGCTTGCGCTAAACCACAAGGGGATGCTAAGAAATCAATGCAGGCTGATTGCTACTTTTACAAAACTGCAGAAAACACAGAAACGTACTCTGCCTGTTTTTCTGTTCTTGTATCTGCAGCTATTTCTCCACCTCTCTCCCTCTCTGTCACGCACAATCCTGCTCTGGTAGCGTGCTCAGTTTATTGGGAGAATATTAGACGAACGCAGCTGAACTCACAAAGTGGAGAGCAATGTTAGAGTTGACACTGTCTGACTGATTGCAGTTTGTGTGAGTGAGTGTGTGAGGGTACGAGGGTACGAGTCTGTGCATGTGAGACAGAGTGAAAATCAAAATGCAGCCTCTGAGGTTTGACTCTTACAACTCTGTCCTGTTTTTCACTAGCCACGTACACATAAACACACACTCTGCGCCACACATGACAAATGTTGGCACTTAGCTGACACTCTTATCCAGTCTGACATACACAAACACGATGATTGGCAAAAAAGTAATATAGGCAGTTGCCTCAAGGACAACTGGCTAGCACTGACACAGGACCCAGACAGAAGCAAATATGTTATCATGCTTGACTCACATCTTCTGAAATTGATTCAGATACGCATAAAATATTTTGCAGCGCATGTTTGCATGAGCTCGCCTCGAGCACCAACAGTGCCACGACCGACATTAGACTTACAAAAGTGTAGCAGTAAAAAATGCCTGCAATTGTAAGCAAGCAGCGCAGTGATGGAGAAGTGCAAATTGAACAGGGAGCTTGTTGACTTGTTGGAATGATGAGAAATAATTCAGGTTTGAGGAAGGCAAACTTTTCAGAGAGTAGAGGATCCAGTACAGAACCAGAAGTGCTCCTACAATAATTCTGCGGCTACCATGCATTCATACAACAGATATTTTTACAGTTATATTAGCAGATTTAATAATAATTTTTGGTGGGCCACCACAAGCTGTTGGCCAAGTCAGGATTTGTATCAGCAGGAGGATGCACCCCTACTGTATGTAAGGTAAAGAGTGTTTATTCACCAATCTCTCTTGGTTAAACGTCTGTTGCACCTTAGACGGCACACACTGGATCCACCTCCACATAACTGCGGCAAAGTGAAAATCTGAACCACTAGAGATCAACAATAAGAAAAATTGAAAATGGAAAATGAAATGTCAAAAGGAGGTCAAAGCATTTTGTGACTGTAGTCATAGTATTACAAAGGCAAGTGCAACCAAAATCAGGTAAGTAGTTACATCATAATTATGATAAAATAGTTTGAAAGAGAGTAAGAGTTTCTGGCACAACTTCACCAACTTGCAAGGTCCGTGGAACAGGGAGAGCAGTCTTAAAAGATCAAAACTCCAGGAACATTTGTAGTATTAAGAATAACTTTATTGTCAGGCTAACATGTTTTGGCTTGTGGCCTTCATCAGGGACCATTTGAATAAGATATAATTGAAATGTTGTATGCTGACCCTGATGAAGGCCGCAAGCTGAAATGCGTCAGTTTTAAGATTAAGTTGTTCTAGATACAAGTAATGTTGGCAGAGTTTTGACCCCTTGAAACTGTTTGATATCAGAACAATAACATAATTGTCAAAATATATGAAGAAACAACTACGTGGTGAGTCAAAGGGAACTAAAGTAGCTACTGTATGTTGTCTTGAAAACCTTTTGCAATGAGGTTTTCTTTGTACTCAGACATGCTTTATGCTGCTCCTCTACATTCATGCATCTAGTCTAGCTATGTTTTAATGGATCAACTCAGGTCAGTAAAGTGTAGATTGTAATTTTCTGACTTGCAAATGTTAAACAATGTTTATTCACAATATATATATATATACACGCTAGTAAATTAGAAAACTGATCATTGTTTCTATTTTGTAGGCTGTACTGTAGGCTTCTGCAGTAAATCAAAAACTTATTTTTCAACCAGTTTGCATTGGTCAGACATACAGTAAAGTACAGTGAGTATACTGGTGCTCCTACTAGACCACGTGTTCATGAACTGTTTTAAGGTGAATCACTTTTCATGCTGTCAATCAGTGACAGAAAGTAGGAAATCAGAGTTTTAATCATAAGACGTTATAGATTATTACTTTAACTTTAACTTGAGTTCTCAAACCATACCATATAACTTCCTGCAGCTGCACAGAGAGCAAAAGTTGATTTGTTTTTTCACCCAGTTATTCCAACTAGGGCTGGAGCAGCAGTTCAGCCAGCGTGCATTTAAAAAAAGTGGAACTTCCATGCATTCGTCTTGCTGCAATAACAGAGCAGCAGGAACCGGCCCTGTGATGGGAAGACGGATATCACAGAGAGGTTTTCACAGTTTTCATCACGATACGCTCACATGGGGTTAGCTGAGGCAGCTGGAGAAATTAGACCCAAACACATCCATCATATTTACATATATTCATAGATAGTTTTTCGTTGTGCATGTCTCATCCAGTCAACCACAACACCCCTCCCTGTCTCTCTCCCCTCTACGCACTCCCTCTTCCTTTCCTTTCCCATTCCCTGCTCTCTCGCCCTTCCCTCCTCACACACACGCACAAACATGCCCCCCCCCAAACTCCTCTCCGTCCCTATCATTAATTCAGGGCAGTAGGTATAGCTGGCTACCAAGCTATAATATAAGCAGATGAGATTGAGAGAGGGCCAGCTTCCTCTAACAAAGAGTCAAAAGGACAAAGCTTGGCCACTGCGAGTCAGGGCTATAATGAAAGCATTAAGATAACTGTTCAATATTTATGAAAGTGTGCTGGTCTCAGGCCATGTACACGCACACACACACACACACACACACACACAAACACACACACAAAGAGAGAGAGAGAGGGGAAGCAACAGTCTGTTGGGTCATTCATTATATGAATTGATTTAGTTGAGTTTTCCCTGGTGGTCCCTCTGTGATACCAAGCTTCCTCATTCCATCCAACCTGTGTGTGTGTGTGTGTGTGTGTGTGTGTGTGAGTGTGTTCTTCAGACCAAACAATTTGAGAAGGATTTTGTGCATGTGTATTCAGGAGCTGCGTTATTGTGTGTCAAGGAGAGAAAGAGTTTGTGTGTTTGTGTATAATTTAGTGTTCACGGGTGATGTGTATGCAGGAGGGTGCAGATATTAAAAGTAACTTTCTAAGGTGCATTTTCTGCCAAGAGAACGGGTATTATATTTATAATGGTGTGTGTTAAACAAAGGGAGTCGGATAAAGTGTGTCACTGTGTGTGTGTGTGTGTGCTCTCCCCCGCCCCGAAAACTAAATTTTTTAAATTTAAGGCCCCACAGTTTACAATATGTTCTGTAATCATATCAAAGCAGCAGGATAACTAATTAGAATAAATTTAAAAAGAAATTTAGATTTTTTTAAAAATGATATTAAATGGTACATACTCAGTAGTCAGTTCTTTAGGTAGACAATCTCATTCAGCAGATTTGATTAACACAAAATGCCAGTCCTGTAGGCTGAACTGCTTATTGCTGCCAAGCCTTGAAGGAGAGCGGTAAATCTCAGATCTGAGCATGTGACTCATGGTGCGCCACAACTCAAAAACACTTGCAAGTTCACGCAGGATTCTGTCCAGGAGTACATTTCTCCACTCGCCAAGTATTTCAACAATCAAACATCAGCCAAGGTTGTAAATTTCACGTGTGTGTTTGACTGTAAGAGTACAAGTCTCTTTTCAACACCTGGATGGGTAACAGAGTGGGCTGGGTTGTATTGCCTCTGGAGTAGGTCGATGTTAAATGCTTTTGGTGAAGGACATTGCAACAGATATGGGATCAAACCACTTTTTAGGGGACACCTTCACCATCCCTATGCCCTGCATGTAGGTTAAAATATGAACAATCCAGTCAACATTATATATTTTTAATTAATTGACTTTTACATAGATCATAGTTTTTATTCCAATAGAAGAATGGAGACTCTTCTTAATATCTACTGATGTGCAGTGACGTGCTCAACGTGTCTTTTTTGTATTTTCTCTTATTTTTTTTCTATTGTCACTCTGTTGTATGGTACTGTTCCCTCTCTCTCTCTTTATGTTTTTCTTTGTCCTCGTCTAAAATGTGTCTGTCTTGCTCTTTCTCTGCCCCTGTTTCTTGTGAGCAATTTTTTTCACTTTCTAACAGTTGGTTGTCACAGGAAATTATGTCCTTGTCATTCAGAAAATGCACGCCATCAAATATGGAGGGGTTGACTCTCAGATTTTTGATATCCGACAAAAAAAAAAAAAATTTCAATTTCAATTTCAAGTCGCTTTGCTGTGCACAGAAACATTGGGAAAAAAGGTGTGGTCAAAATGGTTCCATTAAAAACAACATCCATAACTCAAGTTACTGTATTAAAGCCAATTACTTATTATAGACACACAAGTGAAAGCAAAAGCAAGGATGAAAAATGCCCAACAACCAAGCACCAGACCTCTGCAAAAAAACAAAACCACATAGGGTCGAACAGGTGACTTGACCATAAATGTGAATTTGGGAGATTCTTAATCAGTTCAGGCAGGCCCTGTCCATGCTGCTGAGTCAAACAACCACACATGAGCTAACAGACTCGTAACATTGTAAGCAATACAATCACATTAGCGAGCAGAGAGAAAGAGGGAGGGTATGTTTCTTTAAAGTCCATCGGCCTTCATTGTGGCAAAGTGTTCAACCACTTTATATAATGTCCCTCTGGACTTAAGGTCCTCCTCACACTTAACTCCATTATATTTTAGTTAAGTGTCCAACTCTCTCTTGTCCACAGGTGCTCTGACTCCAGGCTCAGGTTCAGTGTAGCTCGGCTAGCCACCAGTTTCTCATCTCAGTCAGTCATTTTGAGCAGCTGCTCCTCAGAAAAATTCCTGAAATCCACCCTCCATTGCTGCTAGCATCACAAAACAACATGGTAACTGATATCATTAGCAACATTAGAAAACTTGCTAACTCCTGCTTATTTCTTTTGAATCATGTTGCTAACTTCCTATGGTTTTGCTGGTGTGGAAAAAGCCACAGTGGCGTGAAGTTACTAATCAAGGGATACCAACTTCACCTGGCTTCCCTTCTGTAGACCTGGCATGATTCCCTCTATAGCAGCGCAATACCACCTTCCACCACACAAGATGAGTGACATTTACAACACATTGCACACACAACTCGGAGGGGAGCTGTTTCACTATGCTAATTTGAAGAAATTTGGTGAAATACAATTGCTGCAACAGCCAATACAAACACATTAAATGTTAGTCTCCTGAAAAATGACTGTTTTTGATATAAATAACATGAACAAATGAGACCATTGCTGGTATTATAGGCAGCCTCTAGGAAAGAGTTTCATTTCATTTGACTTTTTTTTTTTTTTGAAAACATACATTCAGATGCTCTTGGACACCACTGGAGATTGTTAAATAAACACTTTTAGGGTTTCTGTAGAGCAGCGCCTTCCAGCTCCTGCCTTCATCATACAGAAGATTAGCTTGGCCATTGAAACATATGTTTTAAAAGAATGAATAAAAATGAAAAAGACGAAGTGCAAAGAGAGCTAAACCTCACAAGGTTTCTCAGAAAGAACAACATGCAGAGCAGTGACCAAAAGACTGAGAAAGGGGAAAGGTAGCCACATTCAACAGGAAGAAACAAGTGATGTACTATAATCATACAGGATGTCAAACATCTTAGACATTATCTTACTTGTTAAGTGTGATTATACCAAGATATTAGAGTTTTAAAAACTACTATATGAAGCAATTTTGACTCTTTTCTCTATTGACTCATTCATTCCATTCATCCAGCCACAGATCCATATGTGCACCCATGTATCCATGGATTCATTCATCACCCAGCCTGAAGCGTCTCCATTCTGTTCCCTCTCTCATTAACTCCTCTTTCTCCCCATCAATCCATCCGTCTCTGCCCCACCCACACTCACCTCCTCCCCTCCCCTCTAAGTGCCAATCATTAAGCTGTCAGTCAGCTGGAGTTTGCATGTTGACGGAGCCTCAGGAGTCATTTTAGGATTTATGGTTTACAGACGCAAATGTGCAGGTTTCCTCCTGACTAGTTTTTCTTTTTCTCACTCTTTTTTTTACCCTCCAATCCCAATTTCTCCTTTCTCTACTACTCTCTTTACTTTTTTCTTAGCTCCTGTCATCCTCTTTTTGTTCCTTTTTATACTTCTTCCCCTTCATCTCCGGCCTTTTTGGTCTCTTTCCACCAAACTTTCTCTCTTGCCAACATTTAGGTTGCAAAATACGGGAGTTTTTTTCTGTGGGGGGTGGGGGGGGCAAATAAATAACTAAATAAATAAACAACCAGATTTATCCAGTCCAAGTATGCTTAAATTTGCATTTGTGCCCCTTAAATCAGGTTGTGGGTTGCCAGGTTGCGGTGACAGATTGAAATTGTATGTAGGATTGTGTGTGTAGATTGTGTTTCATAGATGATCTGGCAACTTGGGTGATGTCAGACAAGCATACAAAACTTATGGATCTGTGTATGACAATTATTCATAATAAAGTTTGAGGGCCATGCAAATTACCGGAGTTTCCCGGGAGAAACAACAAAACGGGAGGGCGCTGGGAGATGGGGGGAAGAACGGGAGTGTTGGCAGGTCTGCTCTTGGGCTGTCAGGCCTGTAGCTCCCTCATCCATCTATGTATTTTTATTATTTTTATTTATTTTTACAGCCATGTCTGTTAAAGTACCTTCTGACTCTATTCTCGTTTCACAAAGCCACAGCGATTTACACCCCTATTCACGCCGAGGCGGGAGGAGTGGATGGTGGGATGCGGTTGGGGGTGGGGCTGGGTGTTTGAGATGAGCCATCACCGACCAGATTTACAAGTCTCCCCCAGACGATCTCCCCTCCATCCAACCTTTGAAGGGTTCAAGGTTCAATTCCATTTGGAGCCTGTTCAGTAAGGGCGCATCCTCCCGCTTAAGAAAAAAATAAAAATAAAATAAGCAATGGCATTTTACACACAGAGCGATGGTCGTGTATGTTTAGGCCGCTGCCAGGCAGAGAGATTTACGTGTTGGTGCTTGAAGGAGCAAGAGCTTTCGATCCCTGTAGCGTAATATTTTATAGTGTCAGGGATACAACAAGATAGGCTGCTCCCTTCCCTTCAAGGAAAAAAGAAAAAGCCTGACACCAGAGTTTTGGACAGGGAAGAATGAGGAGAGAGTGGAAAAAGGGAAGAGAGAGAGAGAGAAACAGGGAAAGATGAACAGAGCATGAGTGAGCATTGTACGGCTTTCAGAGAGCTTAGAATAGAAAGCTGAAGGGCCGTATAGGCATCAATCAACCCACTGATCAATGAATTGATTAGTAAATCAGGCACCATACAGTAAGTCAAGGCTGAGGCTCCATTAGGGAAGAGCTATGTCATCATTACAGACCAGAATCCAAAGGCTTTGGGTAAAAAATGGCTATCCATTTTCACAAAGGCCTTACAGAGAGGGTCAATAAGACAAGAACTGGGAGAGTGAGTTTAAGTTAAGTCTTTTTTTTTCTGGGGTTGACTCATCTACACTGTGATATAGAGTTTGTGTCAAAAGCTGCACATTAGGCGAAACGAGCTACAGTCGTAATGACACCACGCTAATATCACTTACTCTTTGTTTTACCCTACATCTAAACCGCAATTCACACAAATAGTGCACTGTAGCCACTTTAAAAGCTCCAGTATTAACTGAACTGCTGCTACACCTTCTACTTCCACATACTGTAATACACATTTATTATCTTTGACTGCAACTGACAGTCAATCCTGGAGTGAGTTTAGTTCTTAACTGACAAGGTCACGTCCTTCTTAAAAGTGGACATGATACTTTTTGTAAATGGTAATATCAGCTTCACATCAAATGAGGGATACGAGCAATGCACTCTCTTTTCTCCATTCAGAGATCACAACAAATGATCTGGTGAACACTTTTGTTGCTCAAGAGTTTTCCTACGTCTTTCACTTTTCACTTTAACTGCCAATATCAGCTTCTACTCAAAAAGTGAAAGACTGACTGCTTTTGATACTGGCCTTGCAAATATAGGTTTTAATATTGGCAAAATGACCAAATCTTACATTTAAATTGTACAACAGCAACTGTACACGGAGTTTATTGGATACAGCTATACAATCTAATGCAGTATAACATAAGAAATCTGCAATACGTTCTGTCAGTGTGAAGTGTTTATCTTATTTATTTACTTATTTATTGCCTTGTTTGTTGTGTGATACTGACCTGAACAAAATGAATTTCCCTTTGGGGACAATAAAGAACATCTATCAAAGTGTTTAGTTTTCACTGACAGTGTCACAACTTTACTGTATGTTAGCATGGTGTTGTATTCGATTGCATTTGCAGTAAGAGGTGTTTCTAATAATCTGTCCCCCTCATGTAAATCAGGATGGACAAATCATTATGGTAAAATTCAGGATATGAAATAAGTCTGTGGTTTAGCTATCGTGTCTGCAGGCAAAAACTCAACCCTTACTTAAAGCACCAGACGGAACATGTTAACTCTGTCGATATATAACCAAAAACAACCTTTTGCTAACCATATCACTAAACACTGCAAAGCTGTTTGGATTCCTTTGAGGCCGGATTTTATAACTCTGGTAGGTTCTCCTTACAGCAGTAATTTTCTCCTCAATCTCGACACTTGCATTGTAAACTGTGGAGTTTGCACAATGCTACATCAAACACGCAACATGGTATTCAACCTGTGTGCTTCCACATTTGATTCGACGATGTGCTTTCCTGGATGTTGAACTGCCCTGCGGCAAAACTTCAGCCACAATCAAGGTCATTTATTGCAGAAATGAATAACCAAATTAATTGCTGTTTTTTACGAAAAGTGTGTGCGTTACAAAACGTCCTCTTGCCCTGTATTAGTATTCATCGTCCAAAGCAAAACATACCACAACCTGTTCAAAGGAGATTCACACATGCACACATTTAATCAAAGACATCCACCATAAGCTCATTAAGACGCAGTTATGTAGTCCCACAGGCTTAAACATACACACAGGAACACACATGAAAACACACACACACACACACGGTACAGAAATATATACACACACACACACACACACACACACACACACCTTAACAAACTCATGTTTTATAAAGTATTATTGATAATTGTATTTGACTGGATGTAGTGTTTAATGGAATGGGAATTTTCAAGGCAGTTGTGGTAAGGCAACAAATGGGCTGTGTGACACACACACACACACACACAGAAGAGACAGCTGCAGCTCCTACAGCCAGTCTATGTTTCCTAAGGGACTGCTTAGCTCAACGCTGGCCCTGTGATAATGAGCCGTTTTACTTTATGCATAAAAGCTGTGCGATATAATTTATAACTTTATAACCTGCTCTGGTATCAGTACAACTTATATGTCCCTGAAAAAATAACCACTGTGAGAAATTAGCTCAAGAAACAGCAACTGTGTATTTAGCCTGCTGTAGTACACGTCCAGCCCACATGCATGTCCTACATCTATTATGTTGTGCTACAATAATAATAACTGTATGTATTCATTGACAGCACTAGTCCTATAGGTGCAGTTACTTTTTCTTTTTTTTACAGTGACATTTTGACCAAACTTCATATTGATTGAATTGATTATTCTATGAGTAAATCCTACATATGATAAATGGCACTGAAAGCTACTGGAGCTCACAGTATCAGCTGCTGCAGATCACATACAATATGCAACACAGGTTACCATCTGGGCTCCATTTGCAAAATAGGGAGATTTTTATGAATATTTTTTCCTGCATACATGTAAATAATAATGTCATTTTGTTCATGCTGTATGAACTGAGAGATATTGTGCCATGAAAGACCCGTTTGGAGGCTCGAGGCTCAGTCACTGTTTCCACAAAGATGGTTTTAACCTCTTTTGAAAAATGGAAAACATATGCACAATAGTTTTAATATCCTTATAGTTTCAAAATTCTCACACGAGAAGTAAGAAGGATTCAAATTACACATCATTGTCAGTCATGCTGTGGTGAAAAACTGTTATATGATGTTTGTGGTAGGCATGACTTCCATCCAGTGTATGTTAAGCAGAAAACATAAAAGATGAAAAGAAGAAAAAAGAAGGAGAAATGTAATGGATCAGTGAAAGGATATATAGCAGTTTAACAGTTCCATATGCATAATAATATACTATATACAATGTAGCGTTTCCTTTGTAGCATATGCTCGATTTACTGCTACAGTAGGCCTGCTGTATAAAAATCTAGATTTGCTCTCTTTTCAGCTGTCAGAAGTTTCAAGGAACAGGTAACTACTTGGCCCATTACACCTAGGCTTGCACCGTACCAATTTGCATCTACTGAGTGACGTTTATGCAATTATTTTCAGTGAAGAATAGAGGCAGGATAAATGCATGAATGGGGACCACTGCAATAGGATATCATTTAATAGGTTGAAAAATATCCTCTGTGTCAACTCGGCTCTCTCTTCCCTATATTTCCCATCTGTCTTCTATCTAGATCATCAGAAATAACTATGAAATTGGTTTTTAAAAAGAATATGACGTATCATTTACAGGAATGTGCAATATGATTGCATGACAGCCACAATCCAGGCTCTATTGTAACCTGAGTGTCTGCTCTTATCTACCGATGTCAATTGCACCATGTATGTGTGTGCATATGGAAGCGTTTAAGTGTTATGCATGTGCACTGTATATGTGCATAGGCATATTTGTGAGTATGCGTGCATGTGTGTGTGTTCCCTATTAACACATGCATAAGCTATGTCTGTGTTCTTGCCATCTGGTACTGTACATATTTGTTTAAATGTCACGTTGTGTATGTGTGTGCCTGTGTGATTGTGTACTCTGAGTGCCGTCCTTCAGGGTATCTGATTTAGAGCGGTGTGGATGTGAAGAGCAGAAAGCTGGGAGAGCTGCCATTTTAGTGATTATTTATGAAAGAGAGGGAAAGATGGAGGACGATGAAGAAAGATAAAAAGGAAAAGGAAACAGACTCAGGAACAGCTATAGAAAGAATATGATGCTAGAAAGACAAAGAGAGAAGGATGGAAAGATTGCAATACAACAAGAGAGAATAGTGTGCACACACTTGAGTAAAGTGGGTGATAGGTTGCTCTGCTCTGTCCAACTTTGGCCAGTTTGAGAGGCTGCATTGCATTTTTCTCCATTTCTCCCACTTTTGGACACATTCTCCATGTGATCCATTACTAGCTGCTACGAGTTTCCTCTGATTACACTTGACGTTGGTGGCCTCTTTTTTTTTCACCATAGGTGGGAGCTTCCCCTGGACAAGCACAAGCTCCTTAGGCTTATTTATGGCCAACTTATTGCTGCCAAGAGGCTTGTTGAGCAGGGGACCTCTCGGGGGACACGCTACATGCAGCATGATGTTCACGTGACAGACGGAGACAGCAGAATGCTTCTCTTCTGTAGCATTGCCAGCTTGTTTACTTGTAAGAAATCAGTTAAGAAGTGCACAGCACAACTGTTCTTTAAATAAATAAAAACAAATGAATTAAAATGATAAAACTCATTACAGCAAAGGGAAAAGACATGAAAGTTTGGTAATAAACGCTTTCACGCTTTCAAATCCTCTTTGTTACTTAGTTTTCCCTTAATGGATATGCATGGAAGGATAACATCTAGTTCAAACCACATTTAAAGGAGCACTCCACCAATTTTACACATGTTCAGTTTACTAGTCATGGTTAGTCCTAATCAGCCTGTGAAAACCGAGGTTTAATGTCTTCTGCGGCCCTGGAGGAGCTGTGTCAAATCAGAGAAAATAACCCTGATGATATCACAGTGATGTCATCGGGGTTATTTCAGCTTGGGCTTGGGGGCAACACACTCTCACAACAGAAAGTGTGCCTTACAAACTGGAGGTGTGGAGTTTGAAAGACATGGGTGTTTACCAGACAGGGGAAGTCTAACAGAAGATGCTATTGCGTTGCATTATTGGAAGTGTGAGACCCGGCATTTTCAGAGCTTGACCCATACTAGAGAAGGAAAGTGGGAAAATCTCGGCCTCTTCTACTTTTAATGCGTCTCCTGCACATAATGGTCAGCGGGCAGTAAACATGCGAGCAGATTACCTTGCTAGTGCTAGCTCTGCCACACCAGTCTCTCGTGGCCCTCGAGAGCCTCACCTTGTTGAGCATCCGGGGTCACTCGGTTGTTTCCGGAAATGACTGATCCCTTTTCTTTTCCCTTTCCACTCCCTCATTCCTTGTTTCCACCATTTTCCAAGCTCAGCTCCAATTGCTGCACAAAACACATTATTTCAAAACCAATGAAAACCACTTTACATGCTGAAAAGATGTTTACTTTGAAGTGTAATTTTGTTTGCATCCCCTCTTTCCATATTTCTTTCATTTCACGTCCTTGTACTGTCTTCTCTCTTTCCCCAAAGAGAGTATGAATTACACTGCACACTGAACGTTGAGCTCTATTGTATTTCATAAAAAGTGTCTGTGTTTGTGGTTTTATAAAGGCAAAAAGACGAGTTACTGTTTTACTACTGTTTCATTTTAGGTAAATTGCATTCTTGGGGAAGATAGGTGTTCATTTTCTTAGCTTTTTATGTGTTTTGTCATGAATGTTTGTCTTTGAATCATTGATCATTATATGTATAAAGAGGAAAGTGGCCATAACTTTTCATTTGGTAAACAAAGGGCTGTTTGCTCCATTTCTTTCCTAATTCTTGCGTGACAGAAATGCATATCTTGACATCCCTGATTAGTATCATCTTTCTCTGGCTTTTTTCTTCTTCCCTCTGTCTCTCTTTGTGTCAGTCAGCTCTGTTTAACATGGTGTGTGTGTGTGACATGACAGTGTTGTCATGAGTGACATTGATCTTAGCTGCAAGAGACCTGCCCTGACGCAAATTGCTCGTACTCATCTTGCCCTTTCTGTCCTTTTGCCCCCTTGTTCTGCTGTTTGTCTCTCACTCATACATTATTTCTCTCTTTCCCTCTCAATGCTTTTCCCATCTGAACGTTTCTTTGGTGCATCTTTCCTATCTCGTTCATCTGCCTCTTAAACACTTTTTGTACTTTAATCTCTCAATTTTCCCACTTTCTGTGACTTCCTTCTCTTGCCTCCCACCTCCTTTTTATCTTTCTCCCACCTCTCTCCATCTCCATTCTGCTCATCTGGTTTCTGCTCTTAGCCAAGGTGACTTCTGGAGAGCACTCCCTCTGTTGCATACAGAGAGAAAGAGGCGGCAGCACACCTGGCTGAGAGTGGAACACACTCAACTGAAATATTTGTCAAGCAACAGATTACATGATTGCAGCTCCTCTAAGGCACAGCGGTAGCTTCTGTTTGAAGAGTCAGAAACACGATACAACCTCACCTCTGGAGCAGAGATGACACACTGAGACTAAACAGTAGAGTAAATATTAAAGAAGCAATCTGTGATATTTTCATTTGAACAAATGTCCAGGTTGCAACTCTCTTTTAAAACACAATATGATACTCAGTTACATGAAAGCTCTTGTGATTTCTATTAAAATCTTAGGTAGGTACAGTGTAATTGGGTATCTAAATTTGTATTATTTGAGTTTGTTCCTTGATGTACTTTTCTTTTCTTTATTTACTTAAATTTGTTAAATGGGGAATGTATTCTGTATGTGTTTTTGTATTTTGTTTATCAGTAGAAAAAGCAATACAAAAATAAATAAAAATAAATCTTTGGTGGGCCTTTCCTGGGAAGAATCATCTGACAAAAAGGATGTTATACGTTTGTGTTCTTGTACATGTAGAAGAACTAGCAAATGCCAGAACAGGCAAAAACAACAAACAAAAAAACAAAGAAAAGAGCCCCACCTACACCTACCAGAAAAATTGTCATAGTCCAGAAAAAATACCAATAAACCAATCTAAAAATACTCCATTAAAGGTGAAAGTTCTGCATTCATAATGTTACTTAAGTGAAAGTACATATAGTACCAGCACAATGTACTTAAAGTATCAAAAGTGCAAGTACCCATGATGCAAGTTAATGTCTAGGTCAAATTTTAAATTTGTGGCTTGTTGAAATGGAGCTTTCTGAACTAGTTTTTATACTTTTTTCTGGCCTGTAAGTCTTTGCTCAGGGGGCAGTCAGTCATCCAGGCAGACACACACAAATGAAACCAGATCCAGAAGTAGAAAAATGAAACATTATAGATTGTGTTTTTATGTCCTGCAGTTTATCTGGGTCAAACATGGAATCTGATATCCCTTCAAATACCTCTGAGATACTATTTGTACTCGATTGATACTGTCTTTCTCAGTGGGGCTAATTGGAAATAATCCCTTCTCTGTTTTTGGCTTGTTTTTCACTTGATTTCACCTGGCTCAATGAAAGTAATTAGCTGGAAAAGTTTATTTGTTTTTTAAATGAATCCTTCCTTCCTGCTTAGATCAAACAGATTTGTTTTTTTTTAAATTTTATTTCATTTTTTAAATAAAGATCATTAAGTAAAGAAGCGATAACCTAAACATGACCTCACCCTTCTGGGAGACAGTTAGGATAAAAATGAGCACCAGGCAAGACCTGAAAAGAGTCCCTACAATTCAGACCTTCTGTATCTGAAACCGCTCATGAGGGGAAATAAGACAGATGGTGAGGTTTTGGAGGTATGTCTTGTTATTCTAATTTTAACATTTTATTGTTTTTCTATAATGGGTAGAATTTTCCCACTGTTTTGTTTTTGCTTCTGAAAATTTGACTTTTTGGAGTCAAAGATGTTTTTTTGAACAGAAGATAGTTCTTCTTGTAGGATTTATATTTTGCTTTTTAGCTGTCAGTTTCTGATATATAATGATTATAGCTTAACCCAAACATGAAGAACACTGTTCAAACGTGTCTTAATCACACAGACAGCATGTGTCACATGAGAGAAACATGACGCTATTCAGCGTGACACATTAAGATAATTCTGAGGCGTATTTTATAGTAATAGATAACAAGGTAATTTGTGGTCTCTCTCTTTCCTTTTAATTACTTTCTATCTCTCAGTGTTTGTTTCAAAATCTTCTTTTTCCTAGTTGACCCCTAGGGAATGATTGTTGAGATTGTTTTAGGTCTTTTTTCTTTAGTCTCTTCTTCTTCTTCTGCTTCTTCTTCTTCTTCTTCTACTCCACTTGCCTCCTGTAAATCATTGCATGCCCATGTTGTTTTTCACCAATGTACTCTTGTTGTCTGCTGTTGTTTCTATGTTTGGCCATCTGTCATTGGTCAGAACTTTAGAGGAACCAGGAAACAACAGACAGGGGAGACTTCTAATTGGCCCACAGAGGATAAGGACCTGTTCAAGGGAACACTCTTTGGAGGAGCGCTGATTAGAAAACAGCAGGTGCTGGCAATGGCATGGTACTAGCTCTCAAACGGAGGTCAAGCCCTCCTCCAGAGGCTCCCCGGAAAATATGCCAAATTATGTCGTTTAATTTTGTCATATCTTCCTTAATCATAATGAGTGCCGACAGGGTTGAGAAAGTTTCCAAACTAAATCAATTATAGAGTAATCACACTCCTTCCTTAACTTGGTATTGATTCATTTATTGTATAGTTTCTCCCAAAAATGTATCGTAGTGTTTGAGATCTTGACTTTTTTCTTTTTCTGAGACATTTTGGAAGACCCCATAAGGTTTGTCTTGTCTGTACACGTGATATATTGTATTATTGTAAATCATATTCTCTCAGATGTTATGCAAACAAACCTTGTGTGCATAGTTATGCAAGTGTCACTGTACAATATACCAGTTTGGTTCTTAGTACAATGTTCCAAGAAAGAAGTGATACACATTAAGTGCCACTGACTATATTATGATATGGCGCTATATAAATAAAACTGAATTGAATTGAAATTGACTATGTGTGATGAATGGACAAAAATGGCCATGACTAACTGCAGTTTAAATGTCATGTCCAAGGTTAGCATACAGCAGCAGAACTCATGGCAGTAACTGCAGAGGCACTGTGCAGTTGAGGGTCAACATCTCTTACTTATATAATACGTACTGTATTATATACTGTAAACAATATATTTTCCAAATGCTGCAGGATAGAAGCTGATTGAAACAGTGTTATTATTTACATACATTTTAAGAAAAATCACATGGCATTAAGGATTTGTACTCACAGTTGATAAATTTAAGAAACTGGAACTTACTTCACTTTAAACAGATGTCTTTATGAATCATCTCAAGAAAAACAAAAGCATAAATCTGCTAAAAGACAGAACAATAGTGTTGTTTTTTCCTCAAAATACACATTATCTATATTTGTTTGTCGGCTTTGATAACAGCTAAGAGAAAAACAAGTTTTCCACAAAAGTTAAACAAGTTTTGTTTTTGCTTGTGAATACACTCAAAAGCTGATTGTTCTGTGTATATGATGAAAGATCACCTGTTTTTTTCTATCGCCATGTTTTTGTCTGAAGTATGAATTGGCATGCCTGTAAACAGCAGGACAGTTAAGTGAAGCTAAGCCAACAGTGCTGCTGTGACAATATGTTCCCCTGTAAAATATGTATGCTACGCAAAAACAAACATCAGTCCCATTAGGCTTTATAAACAGAGAGTGTGGTGTGTTAACTTGTACTGATTGTAAACTCTGAAAAAGACCTACATACACTCAATGACCACTTTATTAGGTACACCTGTGCAGTCTAATGCACAATCTAATGCAAAAAAAGTTACTTGGTTAAGGAGAGGTTAAGGTTAAAAGAGACCAACAATGACTGTTGGAAGGAAACAGGATGTGAACTGCGGTCTTCAGTGTCTAAAGCCCTATTTGCAGTCTGTACTTTACTCAAATTTACTGACATTATCCCCCAGATATAATGTCAAGGCTCTGCGTAAAATCCGCTTCCTGAACGACAAGAGCTGCTAAGAAGAAAAACAGGCATTGTAACCGTGAAGAGACACTTATTGCTGTGTGGGGTGAACCACGTTACCAAAAGCAATTTGATCAAATGGTGCACATGGGAAAATATTCATAAAGACCTCTTGCTCCGCTGCCCGTCTGTAGGACTTCAGATGCTGTCCAAACTTTGATTTATAATTGCCAACGCAGCCTCCATAATTCTTGTCCGGGAAAAAGGCAAAAAAAAGGCATGAAGAAAACAAAAAACCTTTCAAATCAACGTGATGCAGATTCTCACAGGACGAATATTCTCACAGGACCTCTGTGTTTGGCGAAATATGGTAGGTAATTGTCTGTGGAATTTTTACTTTACAAATTACATGGCAAATTTGTCATGATCCCTAGGACTCTGTGTATTTTTTTGTCTTGTTGTTTCCTGTTTTATTTTGAAATCACTGTTCTTGTCTTCTTGTGTGCCTTTTATTTCCTGTCTTTGTTCTTTCCCTCCAGTTTTGATGGTTTTCACCTGTGTCTTGTTTCCCACCTGTGTCTGCTTCCCTTGTTGTCTCCTCCCCTTTATATACCAGTCCTCTCCCTTTGTTCTCTGTGGAGTCATTGATGTTGTTGGTTGTCTTTTCGTGGCGTGTTCCTGGTGTTTGTAAGTTTATTTTGTAGTTAATAAATCTTTGAATTGCTTCAGTCTCCTTGTCTGTCTGCATTTGGGTCCTCTCCCTGCTGCCTAGATGGCTCATCGTGACAGAATGACTCGACCAAACTTGGACCCAGCAGACAGCCACCTTCCCAGTCTGCCTTTTTCGTGGGAGGACTTTGGCGTACCTAGGGAGGTTTTTGTCAAGGACCCACACTTCCTGAGGGCCCTTGCAATCCTCTGGAGGTGGGACCATAAAGTTGCCTACAGGGTGGCTCATAGCAGGTGGAGGTGGTGTCTCGGCACATCACCTTATCCTGTCCTTTTGTAGCCAGTCACTCCAGCCTCCTCTGCGCCCAAGCCACGGCCTGCTAGCAACTGGCCTGCTAGCAACCATCCTGATAGCCTCCAGTCTGCTTTCCCTTTCGAGGGCATGCAGCTGGCCATATTCCCGGGGAACCGCAGTGGCCTCAGGAGAAGTGTTCGTCGGGGTTCCCCAGAGATTGCGCCGCCCAGCTCTACAGAGTCTCCGCCGCCCAGCTCTACAAACCGCCCTGCTTCTGCTCTTGATCCCCAGTTGGCGGTCTGGCCGACTCCTGTTCCCGTTCTCCAGTCGGTGGCCCAGCCAACTCCTGCCCCCCGGACCCGGTTGGCGAACCGGCCGACGTCAGTTCCTGTTCCTGTTCCTGACCAGCTGCCGCCGCAGCCTCCAGTTCCTGTTCCTGTTCCTGACCAGCTGCCGCCGCAGCCTCCAGTTCCTGACCAGCTGCCGCCGCAGCCTCCAGTTCCTGTTCCTGACCAGCTGCCGCCGCAGCCTCCAGTTCCTGTTCCTGTTCCTGACCAGCTGCCGCCGCAGCCTCCGGTGCCAGTTCTTGTCCAGCTGCAGCAGCAGCCTTCGCCCGTTCCCGTCCAGCTGCAGCCTCCAGTGCCAGTTCCTGCCGCCGGCCTCCTATCTGTCCTCCAGAGTGGCTCATCCCAAGCAGCTCCCCACGTCTGGTCATCCTACAGGCCGTCGGCCTGAAGGGCCCTGTCCGGCTTCTGCCCTGCCTCCACGCCGTCCGCCTGAAGGGCCCATTCCGGCTTCTGCCCTGCCTTTTTTCTGGGTCCCCTCCCTGCTGCCTAGATGGCTCATCGTGACAATTTGCATGGGATTAAGATCACAGACGACCTCCTCAATAATTACAAATTACTAGAGGTCCCCAGGTAATACTAGTCCCATGCGAATAGGGCTAAAGTCGCATGCTTTGTTAATCCATCTATTCACCCCTAATGTTGAGACCAGGCTATGCGATACTGTTGTCTTTCGATATGGTCAGATTAAAGGTCATCATACACTCAAAGTCTTGCCGTGACTTGGCTGAGAGACATGGCAGACTATAAGTTGGACCTTGACCAATCATAGCTTGTCGTCTTTCACAACCTGTGACGTACATTCACTGTTCCACCAACAATGAATATTTTTACATATGTAATGTTGGTTTTGAGTGAAAGTGAACCTGGAACCATTCATTGTCACTCTGCGGTGAAGGTGGGCTCTATTTTCCTTTCCAGTTAGTAAAAAAAAAAAAAAAAGGGTGATCATGTGCGTGGGCAGCATTCACAAAGCATGTGTGCAAAGGCTGACATTGCCCCCACATGTGATTCATTTTTGTAAACTACTCCTGACCTGAACGTGAGTCAAATGGTTATATCAACTAAAATGAAATAAAACATCATTCCTCTTTTGCTTCTCTCACTTCAGAGTACAGGGTAGTCCTTTTCATTAGGATGTTGATGTGTCCCTGATGCTGCGTCAGTTGTTTTCCATTATGAAACACTACAAGGGATAAAAGGAGCAATTTTCTCGCACGACACTTATCTTTGTTCCTGACGCCCCATGTCTGCTGTGTCGGGCCATTACCAGGCTGATATTGTGTAATCTGATCTTGACATAAGAGGTTTTGTGGCTCTACAGTGTAGTGGTATGACAACTTGCACACTACTGTGCTTCCTGACAGACAAGTCATAATTCATACCACCACTAGAGGTTCTTGTCAGATGTCAGTCATTTTAGGTATTTGAACAAATGACTGTAATTTTTCATGGGTGGAAGTCTTGGGTGTTTTACCCAGAAACACCCCAGTCCAGTTTGCATGTTTTTCATTGTCATAAAGAGCACTACATGTCTCATTACAGCAATTCAGACCTTCCCAAACCCAAATCACAGTTCCATCCATCACAGCTGTTGATGCTACGCTTAAGTCTTTGTTTTTTTTTTGCAATGTTTAGTTGTTCAAATTGCATAATATCGAAGCAGACGATACCAGAACAGAAAGAATGATTTGATTAGATTTTTTTAAATTTGTAAATTAAAAGCCTGTCCAGCCTCTCACTCAGTCGTAGCAACTAAGTTGCTGAAATCTCAAAAGTCCCAGTTAAATGACAAGTTTTACTACAGAAAAATGTTCATTCTTTCTCCAATTCTCACTCTCTTTGTCTCCAGTTCTTTTTTTTTTTTCCTTTTCCCCCCTTGCATTCTACCGGCTCCCTCTCCGCCGGCACTGTGCAATCTGTCAGTCATGTGTAGCTTCTGTCAAGTTTTCAGCTAAGACCCGGGTAATCCTGCCATCGCTGAGGCTGTTAACTGACTAATTACGGAATATATTGGCCGTCACAGCCCCCTAATCCTCCGCTCTCATTCACTTTCACCCATTAAGGATCCCGGGGGATTACTGTAACAATCACACCTCCTTCTCTCTTTGATGGTGTGCAGGGATTAGTATTAAAATATACAGTGTGTGTCACAGAAGTGCTGTCAAGAGAGGGGAGAAAAAGAACTTCTACACCGAGGAAGCTGTACACTCTAAAAGAAAAAAAAAAGGTTGTATATGTATTAAAAGAAGTGTAACACCAGCAAGTAGTGCTTTGGTCATAAAGCCATATACTACCAATTTCCTAAAAAAGGTTTTACACAGTGGTACTGTATGGATTAATCCAGCATATACCCTGTGTCTTGTACTGCAGGTACAATGATTTTCTTTCTGAAATATTACGAAGTGGAAATTAGTTTAAAAGTCTGACTCGGCTTGTTTCCAAGTTATTCCTCGGATCTTTCAAAGGCTGAGAAGAGAAGATAACTTGCATTTTACTAATAATCTTGGGAATGGAGCACAAGTAAAGCCTGTCTCTCCTGAGCATATGGAAACAAATGATTTCAACAGGCCTGGAACTAAAAATAGCTTCTATTATGGAACATTTATTGACGACATACATAAAATGTATTATAAAAAGCATGTAAGATTTTAAAAAGGTCATGCAATATATAAGGTCTGATAATAAATAAATACATAAATTAGATTAAGTACAATGAAACAATGTTACATTTATACAAAAATCCTATGAAGAACCAGGGATCTATGTGGAGAAGATGGCGAGCTGGTTTCTGTGCATTAATTGTGGAGAAAGCAAATATTTCCAAAAGAAACGTCAATGTAATTCTCTTGGTCGTTTTGTTCTCCAGGACAGTTTTGTTAACAGATGGTATTTAGTCCTTGCCATGTTCCATGGCAGCTATTTTCCATGGCAGTCGTGTACCCTGTCCGTTCCTTATGGCTGTAGTTAGCAACCATTTCAGTCTTGCTGAATATCTCACTTTGGTGACACTTTATGATATTTTATTATATTTTTGCTTTCAGCACTTCCTGGCTGAGAGAAGCGAGAACAACATGAAGCCTAAGACTGAAACTGCAACAGTCATGGAGTCTCACACATATGTTTGGATTATGGGACAATTTAAATATGCATGAAACTACATACTGTGGTACTGAGAAGATATTTAGCTTGGACTGGCATATGGCAAAACATTAATGTTACTTGTAACTGACTGAAAATGTACTGAGAGCTAATTTCAAGTAGACTAATTATCTAACTAATTGCAAGGAGTCTCCTGCCCTCACTATGCGTGCAGGTGCACAGCTATGCAGTGAGCCAAACACTCTTCCAATAAATGTTAAAGACAGGCCTTTAGAGTTTTTACTGGAAGTAATTGTGAAAAGGATAGGGCTTACAAATCTGAAAAAAAAAACATGAGGCCAGAAGGTAATGTACTGTAAAAATACATTAGTACAGTAACAAGGAAACTGGATTTACAAAAGTATAGACTAGCTGCCAAATTAGTTAGTTAATTAGTGTCCTCATGCCAAGAAAACAAAAACAAGTATCACTGGTGAAAGAGTCCCCATAGGAAGTACGAGGCAGTGATGAATCTTGTAATTATGCACAAATTTTATTTATTTCAACTTTTTCCACAAGAGTAAAAGTTAAAAGAGTAAAATATAAAAGCTAATAAAAATTAGCCCAACAGTAAATTAACAGTTACTTAGAATGTTGCATTAGCAACACATTAGCCTCAGACAGCTATTATAAAAACTAGCTTGGTTAGCAGTAAACTGAGTGCAGAAAACCAACTTTGCCACCTCAGTCAAGGGTAAAAACCTTTTTGTGATATTGATAGTGGTGTATCGAAATGTACTTTTTGGATACAATATATTATACATTGAATCCAGGGATTTTGAACCAAAAATAAAACTTTTTATAAATTGTTCCTCCACAACACCGACATTAACCACTAGTTTATTCAGGATTAAAAACATCTTTTCTATCTGAAGAACTACCTGCAAAATATACTTTTTCATACTAGATTTGAGTTCTAGTCCTTGATTTTCCCCTTAACTTTCTCAATAAGTTGGATGAACTTTTTTCAAAAGTTAATATTCGTTGTGACAAAGTGGGACAGGGAGATAGAATAGAAGGTAAAAAGGACAAAGACATCATAGCACTAACTGATAGGAGCCACATTAAAGCACCGCTCCTCTGCCTCCCGGCAACACTCCGTAGGAAGAATGGAACAAAAGAGACGAAGAGGAGGGGAAAAGGAGAGGGAAAATGATAAGCCAGCATATCTTTTATTATTTCACAGGTGGAAGAGTTTGGTTATCACATGTGTTTGCCTCCTCTCCCTCCTCCACTCCTGGTCTGTCATTTTTTTCTCTGGTATATACACTTGTACACGCTTTCTGGTTTTCACCCACCCCATTTTCCCTCTCCAGCCATCTCTCTCTCTTATCCACACCTGCACACTTTCTTACCCATTTTGCATTCTCCTCTGCTTCATTTGAGCCACTCCTCCCTTCAGTGATAGTGATGCTACCCTCCACCTGCATCGTGCCTGTAATCACAGTGAACAACGTGTTGAGTTTGTTAACGAGTAGCTGTTTGAATTCCGCCACGCTGGGAGGTTGATCTCTGTCTGGTAGTTGTTTGAATTCTGCAACGCTGGGAGGTTGATCTCTGCCTCCTCGCAGCATAATGTGTTAACCTGATTTTACAGAGGAAGATGACACCTCTCTCGGGTTTGTTAGCCATTTTCTCACTTGCACAGCGGCACACACGTGCACGCACACATACATTTCACAACTGTTTTTTTCTGTCTGATTTCCACGCAGTCACACACTCGCTCCTTTGTTCCTTTCTCTGATACATTAGTTCCTGATTATCCACTTCGGTTCAGTCACAGTCAGCAGGAACTAAGACAAAGAGACTTCAGCATCACCTCTGTTCTCTGTCTTGACATTGTAAAAAAAAAGAATCGTATGGACAATTTTGTATTTAGAATGAGTTTAATCCAGTTTATTTCAAAAGTTATTTTTATTTGCTTGCATAACAAAGCACAGATAAGCTCCATTTGATGTCAGTATAAGTTCTGAGATTCTCATTTGTCGAATATCTGCCCTGAGGATTGTCTCGTGATCGAAACCCTGGCTTTATTATTAAATACTTGCAGTGGACGTAAATGTGAGGAGCCTTATTTTCTTACATTTCATACTGTTGGCCTTCTTGCATTCTGTCATGAGTGCAGTGATGTTCTCAAATAATAAAAAAATTCTCAATTACAAACACCTTTGTTAAAAAATGTATAGTTTTTTAAATTGCTTTAATATTAAAACGCTACAGGTAGGATTAATATAGTTGGATTCTAAAACACAAATTAAGCTAATGATGCAAATCTAATGGAAAACATGCTAAATTAATGTAGTGTAAAATACACTGATACAAAATATGAATAAGTGGCTGTGGCAGCCAAAAGAATGATTGTGTTTGCTTAATAAGCATCAACAATTTGTCTTTTCTTTTTTCTCAAAAATCTGTTCATCTTATTCTTCACTACTCACCTGAATCTTGATAGCATTGCTAGCACCAGAGTCCTTTTCTGTCATTATCGTTCCCAAAAGAATCAGACACATAAACCTTTCTCACAGCATTTTGACTGAAAACGCAGGTGGGAGTAATAACATTAACGAGCATGGCTCCATTCCAGCGATTACTGCAGTGCAATGCAGCAATTAATAATGTTATTAGTTACACCTGTGTTTGACAAGTCAAAATGTCTGTTGTGAGAAAGGTCTAGACAACTGCAATGACTCTGCGTTCCCCCAGGGATGGCATGTGCCCCATTTTGTGAACTACTTCTGTTCATGAACACCTTAGTTTTTACATGTCAGAAAAAAATTAAAATTAGCACATTTTTACAGATAGTTTACCTTAGTGATACTCAGCCATCCAGCATTTAAACGTCACCTATTTATTCTTTAGGGAGTAATATATAATAATTAAAAGACTGCATAGATGATTGGGTTTTATATGTGAATATGTGTGTATTATCAGCAAAGAAATTACGTTTAATGAATAATGGTGTCCTATATGGTGATGTTAGGATTCCTGAACAACAATAGTGAATGTACACAACACTGTACACATTTCTTTTTAGTACATTGCCCTTTTTTGAATTAATATTAAGTTTGTATGTCCTTGTGCCACATGTCTTTGTTCGCTGTCAGCATGTTATTGCATGTCTTTAAAAACAAATTCCTCTTGGTGAAGTGGTGCACTGATTCAGATTCTGATTAATATTTCATGATTGTTTTCCATATAGGTCGATGAGAAAATTAATGGAGACATTCTAAACAGTCAATGTCAGCAGCATGGCTGCCGAGAAATCTTCCTTTGACATTTTGATTTTAGTAAGTTGTACTCACAGCTAATATTTAGGCTTCCAGGTGCCATGAAATGTTAATCCCCTACAAGGCACAGTGCTATAGGAAGCTCTGAGGTTTTCCTGTTGTCATGATTCATTATTATACTTTTATTATATATATATATATATATATATATATATATATATATTAATATATAATATAATATAAATTAATATAAATTTTTTTGAACAACTTTTCTCATTTGTTTTTGGTCTTTGTCAGGTGAGAGTGCTGTTCGTGAAACATTCAAACACTGGTAGATAAATAAGGAAGCAGATACAATCTGATGTGAAATCAAGCTGTTTTTCTGGATAACCATGAAAAGTGCAGCTGTGACCAATTTTTCTCAGCTGATGAGCCTTGACGATAGATTGGCTGTGTTTCCCGTATCATTTAGCTCTGTCGGGTTGCTTTCAGTGTAGATGTACTGTAGTTGCAGCCGTAGTTTAGTATTGGAAAGTTGTTTGTCTTTAGATCTAAACTCCTCTACACAGCTCTGTTTGTGCTGGATGCCACTGCAGAAGTTCCACTTGTTGCATTTTTGCTAAAATACTGTTGCACTCTGGCTTTGCCACTTCAATGAATAAATGGTTCTAATGGTTCCTAAGGACAGGCTGAAATCATTTTGGACACTATAACCCCCCTCCCTTCCCCCAGCCTTCTAACATCCCCATCCACCACCTCCCCTCTCTAGTGGTTAAAAGCAAGAAGCAATTTCTCTTTTTAGGGTGAAAGTGGAAGGCCAATCCTGCACAAAGCAATTACTGCAAGTTCTCGTTCACACACACACACAGAGAAAGAGAGAGAGAGAGAGAGAGAGAGAGTGAGAGTAACACACACTCACTGCATTCGAGCCTTCTTAAATTAACAAGCTGCCTCTAATTGCCTTTCCTGCTCAGAAACTTGTCAACTAATCAACATTTTGAGAGCGACACCTTGTAACAAAGAGGAAAAAATTGGTAGAGAAACCCTAACAACACACCATATCCCACATCAACCCACACACACGCACGCACACATAATCGAAACAACAAACCTTGCCAGCAAACAACCACACAAGCACAAAATACAGTCAGAGCCTTTTTTCTCCCGTGGCACATAATCAGCAGCACCCAAATAAAGACAGCTAACACTGGCAACTGAAAGGCTGGGAGAGACAGAAATGAAGGGATGTGAGAGGAAAAGAGAAAGCGGAAAAAAAGAGATGGATGAGAGGAGAGGAGAGGAAGGGTTAGAGGGAGTGTTACAGCTTCTTAGCTCTTTGGAGTGTGTAAAATAAAGAATCACTTGTATTCCTAATGACTGTGATGTGTGACAGTTCTTAGAGCCATTAGGGGGAATATGAGCCAGAAAAAAAAAAATCCCACAGTGCACCACCCACACACTCTCCACTAGGGCGAAGGTATCGAGAGGGGAGGAGATAGAGATGATGGTGGGAGAGGGAATCAGAGAAGTAGCGAAAATAAAGTGGAGAACAGAAAGTATGAAGAATGTGAAGGAAAATTAGAAAATGGGGTGAAAAGTGAGAAAGATTGGGGAGAGAGTGGGAGGAAAAAGGGGGGAGAAAAAAATGGAGGGATAGGAGGGAGGAAAGCAAGGAAGCGGGCCAAAGTGTGAGAGGATGAGATGGGGAGGGTTGGTGACTACAGGCTCTCTGGTGTCTTCTATCTTTGATCTAAATGTACTTTGGCATTTCTCCTCTCCTCTCCTCAGATGCAATTAGATTCCTCGCTAGCCAAGCAGACGCAGATGAAATGGCTGCTTAATGACTTCCTCGGCAACCCGCCCCGGCAACGCAAACCTTCCATCTGGAGCCTCCTGTTACCCTCCCTCCCCTCCTCCTCCTTCTTCTCTTCTTCTCCCTTTTCTCCTCACCCATCTTCTCCATATTCCTCACTTTGATTTTCTGTCGCTTTTCCTGTGTATTCTTCTTTGATTTGCTTGCTTTTCTTTCTCTTTTCATCTCTACAGTCACGTTTTCTTGTTTAAATTCTCTAACTCCATTTTCCTGTACTCCCTTCCTTGTTCGCTTTACTTTTTCCCCCTTGCCTTGATTGTTTTGTTGGTTCTTTTTTCGTGCCTCCTTTACTTCTTCCTCCAAATGACCTGGATAAGCACCCATTCTCAATTGGACAAACTTTTTAACAAAAAATCAATTTGCATTTTATGTTTTTAATCACGACGAGCACATTTCTTATAAAACAATTAAGTGAAAAAGTTGATCCAAGATGGTGGGTGTAGAACAGCAATATCCCCTTATTTTGAGTTTAAGTAATTACAGGAATAGTTACATGAAGTGAGAGTTGCACACAAAATGTTGCTGGACCTAAAGTACCATACTGTTGCATGTTTTGGACCGTGCTCGTCGACACTTCACGCTGGTGCGCGTAGCCACCACCAGTTAGGGGTTGTATATGGAAAATAATAGGGACGACTGTTTTGATGCGTGCCATTCGGCGGCAGTGTATTTTGGCCTATACTGTCTGTCTCAATACATAAAGGGCACATTACTTCCTGCATTGTCATTATACGTTGGCACTGGACGTCTTGAGGTGCAGAAATGTCCAAAATGGAGGTAATTTGTAGGGATACTGCACAATCCTGACTTTTACATATTATGTTAATTTATTGCTAATGCAGTAAGTAATCATAGTTGATGACAATAGTTATTGGTCATCTAAAATGCCAACGAGTGTTGCCTATCTTAAAATTAACTGTTGTCCAGCCAACAAAGTTTGTGAAGCAACAAACGTATATTTCCCAGAGAAGATTTCACTTCTTCCCATGGCTGTGACTGACACAATGCTGGGTATAATATAAAGCAAAGTGACAATACTTGTAGACTTCACCAATATACAATTTCCAGAGTTATTGGTGAAAATGTGTGGAAATCAAATCATCCGCTTTCTGGTTACAAACCTGCTTGTCTAACCTTCAGGTTACTGTTGTCCCCATCTCTTCATTCTTTGTCCTCATTTCTTTCTGTCTCACTGGTATTTTGCAGTTCTCCGCTCATCTTTTTATCTCTCCACAGGAGGGAGGGCGCATTTTCTAATCCGGCTGAGTAATGCAAATTTAATGAATTTGGCAGTGAAGTCGCATGGTGTGTGTACATGCACAAACATACACTAATATGGAGTGTACACACACACACACACACACACACACACACACACACACACACACACACACACACACACACACACACACGATTCAGACACACACACAAATGCACAAGATTGGGTGTTAGCTGTGTTTGCAGCCAACAGGACATTGTACAGTGGTTCCTCTGTGATACTGGTAGCCGCACAACAGATGGGTGCATATACACACACAATCTCGCTCTCTCTCTCTCTCTCTCTCTCTCTCACACACACACACACACACCGTAATTTACGGATTCTCCACTGTCCAGGACATTCAATCTGCTGCTCTTTTATGGTTTTAATTAATGCTGTTTTGTTTATGCTTATGTATTGTTTTGTATTATTATTATGTATTGTCACAATTTACTGTCATTATGTACTGTGCTGTCTGCCATGCTGCAAGGCCATTTTTGTATGAAGGGCAAAGTCTGTAACCTTAAACACACGTATAAATACACTAGACATAAAAAATATATGCACACATTTGGATTTGATTTGACTGCTGTTCCATCCTCAGAAACTGTTTGGAAACATACTTTTTTTTCCCTCCTTGAGATTTACAGATTTTACAGGAAGGTGTTTTCATGAGGATTGAAAATGTGGTTTGGGATTCTGTAAGAAAAAAATCTGCAATCGTGCAATCCTTTTTATTTACTAAACTTTCCTCCAGGAACAATGTTTGGAACAGTGTATGTTGACAGAACAATGCCTAAAAGCAGCTTAATCACATCCATCATCTCAGTACTCTCCCATACAATCATTCTATGCATTCTGATTCCCTAACCAATGCCTTTACTTAATAGCATTTAAAGTTCTCATACATGTAGGCAGAAATGTATACTTATAGCAATTTAGCCTGTGCCAGTGGGTAAAAGCTGAGACTCTGTGTGAAGAACATGAGTTGAGTGAGACGCTCTTTTCAGAACCTCTCTGGTAAGAGAACCATAGAGCTCAAGTCTGAGTATTATGGAGCAGTAACATTCAACATGTACCCTCCAGCTAAGAGTATTATCAGTGTGTACCCCGAGCACTTTGACAACCTGACCTGTGCAATGGATGGATGGTATAGATGACTGCCAACAACGATCGCCCACATTGTCACAGGTCAAAAACCATCTCCTCCATCTTTTTCACATTCATCACAAGAGGGTTAGCCTCACACCAGTGCATAAATCTCTTTATCCAAGAGAAGTAAGCTATGGTACAGCTTTATACATTAGGCCAACAATGGCAGTGTTGTCTGAGAATGTGATACAGTAGCATTGCTTCAAGGAAGGCAATCATTAGTGTACAATGTGAAGAAGACCAGAGGAGCTAACACAACCCTGAAGAGCACCTACCGGAGTGCCCCCAACAAGCTAGTAAGTGAGTTAAGATTATTTCCCCGTGTTTATATTGTACAATTCCACACCTCATGATATGTGTCCAATGCCAACATCCAGTACCAATGCAGGAATAAGTGTGGAGTTTGGGGTGGTGGACGCTGGTGTACAGCGTCAGACTTTCATGCAAAAGACCCAAGTTGACGTCCTGTCACAGCTCACATTCAACATTCACGTTTTTTATTAACTGTGACCACAAACTTTCCCTAACCTTAACCAAGTGTTTTAGTTGGCTAAACTCCACCATACCTTACCCACAGTGTATTTGCCATGGGCAGATATTGCAGAAAGCAAGAATTTTAAAAACATTGTCATTAAAAAATAAAAAATAAAAAAAATAAATAAATAAACCTTGGGGGTTTTGTAACATACATCTCATTCAGTTTCTGAATCAGTATGCAGGGCTTCCTAGAAGTCAGTGCTGAGCTAAAATCAACAAAACATAAACAGTGTGACACTGTTCATGGTGACTTCTGTACCACTCCAATGGCTACTGTCTATCAAAGTGAAGAGAATTAAAGACCTGATTTAACCTCTGCCTTAAGAAAGGACACCATAATCCTCTCAAAACATTTCATAATGATGGCTGTTAGTGTGACAGGCTGGTAATCACTGTTTGTCTTGCGGCAAAGTATTTCATGACCAGGTGTAATGATAGAATTGTTTTCCCAGAGGGTGGGGATGGTATGGGAATCAGTAAGTAAGTAAAGATTCATTTCAAATGAGCACTTTTCAAAAGAAAAGTTACAAAGTACTTAACAGCTGAAACCATTCCGCCCAAAACATCAAACAGACAGGAAACTAAAAGGCACAAAAGAGGAATGCAGCAAAACAGAATTAATCCAGGCATATCATAAACAGGACAGCAAATACATCAGTCCAAGAGAGCGAGGAAATATAAGCAATTCTTGAGACCTTTTCTTTTTCAATACCAATTGAATATGACATATAGATGAGAAGATCTATCAGTCTAATTTCTGTGTGTTAACTACAGAGCTGGAGCTATTTCTTGACCAAACAACATTTTATCCATCCGCACATCAGTGCAGCCTCTCTGCTAGTTGACTACCTGCCTTACTGTGACAACAGAATGGGAAAGTCACTGGGCCTGGTTGTTGTTCACGCCAACAAATAGTTACAGTGCATAATTCCCTGAAAACAAAAAAAAAATTTCATTTTTATATGTCTTTGTTTTTGGATTAAACAAAGTAGATATAACATGATAATTAATGCGCTTTAGAGGTGTTGGTAGGTGTGTTTTTGAACTTTGCAGAGAGCCAAGCTAGCTGTCAGTCTTCATGCTAAGCTAAGCTAACTGTCTCCTTGCTCCAGGTCCATACTTAACGCATAGACATGACAATGGTATCGATCTTCTCATCTAACTCTAAGAAAGCAAATAAACTTCCCAAAATGTTGACTCATACCTTTAAGCTGAACTCTGGGTACAATCGGTTACTCAAGTTACTATATGGTCACAACAACAGAATTTGCACTTGGATGAAGGAGTAGAGTAGGTTTACATCTTAAGAAACTGATTTAAAAAGTAACTCACTATTTTGCTATGGCCCGCCCTCATTAAAATGAACATTTAAGGCATTTCACTGAAGCTCTCATCTGAAGTGGCTTACAGTCAGTGCAACCATACAAGTTATTTACCAGAGCTGCGATATCACAAACAGTTAGGAGCTACTGCAAAAACCTCTTCTGCATCTCTCATCAGCTCTTATTTATCTTAGTTCCTTTCTCAGTGCCTCTCTCTCTGAATAAGATCAGGATCAGCTAATTGCCTGAGATGTAAAATCTAAAAGATCCTTCCTAATTGACATTTATTTGGCCAGCTTGAACTGTACAACTTCCCACTAAAGCATTAGTTGGTTTCAGTATTTTGCAAATGTGGCTTGCAATACAAAAAAAGAAAAAACTGCTTGTTAAAAGCTACCAGAGTCCAACCATTGTTTGTGTTTTTTGGGTTTGTTTTCTCAGTTTTTAAAATAGAGTGCCTCAGGCAGTCCAGTTTTGGGCAATTTGAATACTGATGTAATATTTAATGTGGAATGTTAAAACAGTGTTGGTTAAAGAGGAATATCATTGTCATTTAAATGTATTTCCCATGATTAGCTTAAATTCCCAGAGCCATTCTTCACTCATACAGTGTGTTTTTAGATATTTTTACATTTACTTTTTCACAGTTTTTTAAACAAACCGGAGAGTGGAAAACATACTGTATTTTAAAATTAATGACTGTTCCTACAAAGGCCATCCAAAGAAATTATGAGGGATTATTTCATCAGATGATTGACAGTAAGCAGAACATAACATAACGAATACACTGATATCAAAACAATTGGTCATAACGATAAAAGAGGCTTTATGTTTATCCAGTGTGGAGTTTCTTTTCATATGGGACAAGATTGACTTTGTCTGAATGGAGAAAAACCATCTCTGATTATCTTCAACTCTGCTGACTGTGTGCAGTGAAATAGTGGGGCAGCCAAGACGGTTAAAATGAAATAACACTGGTTTTATCCTTCAAGATTTTTTTTTAGCTGTGTCATCTCATTCATTTCTGCCTCTCTCTCAATCTCCATCTCACCTGCTGTGTGCGCTAACCAATGATAATGAAACACCTTCACTGTGGCAGAGCAAGCTAGAGACTCACAGCTAGAGCCTTCCACTACTGCCCAGTGAGTGTCTCTCACACACACACACACACACACACACACACACACACACACACACACACACACACACACACACACAAAAGAGTGTAAAAGTACATGCACAAACATTAGCATACATATACTGGGGCCACACCTGTATACTGTTACTGTAAATCTCTTTCACAAACACACGCACAGACAAATACATGCACATACACAGTGTTAATCTACTTCTTGCCAAGAGTTTGATGAGAAGATTGATACCACTCTCATAACTCTACGGTAAGTATGGAGCTGGCTAGTTGGCTAAGTTGTATCTGGTTTGTATAATCCACAAACAAAAATGTAAAAACAACAAGTTGGGGCTTTACAACAAGTTACACGCTGCATCTATTTCTTGGCAGGGCGTGCGGTGACTTCCCAGAGTCTGAGATTGCCAGGAAACCACCAGAGACACCACACAGAAGTGCTTGACAGATGGATAAACTGTTAGTCGTGAAGAAATAGTTACAGCCTGTAATGCCATTTTTACTTTTATGTTTGTGTACTGATCAAACAAACAAGATACACTGTGTCAGTTAGTGGGCTTTAGAGGTGGTGGCAGGCATAGAGCCAGGCTAGCTGTTTCCCCTTTCTCCAGTCTTTATGCTAAGCTAGGCTAACTGCCTCCTGGTTTCATCTCAACTCTTGGCAAGAAAGTGAGTAAGCATATTTCGCAAAATATCACTATTCCTAGTATTCAGCTAGCATTGTACTCCTATAACACTGTCAGACTCACAATTGGTAGTTAAAAAAACCCATTAAAACCGATGTAGCTGAACTAGACATTTAGGGCCCTATTGTAATTGTGAAATGACAAGTGCGGTAGGGCTTGGGTGCACAGACTGCGTGGGCGTCTCCATGCGCGTCTGCTATTTGTAGGGGCAACAGCGCTAAGTGCAAAAGGGCTGGGTGAGGTGGAATACAGATCAGCAGGGCGTGGTTATGAATAGCTCAACAAATGAAGAATTGGCTTCTCCAGGAAATCATATTGTTGTCTGGATGGTGCAGAGCGGCACAATGTGAACACATATATTACCATAAATCTGCAGCCAAGGGCAGATGGTGTGGGGTTTTTTAACAGTTAATTAGTATAATGATATAACCCCGATAATACGACGTCTCCCGCATAAACGGGCCGAATACAGAGTTATAATGGACCTGTCTGATGTGTGTAGAGGTGTGTGTGGTTATTTTGTAGCAGCCTGGTGTCATTAGCACGTGATTAAATCAAGGTAAACACAGTTGACGGCTGTGCGTAATGGCACTGCGCTCTGGCATGGCACTTGTCAAATCAGAGGCTGCAGATTTATCAACATATCTGTCCTGCTGCCTTCAGATGGCTGCATGGATTCAGTGAACTGAAGGAGAAGCTTTTCATGCAGTGTAAAGCTGCTGTGGCCCATCGTCTTTTTTCATTCCACACATCCTTCTTCCTTGGCAAAGCCTGGCGCCTACATTACCCACAATGCAACTCGACCTCCGACAATTTGTCCGGGGCAGCTAATGTAGCCTCAAGCTGCTACCCTCAATGAGGAGAGAGCTACAGAGGTCTTGTAAGCTGAGCTCACTTCTTTCTTACTCCACACCCCAAGATTTTTTTCATTTTCAAACTTGTTGTCCAACCAACGCTGACTCAAGTGACAGCACTTGAGGGAATTTATCAGATTTCGTGTAGCTCTCTCTGGAGCCACAAAGAGCTTTATACAACTTTTTTCCACATGTGCAGTAGTACTACCAAAGACCTGTTAACATACTTTGAAATGTACAATTGGTGGAGTTCCCCTTTAAACACCTATAAGGAAAGTGAGAGTTGCAAGAAGTGGACACATGAATGGAGAGAAGTGATTAGCATTGGGAAAGTTGTTATAATTCCTTATTGTTAAGAGGGAGTCATTTGATAAAAATAGAGGAATGCACTGAGTAACACTGTAACCTTTAAAAAAAAAATATTATAATAAATGAATGTTCTAATTTGACCCAATTTTCAAAATGTTTTATGGATATCTGAGAAAGGAAAAGAGTCAGAGACGAGATGATATATGTTTAGTATCAGTTCACCCAAATTACAGATAGGATAAGGTAAGATATTGTCTAGAGATATTTTCCTTGACAGTTTCTAACTCTGTATCTGATGTAACCAACATAGCATTAAATGAGATGTGTATTTTACAAATCCTACAGTATAATATTGAATTGGTATTTTAAATTTAGTTTAAACTTTTAAACCAATTTAATTGACACATAGAACAGATGGTAAAAGCTCTGCAGAATATGTAATGGTTCAGACAGTATTGCTTTAGGCTGCCTTAAGACATACTTTCACCAACAATGTACAAAGTTAACTAGAGACACAGAAAGACAGAAACAAGAGAGCCTGGCAAAAACAAGCAGGAGAATGAATACGAATGACACAAGGTGACTTCAATTAAATTGTACTTTTTTTTCATGCATTTGCCAACTTGGCTTGCCCTAAATTTACATTATTAACATATCTATGATTACACCGCCACAAATTATTAAACTACTATGCTTATCTGATGGGGTCATTTATAATAATTTCAATATTTTCAAACAGTATTGTTGCTGTCAACCTAAAGGCTCATGTCTGCAAACTGTCTGCCTCACAGGAAATTTGAAAAAAGGGTTGAAAGTTGATAACACCAATGTCCTTTTGACATTTTAGAATTTGTTAACTTGTTATTACTGTGGATATTTTGAGTGCAACGCCAGATGAGCAATAAAACATGTCAAGGTTAAAAGAACAAGGATGATGACCATTATGAAATTGTTGCTCTGATACTGACTGTGTTTGCATTAATTTATTTATTAGAAATTCCTTCTTACTCGATGAATATGTTTTCCTAAAAGTCAAAATTGATTTCAGCATAAAACAAATGAGCTGCTTGTCCTCTCCTCAAGTAAAACCATTGCTGGTGTGAGAGTAAACAATGGGCATCAGGTAGCATTTTTCCATATGCAAAAATAAGTATTGGCCAGATTACACTTAATAGTTTAGTCTGAAACAACTGAGATTAATTAGGAGAATTATCTCCACATTTAAAGAGCTTGATTAGCTCAGTTAAATTCCTGTCCCATCAATTACAGGTTTGACTGGCTGTGACACAGCTACTAAAGAGTTATCCATTCATCCAACTCTCTTTTTTCTCAATCACTGACTTTCCCTGCATCAAGAGTTGCCCCTGTCTTTTTCTCACCGACTCTAGAGTTACTGGTGTTTCTCTAATAACTCTGCAAGGGTCGAGAACAGAAGACAGAAAAGGTTAACTTGCAATAAATAGAGTCCAGACATGTTTGTTATAGGCGGGCAAATGTTTCATAAATTATTGAGGTGTGTGTCTGTGTACTCCTGCATTAGTGGCTGCTGTATCTGGGTTTGTGCAACAACCACTGTTAATCATAATGTCTAATCATCTAAGTAGCGTAACTGTTTTTTTTTTTTTTCTAAATGAGACTTCAACAAAAAAGAAACTTATGAGTCTCTAGCTTGTTGACAACATCCAGGATATATCGGGAAATGGATTTTTTGAAGGTTAGACGAGAAAGAATAAGATCAAGAGGTTAATGACAGTGAAACAGATATGCAGGCATGTACAGTATACTGTATAGAGGAGGTTCAGGTAGTCTCTCAAAGCCACATCTGTGACAAATGGTAGGCACAAACAACAAATGATTATAAATGGCCTAAACATTATGTTCATATACAACTAATTTGCATTAGCAAACACGTTTTGTAGGGCCACCTGGATTATGTTTTCATCAACATAATGAGGAAACATTTATAATGAACTGTTCACTGTCAATATGAAATGTTCATGGATCTGCGAAACATTCATTGTCAGCAAATGTTGTTTTTTCCTGCAATATTCACATCTGGCGACTAATGCATGATTAACATTTTTATGGTTCTATTAAGGCAACTCAACATGCTTGGTAAAGGTTTCGGGAAGATTGCGGTCTTGGTTTGATACTGGAAAAGTCAATGCTGACTTAGAGCACAAGACAGGACACATTGACTTTTTCAAAATTTTACCAAGACCATGCAGCCTGTAAACTTAACATCAGATGGGACGAAATCTTGCCAACAGAGCCAACAGTCTGCAGGTTTTAATTCCAACCAATCACCTCAACTGATGATTTCACTGATGAGTTCTTCTGCACTAATTAAGGCCCACTTACACCAGCATTTCAACTGTGAAATTTCCCTGCGATCATATTTTCAATGGAATCTCTGCAACAAGTGTATTCAGTTGAGATGAACATTGACATGCAAATGTGAACCATTGACTAATAGCAAACCTCCTTGACAGCACTGACCTTTAACAAAACTCTGCTACTTATACAAATGAGACATGGTTTGTAGACAGTTAAGTCGTACAAATACATCTCCTGAATAAACTGTGTGAACATATGGTCAGGTTAATGATGTTCAGTGACATTTATGGAGCTAGCTAGTTCTGAGAGCTTTCTTTTAACTCTTAAATAACTCTTTATTGAATTATGTTCAATCCAAAATGCCGGCACAGTACAGAGAAAGTAGAAAGAATCTTGGGGAGCTACTGTATTGTGACTGACTTTCTGGCTTGCTAGCATGTTAGTCATTAGCTTGCCAGCTACGATTGTTCATCCAACTAGCCCTGTGAGTCTTCACCAAGCTTTTACTACAACCTATTTCACAAATACGCACAAATAAATAAATCTCTGTGTGCCACAACCTGCAGACTGTTGGCTCTCTGTGGCACATGGCTGGCCATCCCTAATTTAGAAGAAATAAATAATAAAGAATAACATTATTTGAACCCTTGTTGAATTAAGTCAGACATTTTGGCATTTGGACATTCACCCAGGGAGTACATGGAACTCGGTACGTCATCTCCAAAACTGTGTGTGCGCTTTTGTGAAAGAAAAAGACCCTGACATGCAGAGGGCCAGCTGGTAAGTGTGATGGATGGATGTTGCTGCTCACACACACTGTGCTCACTGTGACACACACACAAACACACAGCTGACACACTGTTTATCACACACACAAACGACGATACACATGCGGACAATTTTAGCTTGCAGGCCTTCTTTGTGTCTCCCATACACACACACACTGTCAAGTACACTTCAGCGTGTCATCTGTCTGCCATTTATTCAAGCACAAACGATACTCTGTGTGTGTGTGTGTGTGTGTGTCAGTCAGATAAAAATGTGTCCCATCTCTTTTTGTTGTGTTGAATAATTTTCTATATTTCTGCTCTTTGTGTCAGCCTGTTTGTCCTTCCTCATCTTGTTGCTCTCCATTCCCTTATTTTGATTTCCTGCTTCCTTTCTTCCATCTTTCATATCCCTCATTTCTCTCTCTCTCTCTCTACCTTCAGTTTTGGTGTCTGCAAGGTTGGGCTGCCTCTTTTGGGGTGAAGGTGTAGGCTCAGTCTGGCATTCAGGTGCTCAGAAGGACCTGACTTCGTGGTCCTCATCCCTCTGATGATCCAGCCCCAGAATGAGACACAGTTTATGCATGTACTTCTTGTCACCATTGCTGCAGAAATAGTGTTTTCCGGGTCTGCAGGATACAGATAACAGGTTCCCATGAGGGTTCCCTCTTTCTGTCTCAGGCATATTATAAGTTTATGCATACATCATGTGGACAAATATACATGTGCATGGACAGATACGACACACGTATTGCTTATTGATGTACTTGCTGCATGACAGCCACACATGCAAGAACTGACACACGGCACTCACGTGTGCTGTGAGCACAGACACACACACACACACACATATGCATACATACACCTCACACCTTTCATGCACCCACGCAGAAACGCTCCACACACAGTAGAGTACACGTACACACACCGACACACACACATCAAAGTGAAAATAGTTTTTCTTGATATTACTCTGGGTGTCAGCGCTGGCAGCCTGAAAGCCAGAGATAGAGAAACAGAGGAAGAAAGAGGCAAAAGAAAAGGAGCAGAAATAGAGAGAAAGGCATTAACTGGTGACATCCATGCGAGAAGGTATCTGATGACTAGAACTATATTTCATTTTCACTTTCTCCCCTGAAAGAAGCAGCCGTTGTGTGTTTGTTCATATATACACATATGAATGTGTATTAGACTGCTACTTCATGCATGCATGCATGTGTGTACATTTGTGGTGATGTAGAATTGTCTCCAGTTTATTTATGCATGAGTATACGTGTGCAGATGTGCTAATAATAAATAATACATTTATGGACAAACATATTTATGTCACTGATCATTGGCGATACCAGTAGCAATGAAATTCGTAAACTTGGCTGTTTCCTGCGTAGGAGGTTGTGAAAAGTATGAAAAACTAATAATTTAGGGTTTAATTTCCACTGAGGTCACATATGCTCAAACATTTTGCACTTAATACGGTAAGTTGTAAGGTAATAAGGCTAATATTTCTCAGTTGATAATTGGTAATATTAGAGATTGTTTAAGGTTGTACTGTGTGTTGACATTTAGCATATCACATCACTTTATTGTTGTTTCTTGTTTCTTCTCTTTTACTTCTCTCTTTCTCAGAGCCGAAGGGAAAAGCCACAGGTCCTAAAGATTGTCCTTTTTGTGCTACATCAACATGTGCACGTGTATGTGTGTGTGTGTGTGTGTGTGTGTGTGTCTGCCTGGATGGAAAGGTGCCATTGGGTGTTAACAGCACCATCTGCATTTGTCCCAACACACACACACACACACAGACTGAGGCCGATCTGTGTGGAGAAGCAGTATTTGAATGTGTGTATATGTGTGTACAACATACATACAAGTGCATAGGTTTGCATCACTGTTGCAAGTTTTTAAAAATGTGTGTATGTGTGTTTGTGTGTAGCCTTGCACATGCTGATGTGGCATGGGAGCTGTTTCCCAATCATTCAAATGTCTTGATATCATTCTCATTTCCAATTTTTTCTCTCTCTCTCTCTCTCTCTCTCTCTCTCTCTCCTTCCCTCCTGCTCCCTCTATCTCGCCTCTCTTTTTCATATGCTAACAGTCTGATTAGGGATTTGTTGGCCTCCCGGCAGTTTGAACCAATCAAGAGCCAGTTTAACTGAGAGCGCTCACACCTGTCCTGACAGGAATGATAATGATCTTGGCCAGTCACCACCGCTCTGTCCCGTTGCCACGGCAATCAGCCTGTTTTGGAATGCCCACGGTGGCGTATGAGGAGAGGCATTGCATTCAGATGGCTGTGTGAACTCAAACTGTGAGTCAGTTTGAAAAGAGCAAAATGTCCTTTATGCATCGCTACATCAAATATTAAACCCAAACTTTTTCCCTTCAAAAACAAGCCATTTCATCAATAAATTGGTTTCACAGACTGTTTGATGTGTTTGATGTTTCACACCTCTTCTTTCTATAAATAGATATTTTGATAAATTTGTTAATTTTAAACTGCTAATTCTCGGACTCGGTATCGGCAGATACCCAATGTTAAAAGACTCAGATCCGGATTGCAACATAAAGAAATGGATTGGGACATCCCTACCATCAACAAATCCATTCTTTCTGACTTATAAACCTTTTATAAAGGGTGCATTATCCGAGAGTTTTACTGAATCAATATAAACCATAGCCATTTAGTTAAGGTGTTTGCTAACTGAAGGTTTAGTTGTGTAACAGACTGAAAACAGCTCTGAAATCAGTATTGAATTAAAATGAAAACATATTTAAAAAAACAGTTAATGTGTCACTTTTTAAGCCACTACCTTTCAAATTCATCTCACATGTCTCTTCCTTCAGTGAATGGTCACGTGATGACACCTGAGCCAACTTTATTCACTGAATGAACACCGAGATCGACAGTCAGTACTGTTTTGCACACTGTTCTTTGCTCGGAAGAGAGGGGAGCGATGTGGTACCGTCACAGCTTAGCGAAGCCGTGCATTTTGCCAACCCAGGTGACAGAACAGAATCAACCACCGGTGAAATAAAATCATTTTTCACATTCACACACTCGTATATGCAGTGAAATGCTTACACTGTAGCCGATACTGATCCATTAAAATGTGCCCACATCAGTCCTGATACCGATCCTTAGGATCAGCTTGGGACACCCCTAATTAATGGTAAATATAGAATTTATTAATCATGTGTAGATTACTTATATGCCATTAATAAGAACAAATATGTTAGGTTTGGAAAAAAAACCCATCTTACTGGTGTTTATCCTTTATTTTGGAAGTAATCCAATAATAAAGGGTTATGGGTTTCTTACTTTCTAATAGTCTTTTTTTTTCAACTGCCCATTGAAAGTTTTCCTGATGAACTAAAAAGCTTAAAATACAAAGTGTCCTGCTGGAGGAGAATAAATGAATGAAAGGGATTAAGGGATAAGAATGCCTTATTATAGGGTGGTACCTCTTTTTTAGCTGTTTTGACTTCGACGACTACGAACACGTTCTCAGATATAACTCTAAACTTCTCAACACCACGACCCATTTCAGAACTCTAGTGATAAAGTATTGTGCCCTGCTTGACACCTGATTTTCCAAAGAGCGGAGCGAGACAGAGAGAGAGAGAGAGAGAGAGAGAGGGAGACAAGCAGGTGAACTTTCAGAGAGACAGAATGAATCAAAAGATAGGTAGAGACATGTGATGAGACCGAGAGGAGGGAGATGGATGCAATGGAAATGCAGAGGGACACGAGACATCACTGAGAGTTGGAGCTTTTTTTTAATTTTTTTTTTATAAATAGCTTTTCTTTTATAACATTTAATGCAAACCAAACCAAATAATTAGATATATATTTATTATAATGTGCTGTTATATGTTATGTAACAAGCGGCATTATTAAACAGTTGGTATTAGTAAAAAAAACAATGTTAGTTGTCTTTTGCAGCCTAACCAGTGTTCTTTCTGATAAGCAATTACGCCAATGAAGTTATGAGAGAATGAAGCAAAAATGAAAGGTAGAGAAAGAGATAGCAAGAAGAGAGGTAAAGATAGAAGGGCTGTCTGCTAACCCACACACCTTAGCCTTTCATCAGCGCCGTATGCGTAGGCGATGGTGGCGTGTGTTGGTTTCTATTCATCTGATACCTCTGACTCGTTCTTATTAATACAGTCACACCTTTATTTATTCATTATCATGCTCATGTTTTATTCATCCCTTGTTTCATTTTATTTTTATTTACTGCAAGCGCTTTCAACTGTCATCAACTGAATGCCGGAGTTTGATCAAACAGTGACAGGAACGAGTGTGTGTCTGTTTGTGAGGGAGAGAGAGGTGGAAAAAGAGCAAAAAGTAGAAAGAGAAAAATGGAGGGAGGTAGTGAGAGCGATATGGACACGTAGAGACAAAGAGGAAAGGAGGTAGGGAAAAAGTTACAAAAATTTAATTTGAAATCCACTTTATGAAATTTTACTTTGGTTTAAAAAGCAGCATCTCACCTAGGCTATAGGATACAAACAAACCAAACCACACACATTTTAATACTTTTTTTTGGTTTATGTTTGCTTTTTGAAAATAACACATGCACACAGGTAGCATAAGAGCCAAGTGCCAACCCTCCGTCATCTTGTAGTGTGCTCAACAGCTTGTCATTTTAACTCCCCAAAGACACATGAAGGAAGTGCATTTTAAAGATAAACAAATTAAGGGATGAACACTACCTCAGACTGTGAAACCACTCCCCACAAAACAACCATAAAACTGGGGCAGTGAACAAAAAAGTGTGCCACGGTCAGATTCTTAGCAAACACTGGCCAGGTGTCTGCTTTAACTTAATGCCCCCAGGAGGTTTAGCTTGTACAACCTTCTGGGGAAATGTTTGGACTAAATAACTTAACCCACCTATGTGCATATGTTGCTTGTCTTTTACTTTATTTCTTGCCATTTTAAAGAAGCAGCTGAAAACCTTTGCTACACTGCTTTGCACCATGTCAATCAAAAGTGAATAGGGTCTTTTATTAAGTTACAGACATAAAGTGACCATTATTTTTATGTAAAAGCTCAAGCAGAGTAATCCTCTGTGTGTAGAGGACTAACTGTGAGCCAAAAAGGCCTCTTTACAAGTCCCACTATCACTACATTTTTTGAGTGTTGTGCTACAGGCCATCTCTGCTCGGGTTAAGTGCTTTAATCAAGGGATCTCCTGCATGATGAAGGAAGGAGGACTGATTTGTCATTCACTCCCCCACCTGTTTTACCAATATGATAAACTGACCTCTGAGTCATTTTATCAGAGTACCCCTGGGTGCTGAAAGTAGTTATAGATAAACCATAAATCGTGATTTTCAAAAGGAAATCTGAATCACAGGAGAGCAAAAACCAGTTTGCCCTCAAGGGGAAACACTATACTTCTCACACAGACACATATTTAGGACGAAGTTGAGTTTTTAACGATCACATTGATTGCATTAAAATGGCATGGCTGAAGTGAATAGGATCTGACATAAAAAGCATGGCAGCTATTGGAAAACCTGACTCCACTCGTCTGAACGTCTACATGAAGATAAAGGAACAAGCAAACCTCTACATGGAGACCATGGGGTGTGTCCACTGATCTCAAATCTGAACACACAGACATGATCCACATATTTTTAGATTCAGTGCGACTTTGGCTACATTTTCCGATGTCCATTGCAAATAACTCTGCCTAGAATTCATACAAAAGACGCTCCTCTAACTCCACAACCTTCCTGAAAATCTTGGTCTATGGTGACATTATACTTCCTGTTCACGTCATCATACAAATTTAACTCAAAATCTTTTTTATTTCACCACCAAGCTGATAATTTCACCAAATGTGGACTAATTTTGCCAACTTAACAGTATATTTCCACTCGTTTTTGTTGGGTCAGGCCACTATAGCAACTTCGCTCTGCTCCACTGAGATTTAGCTTTCGTCAAAGCTTCCCTTCCTGCCCTTCTGGATTAAACTCCAGCTGCACTGCTGCATCTTGAGGTCTACAAATATATTTCCAATATCAACAGAAACGCCTCTAATCTGGCATTCAGGCCTGAGTTTGGCAGATTAACATGTGTGCCTGCACTTACTGAGAAAAAAAAAGTCCTGGAAGTTGCCCTGGGCCCTATCAGACTCAAGCTCTTTCCCTCGGAAACTTTCTGCCCTGTTATATTGCTTGACCTTTTCCATATACATGCTCTGTAAAATGACTTACAGTAAGGCTACCCTAAAACTATTAATCAAATATATTGCGCTAACTGGTGATTAAATACACAAATCATTCTACAGCTCAAGTGATTTGCTGAAACCAGCCTTCTCACAGTCATGGAGTAAAAGACTGGACCAGACGTGTCATGAAACCAGACAGTACTTTGGTGTAACAAAATGAAGCCAGCTACAGTGTGTAGCAAGGACCACATGAGCCTCTTATTTGTCCACAACTATGGCAAAAACAAAGATGCAGCCACCTTATCCACGCAGCTAAAACTAATTTGTTTGGCAAAGAACACAAAAAGACCTAAGAAATTGGGGGCTGCATTAAAGTTGACCAAGAACCAGGTAAGATGCTTGTAGTCTTTTGTTATATAGTAACATTGGCATCGAAGAACATGGGCCTTTCCCCTTTTAGAAAAGTGAATGTGTCAGTGTTCACATGCCTACTAGTCTGCATATGAACAGATAAATTGTGAAGTATTGCATTTGAGGAGAAATGATGAAACAAACTGAAAGGAACAGTCATTTCCAGCAAGGGGAAATAAAGCAACGTAGTACTCAAATGTCATGGTTTATACAACCACGTGAGACGGGATGTCATAATTGACGTAGCATGCCAAAATGAGTAGACTAGACTCCCATTAAAAGGTAAGGAGGTAGAGAAACAAAGGGACAATTTGGCTCGTCTTTGGAGGAAAAGCATACGTGTAACTAACAGCATTAATAAAGGCTCTTTTTCATATAAATGTCTCAGTAAGCCCCGCCACTGATCCAGCATGTGAAATATCTGGGCTCTTGAACTGGTACACCTGAGGACAATGCAGCCATGATTAGCTTTATGAATTGCACCTGTGCTTTTCCTGCTCTGACAGGTCCAAATGTCTTTCGTGTTATTCCAACAGCATGTGTGTAAACTTTGAGACAGTTAGAGACTCTCACTGAGACCTACTGAGAAAAATAAAATAGAAGCCTAAGATGAAACACACACATTAGGCTCTTGTTTACTTAAAGAAAAGCCCTTAGGCCACTAAAAACAGATGCACTGTATAAACATACCTTATGGTAGCTGAAAACAATAGTCATTTGCTAAGTCAGATCACACAATAATGTCAATGAATCTCTACAAGCTACGTCTGGAGCAACTGCAATTAGAATTTAATATAGCTTGCACTGAAATTTACATTTTAACCTTCATGAATATAGAAGGAATATAAAAACAACAATTATTAGTTGAAATTTCCAATTATGTTTTACTTTTGTTTCTGAGAGTAAATTAAAAGTGTTTATACACATGCATAAATCTGATAGATTTCACTTCATTATAAATCACACATTTCCCTTTTTTGAGTCTTTTTGTATGCACCAATCCCTCAATGAAATGAGTAATGGCTTTGCCGATAAAACATGAACATTGATTGGGAAACACACACACACACACACACACACACACACACACACACAGATGGTCGGATCAATTTAGTGTGAGCTAAGTGGCTGTCACGACATCTTCATCGAGCTGAGACCATGAAGGCCTTGATCTGGAAAAAAGGCCAGAGGGATACACTCAGATATACAAGCAGGCCAACACATTGACACACACATAGATTTACACACACACACACACACACACACACACACACACACACACACACACACACACACACACACACACACACACACACACACACACAGGTGTGCTCTCACAAACACAATGAGAGCAGAACAAGCATTCCAGTGAGATCAAATGTAAACTCATGTTGAATAGCAGGGCCGTTTCTAATGTGTGTATGTCTGTACTTTTCTACTTATTGTCTATCTTCCTCTCTCATTTCTGTAGCTTGAGGTGGTGCATTTTACTTCAATACCTGCCATCATGTCCGAGGAAAACTTGACAGAATTTCATCTTATTACTATTTGGCATGAATGCAATGCTTCTTCTAGGGCTGAAAGTAGATGTAAGTAGATACAAAAAAATAAGCATGGGAACCCTTGAATCATGTTCTAGTGTAAAGGGGTAAAGGCATACACGTCCTGCTAGCTTATTTTTTGTGCTTGTTGTCCTTTTAGTGCAGTTGTTCTTATATTAAAATTACTGCTGAAACAAGATACAACATACAAGAATCTGACAATTTTAATGACTGTGATATGAGCATTTGCTGATTTTTTCCCTGTGTTCTATTGTTGTAAATTGAGTATTTTGGGTTTTAGACTGTTGGTCAGACAGTACAAGGGATTTAAGGCTTCAGATTGGGCTCTACGAAATTGCAATGGGCAGTTCTCACTATTTCCACATATTTTATTACACATTTATCCCCTTACACACAGAACAATTTACAGTACGATAGAAACAGACATACAGCTAAAAACAAGGACAACAATGCTGAAACAGAAACATACAATGTCTATATACAAGTGAAGTGTTTCTGTTGTTTGCAAACAAATACAAATAGTGCAAAGGTATAAATATTGAATGGGTAAAATACTAGATATATACTTTATATACATGAAGTGGGTGGTTATGTACAGTGTATGCATGTGGATGGATGATACATACATGTTAAAGCACAGTGTGTATTTTAAACTGTAAATATATCATTTATAATTTGTAGGTAAGTGGATGTTTTGGTGTTACAGGGTTATTGACATTATATGACTGATGTTAACTGTTCATCAGGGTGATTGGCCTGTGGGATGAAACAGCTGTGTAGCGCCCATCAGAGGGGATAAGTTGGAGGAGATTGTGTCCAGGGTGTGATGGGTCTGCAGTCATGTTTCCTGCCTGTTTCCTGACTCTGGAGATGTATAAGTCCTGAATGGCACCAACGATTTTTTTCTGCAGTCCTAACTGTCCGTTGTAGGACACGTGATGTCGTGTTGCTTTGGCCTCAGGCTGCTATTGTCAAACAGACAGCTCAACAAGATGAGCGACAAGTGTTGGGATAAAAACTTAGGTGACAAACAGGAGGCTTATAGAACCAACATTTACATCCTGCCTTGAGGTAAAAGTTGTGTACTGTAGCCATAATTTTAACAGTGACTAGCCGTCCCATAAAGGGAGAAGAAATCACTCTGCTTAACAAACAGTAAGATGTACTGCTGCAGATTAACACTACAAGTGTGGTCCTCACCAGAAAATAGTGTAAATACAGCGAAGGAAAACAGAATTTGGGGGACTGCGTAGAGTGATTAATCTGTGCAACAACAAAACATAAGGACCTATGTACATCCAAATTAGAATTTAAGAAACTGATCTGTACAGTACCTTGAGAGGACTACCAAGTTATATCTTTAATGAGTCTAGCAGCTGGCGAGACAGAAATAAACCGGCAGTGTTTTCTTCTAAATTTTGTGTTCCTGTGTGTGTTTGTGATACAAAGCTAAAGAATAATTGAGTGTGTTTATTGTTTTTCTCTCACAAAAAAGGCAGCTAATTGACCCAAAAAACATCCTCTCAAACCGAAACTGAGATTGAAGAGCATTTGTGAGAGCTCAAATCTCACTAAACTCAAAACCACCGATAGTGTTAAATGTGGCAAATGATAGCAAAAAAGTGTCTAAACATGTCCCACCAAACACAGGCCAACAGTTGGGGAATTTAGCATGACGTGGTTGTATCAATATGTCAAGATGAACACACACTTGTACATGTAGCTGCTTGTGATTAGCGGGCCTAGAGGACAGTCAGTGGCAACCACCAAACAGTAACTGAATTTCAGCTATTGACAAAAACAAAACAAAAATGATAACATGACCTCTAATCTAGGAAGGGAGTCATTAATGCAATGTAATTGTTAAACTGGATCACAGCTTTGATGAGTGATTAACAGTCAATCTTTATCTGCACCATGACCATAAAGGCAGAAAACACACTGTTAACTGACATACAGTACGAAGTAAGTTTCACATACACACAGACAGGGTTCGACATTAATCATGGCCCTATGGCCCGTGGCCACAAAAAGTTACTTTGTGGCCACCAAATACTCCATGTAGGTGGCCCCCTGTGGCCACCAAGTTTTATCCCTATACAGCGAGCCTTCACCAAAGCAACGTTACAGTTTCACAAACATCCTGATTCCTTCGCACCTTTTAGTTCAACGTTCTATCATTCTATCTGCGTGAGGAAGCAAGACTGTGAACTAAGAGACTGTGAGAGAATATGTTTACAAAGAACTTGAGTTTTCAAATTAAATGAATTATTATAAAAATATATTTTCATTCTGTTAATGTCTTTTCATTTATTGAAGTGCCACAGTTAAGGATCTCCCGTGCTAAAGTCTAATGTCTTGGTGACCCTCCCACCCCGACCTCCACCTTATGCAGACTTTAGCTGGGTCTCAATTCAGAGGCCGCATCCTTCTAAGGATGAGACGGTCTGGTCTACGGAGGATTTCCTATTTGCGTCACCAGCGTCATGAAGCGCTGCTCTCATCGCCTAGAAACCTTGACAGCCGCAGTTGAGGTTTTTAATGCCCCTTGCTTTTTTAACATTTGTGTTGTTAGCTATTTGAGTGAGTTGAAACCCCATGCTTACATTTAAAAGTGTAATCTGCTCAGCCGCTGTTGACGGGTAATGGTGTTGATGGCGTAATAATAATAGAATATGTGGTTAATCAACAATGACTGCATTGCAGTGGTGGTTTTTGAGCATATAAAAAAAATCTAATTCAAGAATGCCAAAATGCTGCTTCTCACATATTGAATTGGATAGCGAGTCTTGTAATTATACAGTATAGAGAAGCATTTTTGGTGTTGGTGATGCCATATTCTCTTGCGCACAATGAATCTTGGGATAGGTTGGGCCGTGAAGGTGTGGGAGAAAAATCCCAAAGATGGGCCAGATGTCTTCAGGATCTTCCCCACACTATAAGCACTTCAATACTCAAAAAAAATTCAACTGAGTCAAAAGAGTTCTAATATGAATAGAGTTTACTGACAAATCAACAAGTACAGCAAACCCGAGTTAGTTCATGGAGCAACCAACAGTCAAGCATACAAGCACACACAAACCTGAGTCAGTCCATGAAGTAACTGACAATCCAATGCACACATCTTCTTTTATAGCCATTTTCACCCCTCCTTCTGTGGGCCCAAAGTTGTATAACCACCTGCTGACCTTGGCCTAATTTCTGTGATGTTTTCAACCTGTTCTGAGCCAGACACCACGGTTTCCTCCCTTTTTTCGCATATTATTCTTTGGTCAAAGAACAATTGTGTCCACTGAAGATCTTCCTGTTCTGGCATATTTCCTTGGCCACCTCCCTGATCAGTAGATACAGTAAGTGTACCAACTGAGGAACTGCTTGTTTTCACTCAAGGACTCTTTCCCACTGTCTTCAGAATAATACTCCTTTGTCTGATACACTCTAACCTCCCACTGCCAGCTGCTGCACTTAATTAAGAATACAACTTTACCTGACAACCTAACCATTATCAATATGATTGACTTATACATAATACTGTAATATTGATTATGACTTATTTGACCTCTCTGACCTTACCCTGCAATGATTCAATACTGATTCACCATTATACATCAACATTATACCACATTTGGTGAATAAAATTTCCCACAAAGGATCACCAAGGGGCTGTTGGATCCTTCAAATACAGGGAAAGAAAGCCAAATATTGTAAACTACCTCTTGACTGGATGATTTTTTAAAGAAATCCTAAATAGCCCCACTTGATGTTCTACCATGTGAAAACAATCAATCTCCAGCGCCAAAGTCGTGGTTGTTTTGACCATGCAGAACGGATCAATTATGTGGCTTCAAGCACAGCACAGACACACAAATCAAAGTATGCATGCGTCACTTCACAACCATCCACTGTTCTGACTGTGGAAGCTGGCAGACCATTGCCAGTGGGATGCATTCGGGATGTACTCTGGATGTCTTACAAGAGCTGTAACATCTTAATAATTAGAAATGTCGGGCATTAGCCCTCTGGTAAACTGATGCAGTGCCCAGCTCTCCAGCAGGGCCCTTAGCCACTACTGTAAAACACAATGATCTGGATGTCAGCCTGCTCACAGTACATGAGATCAAAACCTAACCACTTTCATTCCAAGCGCTTGCCTCCTCAGCCCCCCCCCCCCCCCCCCAACACACACACACACCATCACTCCTTCTCCATTTGTTTCATCTCTGAGCTCTAAGCAGGTGTTGAAACGCTGAACATGAAAAAAAGAAAATATGAAGAAATTTATAAACGAAAAAAAAAAGCTTTCTTACATTCTATCCACCGTCCCTGCCACTTTACAACCCTCTCAGCGGTTTCTCATCCAAATCCAATTTAGCTCATGTTTCTGCCCCCCCTTTTACCTCTCTTCCTCACCCCTCATCTTTCTCTTTCTCCTCATTCCTCATCCTTTTTCTTCTCCCATTACTTTCTCCATCCTTCCCACACTCCTTCTCTCTCTTCTCCCCCGTTCCACCTTCCGTCTTTCCTCCATCTCACTCCTCACCTCTCCCCCCTCCCTGCCATCCCTTCCCTCCATCTCTCGGTGGCAACATGAAAGGCTACCTGTGCGCTGATAGCCAGGGGAGAAGGAGGGCAGAGAGTTAATTAACTTGCTATCTGGGACTGACTGTTAATAGGAATTGGAACTGTTAATAAGAATATAGTGTTGTGCACCGTGTTAGCAGAAATGTAGCTTTAGACAGCACACATAGGATGGGGAATGCGTGGTGGTGTGCATGCGTGCGTGTGTGTGTTTAACTGGAGTATTGTTTGGTATGTACTATACACATCAGTGCTTGTATGTGGATGAGCACATACACAAATATGGAAGTGCGAGTGTGATTATGTGCACACAAACACACACTCACACATACTCGCAGTACACAGACAGGAAGGTGGCAGGTGTAATTTCACGCATTAGAAAGACTCAAGAAAAAATCTCCGCTCTACCCAAACCCCACGCCCCTCCACACACACACACACGCTTCGTCTCCCATCCCCCTGGCTCTCTTCTCTCTCGCCACCCGAACTCTTTGAAGATAACTTCTTCTTATTACCCTAACAATGGCGGCACGGAATGCAACTTTAATTCACGCTCCGAAAACGAGATGGGGAGGAACAGGACACCGCGCCGCTCGCTCTCTCCTCTCGCTTGTTCATGCTGCGGGGTGGAAAAGCGAGCGACGAAGGGGGAAGGGAGGAGAAGAAGAAGTGAGAGAGAAAGAGAGGTAGGCAAAGCGGGAGAAAAGTTCAAATAGAAATCGCAAGGTAAAGCTTTTTTTTTTCTTAAGCGTGAAAATGGTCCTGAGTACCTTTTTCTGTTTTCTTTCCCTATTTTTCTCCACCAACTCTTAGATTGCCAAAGCGCTGACGTGTGCTCTTCCTAACACGCGCAAGCACACAGATACTTTAACACACACATAACAAAAACGCACCTCTGTGCTGACGCGATTCATCTGGTGAAGTGCCACCCACAGCACCGCCACTACCTCTTTGCTTCTCCTCCAGGACCCTGCTCTCAACTTTTCTGCTTCCCTTCCTCTACTGCTTTTTTTTTTTTGACATCCTTTCCTTCTGTCTCCCATCCCCTCTCTCTTTCTGTCTTTCTTGCTCTCTCTTTGCGGTAGGTAGGCAGGCAGGGCTGACAGGTCCTCTTACAGACGAGGAGGAAATGGTTGCCCTTTGAAGTGGAATTGGGGGCCTGTGGAACTGTCTAGTGCATGATTAGCGTGGAGCTCAGAGGGGAGAGAGAGGGAGAGAGAGAGAGGAAGCAGGCTAAATGCAGGGTAAAGGCACGGAGAGAAGAGAGGCAACTGGTAGAGAGAAATCATAAGGATAAAATACGATAGAAGGAGGGAACGGAAGTACAGTTGTCCCTTTCGGACATGCACTTCATAATGTAAATGTGCTGGCAATTTAGAAACTATCCTCCCAAGAAAAACGACAGCATCAGTTGCATCAGCAAATGCCAGAAAACAGCAGGGCAGAAGGGATTATGACTCTTGTCCATCGGGTGTAAAGGGTGGGGGTGGGGGGTGGGGGTGGGTTATCATAGCCCCTTTTATAGAGCCTGTTCAAGGCGGGAATGTTGCACCGTTTTTCCGCCTGCTGCCTGAATAAATGGGGGGGGGGGGCATTATTATTAAGCCAGAAGCTGAGGAAGTAACAGAGCTGAATGGACGTGTTTGTAAAAAAGGGGGACGGGGCAGGGTGTGATGTTTTGAAGACGTGTTATGTGTGTGACCCACCACCGGGGAATTTAAAAACCTGTTCTAAAACATTTGTTATCCATGTTTGAAAGGCCAAAAACCTTAATTTTACACATAGATGAAGCCAGCAATATCACCTGTTCCATGTCTGAAAAGGGCTTACTGTAAAAAGGAAGGAAGCAGGAAAGAGAAGAGGACATCAGACAAATGGGGTAAGAGGGAAGCTGTGACAGAGAAACAAGAAGACACAGGAAGTAGGGGATTGCTATGAAATTTTGTAGCCATTCATGGTCCACAGAGGATGAATCCTACTAACTTTGGTGATCCTCTGACTTGAGGTTGACATTTGTGGTTCAGAGCGAAATATCTCAACAACTACTGCCATGAAATTTACACCAGATAACAGATAGCCAAGGTCCCAAGAGGATACATTCTAACGACTTTGGTAATCCTCTGACTTTGATAAGTTTTCACTTATCCTGACTAATATCTCAACATCTACTACATAGACTGGTACAGAATTTGATACAAATATCCATGGTGTCAAGATGATATATCTTGCTGACTTTGGTGATTCTCTGACTTTTCCTCTAGTGCCACCATGAAGTTGACTTTTTAGTCCTTTTGGATGGTTCGCTGTGAAATTTGGTTCGTGCTATCATAGTCCCCAGAGGATGAATTATAATAACTATCTCCTGATTTTTCATCTAGTGCCATCATCAGGTCAAATTTTCATTTTGTACAATACTTTAGTTTATGACCAAATACCTGCAAAACTATTGATATTCCCATCGGCCTCAGCTGCACTGTGTTTAGTGCTAATTAGAAATAGTTTGCTACATTATTCCTGCTAAACATCAGTATGCTAACATTATAACTGTAAGCATGTGAGTATACTGATGTGAATATTTAGCTCAAGTGCAGCTTCACAGAGCCATTTTTCAGCTTTTTTATTCAGTTCACCATCATTTGATCTCAAAGTCCTATTTCTGTAATCTCACATCTGCTAGAGCTCCCCAACTGTAATATGCATGTTTTTGGCGAGCCAACTCAGGAATAACAACAACACATGAAAATAAAGAAAAGAAAAAAATAAACCCTCAATGCGCCTAAGGGAGGTACGGGGTTGGGAAAGAGGATGGAGAAAAAGCATGATCAGATATGAGATTTATCAGATGAGAAATTATTGAACGGCTGCTAGAACGCTTTTCCTCTTTCTAAAAAATGAAACAAGGTTTTTATTTCATGTATGGCCTTTTTCTGTAGTGGGATACAGATCTTTGGATCAATAAGCCAGGGTCGAAAATTCATCAACCACACCTCTTCGATATATTTTACGATATTGGATGGTGAAAGTGTTTTCTTTTACAGCAACCTTGCTGAACTACTGCAGCACTTTCTTTCATTTACCTAGTTGGGGCCTGCTTGAAAACCTCAAGTTTTGCTCTCACCAGCTGTACATGGTAGAGTGGTTATAGTACAAATGGAGCGACACCTGCAACATGCACATGTGACATACCTCACTCTCCACAACCATCTACTAAACACACCCTCCCAATTTGGCGGTCTATTTAAGCTGCAAACACTTTCCATCTCTCCCTCTGCCTGTCATTGCCACTGCTGCCCTGCATCAGTATTGCTGCCTGTTCTTTCAGCCCAACCACCACCCCAGCATCCACCTGTGGGCTCCGGCTGGGGGGTTTAAGATATTTGCTCATCACTCCCCAATATCTCTATGTAAACATATCTGCGGGGAGTGAGTGAACTATATGTTCTGCTGCTATAATAAACATTTCAAACGTGAGTTGTCTGACTGAACTATTGTGAGATGAGTAATGTTATGTGATCATTTTGTTCTAATTTTATTGACCAATATACGGTGGCCCTGAGGGTCAAAACACAACATTACACAAAACACAATGACATTTCAGAAAACACAACATTACACAAAACACGACGATATTTCAGATTACAGAAAGGGTAGGACAACACTTCTTATTAGTGAACAGTCAGATGGTTCTCCTTTCCTACCTGTGCTCAAATGCTGCCGTCTCTGTGTCCATAGAAACAGTACCTATTTAGTTGAATAACTAAAACACATAAAAAGGACTGATAAAAGGACTGTAACACATTCATAAATTCAAGGCTTCCTAAATTTATAGATGCCAATTTAATGTGATGCTTACTACACATTCACTACATAGCATGTGATCATGAAACTGACACAACAGATTTTATAATTTTTTAAATATAAAATGATTAATATTATTTAAATAAGTTGTGAAATATATTAAAGTCTTGACATCACTTTCTTCATATCACCTTTGAAACTACAAACATTCCACCTGAGATGACAGCATATTCATGCTTTTGTGCTGCTGGAAGACGTTTGTGCAACCATTTGGTTGCATTACTTTTCCAGACAGCTCATTTCAGTACACTGGGAACCAAAAATGTTCCCGCTGCCCTTGCTTGCACAAGCAAACAGCAGGACTGGCACAGGCCCTGCACCCAGGTAAAAAAAAACAAAAAAAAAACTTTTTTTATACAGTTTTAATTTAAAAACAGTTACCTCAAATTCATTTAAAAAGTGCAAAATACATGACAATCTAGTGCAAAATGTATAACATGAACAAAAGCCATGAAAAGAGGAGCCATGGGTTCTTCAACAGTATGCGGAGACCTTTGAGGTTAATGTTCTCCCATGTGGCCTCATCATCCACGTCGATGCTTCACACCTTGGAGCCAGTCCGGATGGCAAAGTGGCTGACCCAAGTGAGGACCTTCCACATGGCCTGTTTGAGTGCCCTGACGTGAAAGACACTGGAGAGGCATCACACACCAAGTTTGTTGAAGGAAAACACACACCTAACACTGGCAAGTCCAGGGTCACCTGATGGTCACTCGCTTAGCTTGGTGTGATCTAGTGGCAGATACCAGGAGTGATTTTACAGTGAAGAGGGTGTGGAGAGATGAGCAGCTTATCAAAGAAATCAAGGCCTAGGTTGATGAATTCTACTTTGGCACATACATTCATGTTTTCCTGGGGAGAAAATAGACAAAGAAAAAGTGACATGCTAAATATTAAGATATTTTATTGAAGTAAAACTACAAATACAACAATCTAAAAGCACTCCACTATAAGTCTTACGTTCAAAATCCTACTTAAGTAAATGTACAAATGCCAAATGTACTTAGAGAATCAAAAGTACTTGTGCTGCAGAAAATGTGGCTTGTGACTGATATATTATTATATATTTTATCATTAGGTTGTTATTACTAATGCATCATTGCTTAAGCAGTATGTTACCGTTGTCTCTACTCGAGGTGGTGCTAGCTTTAACTACCTAATATACTATAAAGTAGTTTAATCCAGTGGTTCCCAACCTAGGTGTCGGGCTCCTTCCTCAGGGTCAAAAGATAAATTTGACTGTTCTTGACATTATTTATGGGGTAGAAAAAAAGAAAAAAAGAAGTTCTGCTACACAAATATTCTTCTTTTGGACTTTTCTCACGTTTCTCTTTTTGTGAAATATTGGATAAGTTTACCCTTTGAGTCTTAAGCAGTTATTTAAATACCCCCAAATTGTACTTAATTACAGTACTTGAATAAAGAGAGTTCTCCCGACATCCGGTTTGTGCTCGCTATATTGTGAATAAGTCTATTGATTGACTTGAGTTCCGTCCAATCACAAATAAGAAGTGTTGTCCTACCCTTTTCCGTAATCTGAAATGTTGTCGTGTTTTCTGAAATGTTGATGTGTTTTGTGAAATGTCGCTGTGTTTTGACCCTCAGGGCCACCGTACGAATAACTGCGTGAGTAGATTGGGTTGCATATATCAGGACACAGTAAACACTAACAACCTTACCTTATTATATTTTATTATTATCATTATTATTATTACTGACATGTGGCATAGCCATATTGTACTATGTATGTAATTTTCTTCCTTAACTGTAAGAAAAATGTAAGAAAATAGAAGACAAAACATTTGTTAAACGTTGAATTGGCCACACTTGTCTAACAGGGTAGTTCACACTGTGGGCACTAAATCCTTTTGGTTTTGGTCAATAATTTACATGTTACATGTTTTCTCAAAAATACAGGCACCTCTCTTTACTTTGTAGAACATTATTTGAAAGTTTCTATATATATATATATATATATATATATATATATAAAAAGTATTATGTTTTTATTCTTTTTTAGGAATGGTGTTCACCACTACACATATTGACATATTTATGTACTGATGTTAGCATTTAGGTCAAAGCACATTTGTGCTTAAGCCTCACAGTGCAGCTATAGCATTGCTGAGGACTCCTTGTCTTGTTAAATAATCAATATCAAGAAAGATTCTCATTAATAAAAAAAAAAAAGTTGGTGAGAGACAGGACTTGTACACAGGTCACCAGCTTCAAAGTCAAGGTCGAATGTATTAAACCACCATAAACCACCCAAACATTCACATACTGACCTTCTTCACCATGCTGCTGGCATTTGTGATGATTGTTAGCATTGGTAGAAAATTACGTGACAGAATATTCAATATTCAATGTACTTCGTAGGGAGACTGTGCTGAACAAACAACAATTTGAATGGTGGCTTACATGCTAAAGGTGCATGACACAAAGCAAACTATGTACAAATAAACACTATACACACCCCAAGGCCAACAGCACCATCTAACAAGGATTATTTTGTCAGCAACACAAATGTATGACACCATACTGAGCACACATTAGCCATGTCCAAATACAATTGTTTTTGGTGGGGTGTTTATACATGCAGAATATATACAAACATCTAAACTGGCTTCTGCTCTCTTTTTGGGGTCTATGTCAGTAGTAGTTTCTCTATGTGGAGTACAGAGGTATGTGTGATAGTTCACTGGCATGAACCTATGTTTTAATTACCTTTGTTTTCTGTAAAGCATTCCATTCCTGTTATAAGTCCTCTGACAAACATAAATTCAAAACAAATATTGCTTCTTCATTTGATTTTATTCATTCACTTTCATGTAGAACAGAATTCTACCTTTCAGTGAAAAGTTATTATAGTGGTGTAGAAAGGATACAGAGCTGCTGCAGTTTCCAAAAAGCCAACAGTTCAGAGACACATTTTCAGTGACACAAATGGAGATGGATTTGTGTTCATTTTTCACCTGTTTAACGACTCTGCCAAAAAGTCACAGGTAAACAATATTAGCTATTTTGTACACTGTGGCATATAGTGTATATATATATATATATATATATATATATATACACACACTATATATATATATATATATATATATATATATATATATATATATACATATACACACCGATCAGCCATAACATTATGACCACTGACAGGTGAAGTGAAGAACATTGATTATCTCGTTACAATGGCACCTGTCAGTAGGTGGGATATATTAGGCAGCAAGTGAACATTTTGTCCTCAAAGTTGATGTGTTGGAAGCAGGAAAAATGGGCAAGCTTAAGGATGTGAACGAATTTTTCAAGGGCCAAATTGTGATGGCTAGACGACTGGGTGTGGGGTGATCCCGGTCTGCAGTGGTCAGTACCTACCAAATGTGGTCCAAGGAAGGAAAACCGGTGAACCGGTGACAGGGTCATGGGCGGCCAAGGCTCATTGATGCACGTGGGGAGCGAAGGCTGGCCCGTGTGGTCCGATCCAACAGAAGAGCTACTGTAGCTCAAACTACTGAAAAAGTTAATGCTGGTTCTGATAGAAAGGTGTCAGAACACACAGTGCAGACCAAGTACACCCCTTCATGGAAATGGTATTCCCTAATGGCAGTGGCCTCATTATATAATAAGGAATATCATAAATTGATGTTTTGTTTTTATTATCGGCCTGGAATGGTATAATCACCAGCAGGGAAACAAACACAGCTAGCTTCATTTTCAAATTTTATCTTCACCCTGAGAGTGAGAGATGGACCTGGAGAAAAATATGCTCCTGGTTTAAATGTCCTACAAGCTTGACTATTTTAGAGAGAGCTCCTGTTCTGTCCTGCAGATGAGTATATAGTGAACATTTGTACATAGTTTGTTCTTATGTTGTTTTGTGTCTTTTATTTGCAAAATTCAAAAGGTTGGTTGTTTTACATGTGGCCAAATTCACAGCAAATCCAAGGAATTACACCTGAATGGAGGTGTTTTCACTCTTCAGGCCTGTGTTTGCTTTTTGCAGCAATCTCGCTATCATACACAGTTGAGATAAATATTATTTAGGACAAGGGACAGTTTCTTTACAATGCAACTTAAGTCATTGCCTTCTCTTGTACGATAACCCTAAAAAACCTTGATCGCACACAGAGATAAATAAAAAAGAGCAACAGGGCTAAAAATGAATATGACATTTGATATTTACCCACTGAAGGATGGACTAAATACTGTCTAGGGAAGAGGGGGATATGGTGAGTGATGTATGAGGAAAGAAGAAAGAAAGAAAGAAAGAGGCATGAAGAGGGAAAAAGAGAGCCCGATTGAAATTCTGTCTCCTCTCTGTTTCAGGAAGTGAGGAGTGGAATCAATGGTCTTGCTTGGCTAGTCATGGTAAAAAACTCATCCCTTCTCCCTCTCTCGTTCACTCTTTCCATCTGTCTGTGTCTAAAACTGATCTTCACAACAACACATTCTTTCTCACGCATATATTCGTCTTTTTTAATACTCTAACACACACTTTTTTACACACTAACACCCCCCACCCCGACTCCTTTTTTCCTCCTTTGCTTCATATCTTTATTTTAATGATGGCACACGATAAGCTACTGAAATACATAGTGTGCAAAATAGCAAATCAGAAAGCAATTGTAAAAACACACCAAAAAATAATTTGCCAAAATAAAAAAATAAATAAAAAAACCCACACACACAAAATGTCACAAAATAAATAAATATGTGCATTGTTAAGTAGACCAAGCAAAAACAAAAATTATGTATACCTTGTGCAAAGATACTTCTTGTTGTTTGTTTTACCTGTGGTCAAAGTGACACCAGCATGAGGAAAAGAGAGTGTAACTGTTGAGTCGCAGTGAAAATCTTCTCGAAGTTTTTTTGGTGAGATGCCATTTTTCAAAAAAGTCATTAAAACAGTTTAGAAAGTTGGCAAATCCACTGGCTAAATCACAACAGCAGAAAGACATTGGGTATTATTAAATTATTTCTTTAAAGTGGGCCTTAAGCACTCTTCATGCCTGTTAATAACCACGCCCACATCTATACAGTAAATGTCTGTGCATTAATATAGATACTCACAGAGAAAGGGAGATAGAGAAAGGTGTAAAGTAAAAGGACAGGGGGCAGAGGGTAAGTGAGGCGACCATTTAAGCAAGTGGTTGTATGTACAGTGAGAACAATGAGTATGTGTAAGAGCAAGGTGGATAAACTGACAGGGAGCGGAACGAGAGAGTTTGAAGTGTCCCCTCAGCAGCCATCTAACCCCTGGCCTTTGTAACGAGCTGCTGAGTGTCTAAACGTCATTCGGCTAACGAGTTATGGCCCAGTTGACACTAAATGGCAGTCAATGGACAGATAGATGGCCCACTGGGAATGGATGAAGTCAATGGGCAGTGAGAGAGTGAGGTCCATATTGCTATAATGGGAGCAATACAATATACTAAATGGTATTTAGCAGACACTTTTATCCAAAATGACTTGAAGCACCTCATTGAGTGCTTTTATTTTTAGAAAGGGTGGCCCCGTTGAAAATCAGGGTCCCTTATGCCTAAAGCTTCTGAGACTTGGAGTACTTACCAAGATTCAGTGGTCAGATACTATGACTTAGGCACAGTCTGTGGGCAAGTATGCTCAAAGTTCTGACAAACACATTCACAATTGATGAAACACTCACATTTTTTACAATATATACTTAGACACATTTAAAATGCTGTTTTATAAACTTAAATTGACCCGATATGTTTAAAGAAAACCTATTGATTACTATATGGTAATATTGTGTAATGATAATATTAGTGAAAGGCTCTGCACATAAAACTATATATTACCGGATATTTCGCTTCAGTCACCTTAAGATAGTCAATGTGGGGTGCCGTGCCACACTTCAGCAAAGGCAGGTTTAACTAAATGGTTGACTGTTGGATCACCAGATTTCTATTCCTGTTCTTCTTCCTAAAGAGCAAAAGACGACGAGACACCCGCCTCGCCTGCAATAAACCAATGTAAAAATCCTTTAAAGCATGGGGATAAGGGTGCACATTTTCAGACCGTCTCACCTGGAGTGTTGCAGAAATAGTTGTGTCAAGAATGAAAAAGGAGAGCTGGAGAGAAAAGTTCAAACCCTCCTTACTTTGTCATCTCTGCACAGCTGGCCAATCACTGTGTGAAGTGAACTGGGTGTAAATGTCGGATTCGGAAAGTTGCAGAAATGGTTGAACACAGACCTCGCAAATTTCGACGTTGGAACGGTGTGAGGTGAGGGTTTACGAAGCTGATCAACCATCTGACAAACACTTCTGATGATGTATACTGGCACCTTAAGTCCAAGAGTAACAGGACATACAATATCCATTCATGTTTGTTAATCTTAAAGGGAGTTGAAATTATTAATACTTACCCAAAAGTTTTGGAATTGGTCCAGTGGATCGCCTCCGCTGGCATCTGCGAATGGGCTACAATGGCTGCAGCGTAATCCTTGCGGGAAATTGCGCACGTGAAAAGTACGTCCACTAAAAGTGCTTGTTTTTGCCACCAACAGGCTCAGATTGTAATCTGAAGTGTCTGACAACGTTATGGAAAGGATCCCTACAGAGACGGACCATTTTGTTAAACTCTTTTCTCCAACTCTGACTCATGTTTCCACCATCGTCTTCCTGCAACAACTCAACCTCTCGCGAGATTTCAGAGAAAGACTTTTCCTTGAGTGAGACTTTTGTTTCTGGTAAAACAAAAAGGATCTTACTCTTTAACAAAACGATCTGTCATTAGTCATTTCGACCCCAAAATTTGTAAAAATAGGGCCCAGGTTTAAAAATACCATTGTTTCCCTTTAAATCAAGAAGAAAAGAATGATCAGCAAAGCAAAGATTTGTGATGACAGGTCTCACAATTAGAGAGTGAACGTTGTCGCTAGCTGGTGTTTTGAATGTTCAGTGGTGGTGTAATGCTGTGTACAGTGTGCACTGTCCTTTCGTCTTCTCTTGAGCTGAATTTCCCACAGGACAATGCCTTTGTGTGTACACTGCATTACTTTTTGTATGAAATTCTGCCAATGACCATGGGATCAGGCTGACCCCATTTATTTTCTATAGCCCAAACAAAATATAAGTCCAGCGGGAGAAGGGTAAGGCTCATTGGGATTTAGAAGCAATCGAGGGGACGGGAGCAATCAATGGTAAAGCGGTATCAATGGTCCTTTTGCTGCATCATACAATTGCAGTCACACTGTTGGTCAATAGACTGACGGTGCAAAGAACAAAAAATGAGACAGGTTACATGTTTTCTGTCTGTCTAAGGGAAAGCGGAGACTGTAGTAATGTGTAGTGCAAATGCTGAGAAAGGTGATCTGAACTCTGCAGCTGTAAGGGTCAGTGAAAATCTAGCTACATTCAAGATTTGACTTTGGCCATTTCTCAAAATGGAAATCTATCCTGATGCAATATTCTTGTTTATTCCTGCGATTGTACTGATATCAATATTTGTGAAAAGGGACTATTCTTTTATAAGGCTTTGAACCAAAAAACTACAGCTTTACTTTGTCTGATTATAGGTTGGTAAAATTGTATTGACAACAGGAAGGACCCTAAAGGTTAAAGTGGGCTGGTTGCTAGCTTAAATCTTGCACCAAAGAGTGTTTTTTTTCCTGTTTTATTCAAAGGAATAGTTCGACATTTTTGGAAATACACTTATTTGCTTTCTTTACGGTGGTTGGATGAGAGGGTTGATACCACCAAGTCTGTGCGTTAAAACTGTATTAATTGAGTTTTTTGGCCACGGGGGGCGGTGCAAGAAGCTGTTCATGTGTTAGCATGAACGAGTTAGCAAGCTGGATTCCTTTTTACACATCCAGCAGGCATGGAGCAAAATGAGGTGGCCTAAGTGCTAAGAATGGATAAAAGGTGGGCAGTCAAGAGAGCAGTCAAAGCAGGGGGCAAAATACATCAGTATGAGACGTAAGAGAATAATAAAGGGCAATGCTGGCCAGTGAAATTAAAGCAGTTTACTTTTAATTGGCATGATCTTTGATAAGGCACTTAAGAGAGGGCTGCTTCCTAGAATTTTTCCTGAGCAAGACTTATCCCGCACTAAGTGTTTAGGACAGCAAATCTAAAAGCTTGCCATAATTGTGTGTAGGTGTAGGTTCAATCACATTAGTCTACATCACTTGGCAGTACAGACTTGTAAAAGAGACTAAGTTTTCTGAAAATTACTTGTCACTTTAATACCAAAATGAAACTGTTTCCTCCTACAGACCTGGTTTTCTTTGGTTATTAGTGTCTATGAAAATCAACAACCCTGGCTTCCCCATAGTAATCTGAGAGAAGGAGCAGTGACCTTGACTGTTGTGGAAGAAGGTAGCAAATGTCTATAGTATCAAGTCTAATTCAGTTCACTGACAAAATGACCATGGTACAATTTCACCCTCTGTTCTTCCACCTTTACTCCTTTTCATCTCTGCTCTGCACTCAATAGTCACACTTTGACTGTTACTTTCCTCCCCCTCTGCACTCCACTCTCCTTTCTACTTCTCTTTCACACAAATACATCACATTTCCAAAAACTGTTTTGGTAAAGTCTGTAGCTTCTGTGGTCCCCAAAAGCAAAGCCTTGAAGGATAAAGCTGGTGTTATTCTGAATTTTTTGTATTGTCAACAAATCCCATGAAAAAGACCAAAACTATGCGTTAGCCCATCTCTAGTTTCCAACTTCTCTGCAATGTCTGTGGCTCTCATCCCCAAGCCCATTTTCATTACATTTGAAGTAAGTATATATTTTAAGTATATAAGTATATATTTTTATTGTTTAAAAGGCTAACTAATTTCCTGAAACAGAAGGACACTGTAGTTCTAACAGACATTACTCAAAAAGGAGTAAATATTATATTTGCTGGGGGCTATTTTCAGCCGTGGATTAATACACACCACGGCACAGCACTGACTCGAAATAAACTACAGTGCTTATGTTCATTATAATGCAGGAACATGTCATCCAGTGCAACAGTGTGGCTCATTGAGGTGTTTTTATTGGACAACAAAGGAGGTCTATGGCACAGAGGAATACGCTATATTAGGCTTTGGCAACACAGACACAGGTTTTCTTATCTTTAGGGGATTTGTTGACATTAAGAAAAATATAGAGTATAGCCAGCTTTATCCTTTAATGTTATTTTAACATGATATGACCACTTAGACACCACTACTGTTAGTCCTGAAGTCCTCTCTTGGCAGAAATTAGAAAATCCCACGAGTGCCCTGGCTTTGTGTATGCCCATACTGTAGATGTACTGTTCTGCTCTTGTTCACACAGTATGTCAGCATGGAACTTCAGTTGTGGTGTTAATATGTCTTGCACAGTTAAATTGCCTTAACAGATTGAGATTTTCCACTTATGTGTGAAAACAATTCTGCCTCCTCCCGCTCTGGCCTCCCCTTCTCTTCCACTGTACCATTTTCCCTTTTTCCTCCTTTCCTTTCCTTCCTTGTTACCTCAACAGCCTCCTCCTGCTGTGTCCTCTTCTCCTCTATTTCTTCCCTCTTCCTTTTCCTCCTCTGCTTCCACTTCTCTCTCTCTCTGTCCTCCTCCACTCCTTCCTCCCAGCTGCCTGCCAACTTCTTACCCCAGCTCTGATTGTTAGCCGGCTTCAGAGCCAAGGGCGGATCTACAGGAATCAAAGATGTCAGGACGTGGCAGATCTTTTCAATGCCACAATACACAGAGGACATTGTGTGGCCATGCCAAAATCAATCTGACTTCCATTCATCACCTAAACCTGTCTGTATAGGGCTTTGGAGATGCCTTGCCTGTCTAAGTTGTCTGTCTGAAGGTCTCCATGTTTGTCTGTAACAGTTTGTCTTAAAGCATCAATATTTTTCTCACTGCACCTGTGACAAACTCAGTACCGTCAATAAATTGGTAAATACACTACTTCTGGCGGAGCTTCAAAATTATGAGGAAGTGATGTGGAAGAAGTATGTTGTAGAGAAACTATGAGTGATGGAAATGTTGAATATGTTATGGAATGTTGTGACTGGTTTGAGAAGTTTCTATGGACAATTTGATGCAACTGGACAATTTTTGTTTTTGCTGTGAGCCATTATAACTGCTTTGGATCCAAGTTGACTACAGTTGCCATTGACGAGAAATCTACAAACTATAGCTACAGCTTTCAATCCTACAGGCCCTGAATATTTCATACTCAAAAGAGATTTCCAGTGGAACTTTTCTTTAACTCAGGCTTTTATATCAAACCTATTTGTATTCTAACCTTTAGGTTTAAACTAAACAGCTTGAGAAAAGTAGTAAATGATTTAATAAAACAAATAAAGCCATTAGTTATGACTTAGAAACCTTTATACAAAAGGTGCCATATTGGAAAGTTGTACCAGTATGACTTAATCTTCAGTATTTTAAGTTGACAGTGGGAGAAGATGAGAGTGAAAAGAACTGTGTTAAAACACTAACACAATATCGGTTTCAAAGACAAACAGAAAGGGGACAGGGAGGATAAATAAGTATGCAAGCACAACAACTTCACTTTAAATGAGAAAGACAGACACAAAACGAAAAAAGGATGAAGATTGAATGGGTGAGACAGGCAGGGAAGTGTAGGGAAAAGTGGCATCGAGTGCTGCTATACTTCTAAGAGGTGTGATAAGAATGCCTCAGGATCCTAAAAAGAGAGGAGAGGAGGCATCGAGTGAATCCTTCATGCCATCTCTATACCTCCTACTCCTCCTCATTTGGTCCCCGTTGCTCCCCCAATCAATAGATGTGTTCCCCTGAAGGCTGACAAAGGGGGCTCGTTTAAACTTATCATTGCAGGAAAAAAAAAAAAAAGTTATCGCCACTGCAGCAGCAGGTGTCTCTGAGGCCCAAGTCGTAGCAGTTCCTGTTTCTCAAGCCTCCCACCCCACCAAACCACTGTCTCCATCTCCTCCTCCCTGCTTTTCAGTCATCATCTCATTGCCTCCTATACAGTTTATCTGATAACAGCAGACTTTCCTAGAATGTTTCCAAACCACACAGTTAAAAAAAAAGTCTTCTCCATTTTTCATCTTGATTTTACAGTGTCTAACCTTCCTTGAAGGCCAAATAAAAACACATATATGTGACACTAAAGTTTGTAAAGGGACATGTTATTTCCCAGACAGGAAAATAGTATAACATAACGCACAGCTAAAAACGTTCAAGATGAACTTCAGCTCAGCAATTAGTGATTTTAGACTTTTGTGAAAAAAAAGAAAAAAGAAAAAAATCAAATCAGTTTATCTTGAATGTGACCAGTAAAAATGCAATGATTTTACACTATCCAGTGTTCTACAGTTGGTGGTAAATGCCCTAACAAAAGCTGGAAAGAAGAAGACTGCTACCAAGTAAACATGGGTGCAAACAATGCAAGTTTCAAACTTAAGAAAAATCTTCTTTGCAAATGTTTTTTGAGGAGACAAATGCATTTAACATGTTTGTTAGACCTGAAAGATACACACAACACGTTTTGGTGAGTAACACTAAATAAGAACAGAAACTTTGTTTACAAGAAAACTCCACATGACACCTTCAGTTAGTTGTAGCTGTATATTTTGACAGCCTCAACATACAGAATACACAAATCACATGGTGGACACTGGCCTTCAGTGACTGACCTAATGGAGGTAATCTGGTTGTTATGATAAAATGCCACATGATCTGAGCAGTTCTGGAGTTAAAATCAGTGAATGTTATAGCTTTTATGAACTGACTTTAAACAGAATCACTGTTGGAAAATGGAAAAACAGTGGACTTTCCCCTTTCCTACACTTCTTCTTCTACTACTCCACTTTGGTCCACTTTCTTTGGTGTTTTCTTCCAACTCCCTCCTCTTCCTCCTCACCCTCTTTCTACTTTCCAAGATGGATAAAGAGGAAATGATGCCGTCATCATTATTCAGAGGGCCACACACACACACACACACACACACACACACACACACACACAGAGACACATACTGTAGCCCACACACACTCAATGATTAACAGCAACAAAAGAGCCTTTTGCTGTATGGAGATTGTTATCATTTGATGCATTAATCTCTCCCTACGTCGCCCTGTCTCCCTCCTTCAAATCTTTGGGAAAAGGAATCACTTTTCTGCCTATCTATAGAAATAGACAAGACAAAGGCAGCCTATATTTTATACAAGAATAGAGATAATTTGAAATGATGCATTCAAAGCCACCCACCTTTAAATGCAGGTACAATAAAAAAACATGGGAATAGTCAGCTGCTATCAAAGACATCGCTTTGTAGTTTTATCTCTGTAAGTAGGGTGGACGATTCAACAGAATAGATTTTAGGTTTTAAAAGGTTCAAAGGCAGTGGGCAGGTAATGACAGAACCACCTTGAAACTTGACAGATGCATATCAAACTCCTTAATTACATTCACTCCATGGCAACTCTTTAAATTACTGCCTCATCACTTCTGTAATTACGGTATAATTTGACAAAAACAAATTGCAATATGATGGTAAATTAAGAGTTGTTAAATAGAAACTGCTAACAGTGTAAGAAAAAGGCACACTGGGACCTAATCGTATTTCTATTACCATTGTTTTCCTCTCATCAGGAGACAATGATTCATGCTTTTGAAAACATTTCCAACAAATCCACATGTTTAGTTTGGGGTTTGTTAATCTCCTACAGAAGAACCACACATTCAGACATAAGTCTCCTGAAAAGGGAAAAATGGAACAAACCTTGATTTCTAAACACTTCTTCTTGAAGTTAAGAGTCAGTGTGCTGCAGCTGAGCAAACACACAGTAAAAAGTTGAGCTTGTACATTTGTAGTCACAGAGGAAATCACTACACAAACAATTTTCAAGCAGGACTTCTGTGGTATAATATATTCCATATTGATTATCCATCCAGCTTACATGCATAATTACACATCCTTTCCTTAACTTTTAAATCCAAACATGTTGCACCATACATTATATTTCTTTATACTAGTTCAGCTTTTTATTTTGCTAAAAAGAAAGCACAAAATACGATAAAAGATAAAATTATATTTCTGTGCTAGACCTCTGCTTCTTCATGGTGATGGATGATACAGGGCATTGATTGGTGCATCAATAAGGTGATGACGTTGCCACTGAGATGCACCTTATGTCATCCAGAGGTCCCCCAAACTGCTGATGGAGGAATGAGTCTGCATGTTGGAGGCACAAACACATACACACGTATAAACACACACACATCCACAGACAGATAAATACATACATAAGTTCATGTACTAGAGCTATTATTGAATACTGCTTTACATTATGTAATACACTTTCACGCTCTGTTTAAGAATAAATATGTAACATTACTTAAAAACAAGTTAGTATCACTAACAGGAAGTGTCCTGCTTCGGACCTATTATATTTTTTTGTCACTTTGTTTGTAAATCTCCAATGGTTGTTAATCTTTTCCCTTGAGGTTATTTGCACTTTACACATATTTGCAAAAGTGACACAAAGACCAGGTGTTTTTCCATGGTGTCATCTCTATGTGCGGATAAGCTACAACTTTAAACTTCTTACGAAACAGAAATCTCTATTTGAGTTTCATTCTAGTGGGAGAAGACGGACATAGCTAATGATCACAATCCCAAAAATGTTGAAATTGCTGGTTAACCACAAAGCCTGAGGGCAGCTCAATACAATCACACACATACTAGTTCAAGACACAAAGATGAAATAATCGCTTCAATTTCACACCTCTCTCTCTCTCAGAACAAGATTACATTACAGCTTCTTTTTGATGTCTGCCCGGGAGGTTGAGTCCAAGGGTTTGGGAAAGTTTTTATGATGTACTCCTTGAAAGTCTGGATTCAAAACTCATGCAGATGCAAAATACAAGCTCTATTTTACCGTGATGACTTTGCAGAGTGATTCACATCAAAACGCTGTCCCTCTCCTTGGAAAAAATACTCTGCTCTCCCATCTAAATGGAAATGTATCTCAATCACCATAGCTCTTTTCTTCAATTGCATGTCATCTATTTTTTTTTTTTTTTGCCGTTTCATTTTCTCTGTCTTTGTCTTCCTCGCCATCGCTGCTACATATTTCTGTTAGAACACATAAGAGCATCCATGTGTACTTTCCTCAATAACCGTTCATTTAAAGTGGCATTAAGAGCTCACTGACAACTTCTATTCTGCCAGAAAATTCTCAAATATTGCCGACCACAGATTGTAAAAGCAAATGAATTCATCTTGTTCTTAATCTGGGTGGTACTCTAAAGCTTGAAGAGGCTGCTTGGTGACTAGAAACTTGTCTGTGTGATTCCTGCACTAGGTACAAAAATCTGGTGGAGTAATAAAATGACTTAAGCTCTCTTTAGTGGTGCTGCTCAGTAGCCAAGAGTGGATTATACCAGGCACATATGAATGACAATGCTAAGAAATGGCTGAAAAAGAAAAGGTGTGTTAAATCAATCTTCCATAAATAAATAAATGTAACATTATATCTTAATTTCTTTCTTTTATAGCCCTTATATTTTGGGATAAGTACTATAATTCAGTTGCTATAATTCAATTTACAGAAATGCATATTTTAGCAAGTGTTGAGTGGGATGTATTTTTAAGTTAAAGAGTTTGTGACAATGCATCTTATCTGTCATTCTTCTACTTTTCGACTTTTCAGGCATGACTCAAAGTTTACCTGGAAACAGTACAAATGTTTAAAAATATAGTATTAATGATGGATATAAAAATCAATACTTTTTAAATAGGCTCTGGTTTAGTGCTTCAAAGTGACGTTTTCCCTCTCCATATAAGCAGGCTAAAGGGACATGAGTGTTTAGTATTTTGTGTCAGTCTGGCCTGGTTCCACTTTGTCTGAATACAAATTGACTGAGCTGTTTTTCACTAGTGTCCAAAATAAACCTCATATCTCCGAATGTCACCTTTTTTTTTAGCTTAAGGTAATAATCAACATTGTATTCTGTTGAAAGAAAATCTATTGTGACTACAGTGTAAATTGATCCCTGTTTTGGCATTTCAAGAGCAAAGTACAAAGTACAAAAATGATGATTGCATTTGTTCATGCTGGATATATGAGGTTTTACCGGTACACTGGAGGTTTTACATTCTGGAGTGTCCTGGTGGCACTGGTGTAATGGGATCACAGAGGTCCGGGCCCTGGAGGACCCTGAAGGCACGCTCTGTCTGCTTAACCAAACACCCCCGAAGACATCCTGTACGCTAGTTAAATATGACATACAGGCTGGCTGACTTATCTACATGTGAGCACATTTAAACAACACACACACTCACGCAGACTACTTAAATATCACCAAGTTGCTTGCGTGCATATTTGCATGCATACGAACACAGAAACACATGGTCATTCTCATTCAAACACACCACCGCCCTCTAGATGAAACCGTTGTTACAGGACTGTCATTACATTGTAGAATCTAAAGGAGGAGAAAATAAATATCAAAACAATGCTCCATCAGCTGAAGGAGGAAATGAGCATTGTATTCTGGGTGGAAAACGACCAGGATCATGAACAGAGGAAGAAAGGAGAAAGTGCAGGATCAAGAAGGAGGAATTTGGTCTGCCTTCAAACAGACCTAAGAGAAAGAAAATATATAATATATATAAAAAAATATATAATTTTACCTAATTAAAATATTTTTTTTGGAGATATTTATGGTAATACTGATTAGTCATATTCCAAGGAAAGGTCCCACCTAATCTGTACATTTATTTGAACAACGTCAAACATTTCAAAAACAATGTAGTTAAAGGTTGGGTAGGCAGTATTGTTATGGCGTCATTGGCCAACAAATCCATATTAACCGTGCAGCATATTGTAATTCAAGTGGTCTGAGAGCAAACCTCTACTTCAGCCCCTCCTCTTGGCTCTGTTTTCCGACTTTAGAAAATCTAGCCCGTGACAGTAGACTTTGGCCAATCACAGGTTATTTCAGAGAGACGGTGCGTTTGTATTGGCTGTTCTCCAAATGCAGATGCGCATACACGTCCCTTCAGATGGTGAAAGCCTGATTTAATGGCAGAAAATCCTGCAACTTGTGATAAATTTCCAATACCTCCTTTGCCTGCAGCAACACGCCCTTCCACATGGAGCTTCAGCTCATTAGCTCAAGTTGTGGGTTTCGTGGCAGGGGCTTAGCAGAGTGATATGGGGCAGCAGAGAGAGGCGGAAGGTTTTGCTTAGGTTGCACAGATTTTGCCTACCCCAGCTTTAAGTCATGATCTTCGGAAAGCTGTTTTTGTTATAATAATGAGATAATAGATTGTAATAGAGTTATAATCTTGTTATAACAAGATTAACAAATGAATAAGAACAGCTACTTGGGTAATGACAGAGATTGTGTTACTTGGGACTATGCAAATGCAATCATAAAATCACCTAAAGCTGATTACTTCTAGTTGTCGGCGTATGGTGTGCATGTGGATGTAATCAGTGATACTTAAGAGCAAAGGGCCACATGGTAGCTGATAAAAGAGGAGAGCAACTACTTGATGATTAAATACATCACTCTTGATTTGGGAGGAAAATACTACTACCGTTCTTACTACTAGTGCAAGAACTTCTATTAGGCTGATGCCAACACTAATGATGATATTACAGCTGGAATAATGATTATCATTGTGATATTCAATTCAATTCACTGGTGTTAAACAAAATCTAGTAAATGACAAAAAGCACCATGAATACATCTTTAAAATTCTTTAGAAATAGTATGTGACCAGGAAAAGAATAGCATTACTTAACCACCGTGCACTGTATAAGCAGCAGCCGTATTGTATAATAAAGTTATTTAGTGCTCTGTTTCTTTTCCTCTGTTTTTCTACATGGACACCCATCTTCCTCTTCTATCTTTTGCGACTCTGCCATAATGCAATTTTTTTCTCCTTTTTTCCCCATCTTACACTCCTCTCTCTCTTGTTCCAATAAAGTCCTACATGCATTTTAGCTGGACTAACTTATCTTGTAGTGGATTCAGCGCCCAGGGTCAATTTCCCTCCAAATGAGAGCATTATCTGCGACAAGCTGTCCCCTGATGTAAGCCAGTGCCCCTGCCGGCTTCATTTGTTTCAGGGAGACAAACAGAAGGCTAAAAACTCTCCCTGCGTTTTGTTGTTGCTGCCTGATTGCTCTGTCAGACTCTGTGTTTCGTTATTTGGTCTGAGGCATGATAAGGAACAACCAACTGACTGGAACAAGAAGCCTCTGCTCACGCTTAAACGACTGGACGAGCATGGAAGAGAAGGAGGTGGGAAGTGTGAGGACAAGGGGAAAGGAGAAGCAAAGGGTCAGACAGGAGGAGAGGGAGAGTAGTATGTTGATGTAGAAAAAGGGTCTTTTAATCTGAGGCTTTTTCTTTTAGGTCAATAAAGTTGTACAAAGTGACACATTGGAACAGGTTGGAACAGGGCTTTTTAAACTATTTCTGACCAGCATGCAATTGAGCGAATGTAGCTTGCTATAAGCTTGCTAACCATGGTATACTGTCTTAAAGGGGTACTCCGGTGATTTACCGTTGCACTTACATAAAGTTGGGGGACTTGCAAGAGACAGATTTAAAAATAGAAAGGTCAAAATCGACGCAGCCGAGGCTGAGTTATCCTGACTTTTTGTCCCTTGAATTGGTCAAGCCCTAAAAAAAACTTGGATCCTACACCTCCCATAATGCAACTTGATACTATCGTTTGTCAGACCTTCCCTGCCTGATATATGGACATTGGGTTTGAAAGATGTTGGTACAGTTTGCACCGCAAGCTTTCTGTTTGTTTGTTGTCTGTTTTTTGTAAATTTGTAGTATCCAAGTCAAATACGAGATCAGCCCACTCTGTGATTTTTGTGCCCCCTTGTTTTTATGTCAAGGCAGTATCAGAACATGCACCAGGACCCAAGAGAACACATGCCCTCTTGGGCCCTGATGGCACGTGGTTAACAACCAGACAGGGATAACAAATGCCCAAATCAAATAAATGAAAAGCACATATCTTCCAGATTTTTGCTGCATTCTTCTGCTTTAAGACTGTTGAGGGGGAAAAGTGAATGCAGGGACAGATGGCAGCCAGTGACTTGCCGTTTGACTATAGGATTACTGGTATAATAGCTGATAATCTCTAAATCTGAAAACGTCAGTCGGTGAAGCAACAAAGTGCGATTTCTTTTCAACTGGTATTTCCAAAAAGTAAGAAAACATGACGCAAATGATGGTGCTTTTCAAAGTGTATGAGGTAACCAAAGCCAGTGAGTTGAACAGGTAAATATCTGATTATTAAATGATGAACTTCAGGAAAGGTTTGTCTCCCCAAAAGGTATAATTTTACTGTAATATTCTTCTGAAAACAACACCCTAAGTTCCCTGCTGGGTTTAGTAAAATGTGTATTAGTAGTCTATTCATTAGAATACCAGAAGTATCGCTTCATTAAACTAAGGAAGAAGAAAAACAATAGATGAAAAGTCGTGGGAGAGTGTGAGGGAGGGGCAAAAGAAAGAGTCTCCTGAACATATTGAAATGGCTGGAGGCTCCGAGTGACAGTCCATTACTCCTCAGGATTAGTTATATTGGTATTAGAATATAGATCTAATCACCTCAGTCAACTCAGTTAATTAGTTCAAACAGGTGTCATGGTACACTGACTACAGTAAAGACAGACACAAAGCAAATATTAGCACTGAACACACACACACACACATACACACAGAGTTCATTCCCTGTCACACACATATGCAAACTAAAACATTGACACCATCCCGTTCAGAATATAGTCTGCTCTCTGTTCATACAATGATTTATCCATTTGTACATGTACATGTGCACGTGCACACACACACACACAAAACGCGATGAGGAGAAGAGGGCGAAGCAAAGTATTGAGACAGAAGAGAAAGCCAGAGCAAGGGAGGAAAGGAGGCCAGAAACAAGACATTTGGGTATCAATCTGGCTGAATTTTAACATTAATAAATCACAGTTACAATTGCTTTCAAATTTTACAATTACCTGTTAATCAGTGGTTCCCAACCTTTTTTGCTTGTGACCTCTTAACATGAAGCTGTCTAATTGCAAACTCTTGTCACTGTTTTATTTGAATAATTTATTGAGGCTAGAGGTTAAGATATACAGTATTTCACAAAAAAGCAAACATTAAAGAAAAGTTAATAAAAAAGAAACGTAATTTTGTAAGGTAGAACTTTTATTTCTGATTGAGTAGTTTAAGAACCATGATAACACTGTCTTTGACCATCCTCATTTCATAAGGGTTTTATAATCGCTCTTAGTCTGACCTCACCCTTAGAGATGGGGTGGACGCCTCCCTGCAGAGGAAATCCTGGCACGTCCAACTGGGAGGATACCGCAGGCTGGAGGGATTACATATCCCATCTGGCCTGGGAATGCCTCGGGATCTCCCAGAAAGAGCTGGAGGACGTGGCGAGGGAAAACGACATTTGGGCTACCTTGCTTAGCCCGTTGCCACTATGACCCGGATGGAAAATGATTGGAAGGATTGATGGCTAAATGGTGAAACAATTGCTGAAAGTGCTTTAAGCTGCACTTCCTTCTTTGACTGCCGCATGCTATCTCCAAAACAACCCAGTTTCATTGTGTAGAGGAACGCATAATCTCTCCCGTGATCTAACTTTGTTGTATCAGTTTTTCCCCGCATTTATTTCCACAAAATTTCGAATTCACTTTTTCTAATGTGTCTTGGTGATGTCTGAAAAAATGATTACGTAATTACACTAAGCTGTGGTGGTTGCTGCTGCTTTAGTTCTTGATAGGCTCCACCATGCCAAAATGTGATCTTTTGGTTCTGAACAACAACTGAAAATCTAGTCTCCAAGCTTCAAAATGGGAGACACCACACACACACTACATCTGGATTTTTCCAGTCTGTGGTGCCACTGGGCCGATGTCACTCGAAATGTGTAGAATCCCTTTATGACACAAGAAAGGATTTATTTACACTGCTTAAATTTGCTTTCACAAAGTAGAGAAAGGGAGGTGGGGGCATGGGGCAACCACCAACATCCTCTTATAATTTGTCAACATCACCACTGGCATGCAATATAGGCAACAAATCCTCCTGACCATGGTCTCATTAGTTTATGGTAATTATACCAAGCTCTCATGAATAATTTGACAATGATATATAATGTCCGAAAACACTAGCAGCTTTACAAAAAAAGTGTTGGAACCAAAGACAGTAGGAAAGAAAAAATAAGAAACAAAGGAACATAAAAGTTGTAAGAGGACTGAGGATGACTTTAACAAAAAGAAAACATTAAAATATCATGGACAGCAAAATTGTCATATTTGTAGAGTATTCAAAGAGCGTGTAAAAATATGAGAATGACAAAACAAACAAGAAAGGATGAAAGAAGACAGGAAAAAGAAAAGTGAAGGGATGGGAGAGCGGACTGGCGTAAAGGCATGGGGGAAGAAAAGATGAAAAAATGAAGGAGGCACAGAAGAATAATAGATTAATGAGATCAAAGGGAGGTAAAAATTATGTATGGGGCTGGAAGAGGATCATCTTCCGTCAGCATCAAAATACTCTCGGCATCGGCGCGTCATCAGGCAAAAATCGTCGGCGGCGAATCGAGCATCTCCGTCGAAGAACTGGATGGATCGATCTCCGCTCGTCTTTCAAACAAAGATCAGATCGAAATCGAGATCGAACTGAATCGACATCGGCTTTTGCCCTATTCGGCATTAATCGAACAAAAATCGATCGGCTCAATCATCGATCATTTCAAAGATCGCGTCGACTCGTCAAATCGTCGAGAGAAAGGTGGAAAAAAGGGAAAGGGTTAGTGTACGAGAGAAGGACAGCAAGTAAAAAAGAGTAAGACAAGCATACAAGGGGAGAGAAACAGAGACTGATGGTGTGAGCGAGAGAGAGAGAGAGGGAGAGAAAAAGAGAGAGGGAGAGTAAGGTATATTGCAGGACTAAGTGGCCAGAGCGCAGCCTGCCAAATATAAAATCAATAGACACTATCTCAGTCCGACCCCCTACTGCTGAATCCATCAAAAAAATTTAACGATTCCTCAGTAAAAGATGCAGCAAGGCAGCACCAGAGAACCTGTGTGTGTGTGTGTGTGTGTGTGTGTGTGTGTGTGTGCAGATTTATACGGAGACATTGTGTGTGTTTTGTGTGCATGCACACAGCGCAAGTGTGTGTGCTTTACAGACAATATACAGTATGTTTGCATGTGTGTACTGAAACAGAGGGGAAGTTTGTGTGTGTGTGTGTGTGTGTGTGCGAATCAGTTAGTTAGCTTCACTGTCAACATGACAGGTCTATGTATCTGTCTGTGTGTGTGAGTATCCAGGACAGTGTTAGCGTATATATCTGTGTGTATTTTACCTCAGGGTGTGTGTGTGTGTGTGTGTGTGTGTGTGTGTTTGAGTAAGCTGACAAGCGGTTTATGCCAGAAGTCATTTCCAGGTACATAAGCTAAAACGTTGCCGCCATTTTATGGACTTGCAATTGTGTTGATGTTGTCAAGGTCCCTTAGTCCGCCTGACACACACACACACACACACACACACACACAAAACCAGAGTCAGACTGCGGCGCAGACAAGGGGAGCTAACTAAATGATTCACTGCTTCGCTGTCACACCCTAACACACTCAAAGGCGCGCGCACACACACACACACACACACACACACACACACACACACACACACACACACACACTGCTGACAAGCTGACTAACTGGCTGTGAGACTGCTACGCTAACTCATGGCCTCTTAGGTGCTGCACACTATTATTGGGAGTGAATATGCAGGCAAGGAGAGGGGGAGCGTAAGGGGGCATGAATGAGGAAAAGAAAGAAAAATAAAGAGAGGGGGATGAGTGTTAAGGATAGAAGGACACAGTGGGGAAAAGCGGAGATTATGGAGGACAAGGAGGAAAGGAGGAAAGGAGGAGTGAAGAGGGTGGAATGGCAAAAAGGGAAAGTTAGGTGGTGGGGTGAGTTAGACAGATAGATGGAGGGACAGGGTGAGTGAAGGAGAAAGAGAGAATGAGTGACGGAAAGACAGAGAGAGAGGAGTGTAAATTTGCATAGGGGTGAAATTGAAGTAGCTTTGAAAGGCAATTCAGCTAAATCAATTTGAAGTCCTCTATTGAAGGACTAGGGGGATCTAAATAACAGCCAATCTTAGAGGTCCACACATACACGCACACACACACACACATTACATCTAGATATGTAAGCATAAACATGCACACCCTCCCCCACATATGCATGCAAGCACACTAGTATCTACACACACACACACGTGCACACTTGTTCTTGTACGTATACACAAACATACCCACACACACATAAGAGAGCCATAAAAGAGGCCGTCTCTTTTAAACCATGTGTTGCCGAAGCAGGAGATCGCTGCACCCAACTAACACTAATGCAAATTTAATGCTGGTAATAATGCAAATTTGTGAGTTAATGACCTCTATTTAATCATAGCTGGGCTTTATTCTCAGTCGTCTTAATTAAAAATTGTAATTGTTTCAAAATTGGCCATAAAGCCATTATTTTTTTTCCCTGTGAAACTATCCTAGACCACACCAGCTGAGCCAAAATAGATGCGTGTAATTTTGGTTTTCCTTGTTTGTCCTGTTCACCTATTCTTTGATTAATTTATTACTCAATCAATCAAGGATCAATCTAATGTAATGTAATCTAATAAATAACAGCTGACTCACGAGACATAAAATGGGAGTGACATGTACCTCTAGTGGTCCGCAGGTAACTCGCTCAACTCCTATGACTCTGTCCTTTGCATGCAAAAAGAAATTAAAAATAAAAATAAAAATCACACACTCAATGTAACATGGAAGGGAAAAAGTCTACACCCTTACTGATATGTTACTCTATACAGTATGGTGATAAAAAAAATATGTTATTAACAAAAGTTTATGCTTTCTGTCATGGATGACCGTCTGGTAAGTGATCGTGTCGTCCAGTATTGACTGAATTAATGATTAATAATTTTTGATTTTCTAGTATTAAATGAATTATGCCACATATTCATGTCATATTCATGTATTCATGTCAAATCTGTGTACCCGTTCCACTACATGTGTCTGCATTTGCACAAGCACTTGTGTTTGGAGATCAAGTGATTCTGATTGGCTGATAAGTTGTGGGAATTAGTGGTATCAAAAATACAGCAATTTTCATTTAGCTATCCTCACATCACAAGCGTGATAATACCCGTTTTCACATCAGTTTTAATACCACCAGCATCATTTGATTGTCAGTCAGTCCCATGGGAGAATAAATCATCCAATTTACACGGAGCTAATGGGCGGGCTTTTAATTAGAGCTGTCAACATCCCCCCTCTCCCTCTCTCTGTGTTATTTCAACAGCTATTCATCTTTCTCTTTCTTTTTTCAACACTCGTTTTGTTCTGCTGATTGCTATTCCACAGGGGCTATTCTCCCGACTTCCTCGCACACAGACACACACATGAAGAAACACTCATATACAGCCACCACTACAAGCACACACAGTCTCGAGTGCGCGCGCACACACACACACACACACACACACACACACACACACACACACACACACACACACAGAGCCAGTGTTCATCATCAAAGTGATGCTTTGTCAGATTAGTACTGAGGAATGAGAGCTGGGGGAATAGAGAATATAATGGGTTGAAGTTGTAAACAGTGGGACTTCATGTCACTGTATCATATTATATTCACTGCAAGCAATTTCAGTACAAATCAATGGGGAATCCTTAAGTATGTAATAATCTGTGACCCTTTCACATAAATACATACTCATTTTACCAACAGATATTCAGCCAATACTCAGTTCTTGAACTATACTTTCTGCTGCAAACTCTCATCACCTATTCATAATAATCACAAAAACCGGACCATTAACATGAGCACTGACATCTACAAAGGGTGAAAGTCAATAGCACCATCCAGATCAACTGTTCATTAGCTTATCTCTCTTGAGCACCAACTTTACACCTGCACATACAGTATATTCACATAATAGAGCAGTCTATTTAAAGCCCTGTTTCCATAGATCTAATTGCTGTTGCTCACACTGTCTGCTGCTAACTGCTATTTAATAGGCACTAAAAACCAGATGGAGGTGTTGTCCATACACTGGTGTTGAGAAATCGTGTTTTTTGGGTTGCACCTTAACATTGCCAGTGCCTTCCAACTTTTTTGTGCAACTCATGCATTTGTTTGCTTGAAATCTGCTTAGTTGACAATTACGTTGAGTACCACCAACAAGAGACAATAAAACAAAACCACAAACATGAGCAAGTGGGTGAAGCGCATTGGTTCGTTAACTAATTTGAAGCTGCACTGACTAATTGTTTTGGCCACTTGGGGGCAGTAAAACAAGCTAAAAACAGAAACGTGTTAGGAAACGGTTGCCAATTTACAAGTCCTGCTGAAACCTAGCAACATTAGACTTCATTTAGAATCTGGTTTTTGGCCACTTGACAAATCTCCAATGTCCAGTCCTGTGGGTTTGTCACCAAGAGCGACCCCATTCATAATTAGTGTCATTTCATCCATTGTTAATATAAAACAAAAAGATTAGAGCAGCTTTAATGGCTGCCACTAGATGATTGTAAAACATGTCAGGTGCTTAAGAGTTCTTATTTATTCAAATTTCAGGGAGATTTACTTTAATACGTTATTAATCCACCAATTGAAATGTAACCGGTGTCCTCCTCCGCTACACATTTTAGATTTTGCAGTTGCCAGCCCATCTGGTAACAAAAAACAAAATAAATTATTTTGTATTTCAGCACATGGATACTTGTTATTTGCCTGTATCTTTCTTCCTAGTAAGTCATTTGGACAGCTCTTCCAACACAAGGTATCTAAAGCTATGAGGCTTTAGTGCAACCTGTCCAAGGAAAAGTGATGTGAGCAGTTGATTGGTGCTCTCTTCGTGATTGACGGTTGGACATTTTTGAGCTGTTTGACAGTATGAGGTTGACAACCAGTGTTTGCATAATGCATCATAATTATGCTAAAGAGCTGTCTTTGTGATTTTCTTTTTGCAACATCTGTGTCAGTGTGAGTTTACAGAGCTCACCCTATTGAACATTCACACATCTGCAAAAAAACACCCGTCTTCTACTGACCATTCTACAGTAGCAGTCTAATGAACATCATATATATAGCAATGGGTTTACAATAACTACATCTCCTGCACTATACTACCCCCTCCGCTTCACACTCATTACTGTAAGTGGCACAATTTCCAACATGCAAGGTGGACACTACAATTGCAGCCTCCTACTGATGGCCACGGGCTGCAGATCTTGGGAGATAGGTGGTTGACAAGTACTTTGTTCAAGGAAAGTGGTAGTTTGGATTCCTGCACTGGTAAATGGTTTAATTGTTGTTATATTAAAATTAAAAACCTCTGGCTCTATAAGTAATACAGCAACTATAACATCAAACATTTATTCTGTGTACAGGAGAGTTTATCAACTCAAATTTTGTCAGACTAGTGATCATTATCAAACTGTACAATAAAGATTTGAGGAGTTGAGAAGCACAAGAAACTTGAGCAGGGGGTGGCTGGGATTTAAAAAAAAAACTGGCTGAAAATAGTTAATTTTCCACATACACTCATGACAGCACAAACACTGGGGAATTTTGTACATCCACAAATATAATAACTTATGAGTTCCAGAAAGGTGAAAAATGACCACACAGTCACTCCAGCCTGTGTGTGAAAATTGGAATACAAATCAATCTGAAATCAAATGTTCAACACAGTCACATTCTTGTTAAGATTCACATTCTCAATCCTTTATTTTAAACCTTATTCAACACACTAGTTTAAATCAGGAGCGACAACATCATGGACATAAAATGTTGTTGATAAAATGTAAATTAGACTTTGGGGCAAACCCCATAATATCCAATTATTATTTTAATTAATCGGGTATGAGCCCGATAATTGGTCACTGATAACCTCTCATCTGTAAACACTCTGATTCTAGCTGGAGTGTTGATGTTGTTGTAGGGAAGCTGGTGGCTAGAGCTGGCCATCGTCATCAGGAGGTGGAAGTGGCTCCTAATTGAGGTGATAAAGGGTAAGTGAGAGGAGTGGGCCGTTTAGACTTACATGAGTGGATGAAGTGAACAAGGAAGGAGCTGCCCCTTAGTTTTTAAACTGATAGAAAGATAATAGAGGTTAGCGGAGAAATATATGAATAGATGGGAGCCAAGAGGTGTGGCTTAGAGAAGGCAGTGAGTGGAGTAGAATAAATGAAGTAGCCTTGATTGAATTTCTGCTAAGCTCTATTAGAATAGCAATTATGAAACTTTTGCAAGTCTGCCATTGTAGCAAAACTATGTGGTATAGATCATGATGGAGACTTAATCTTTTTCCCATTCACTTGAAGAAAAATATTCTCTGAAGAGAACTTTTGAGTACATGATCCATACCAAAGTTGTCTGTGGTACCAGATTCACCGACTTTAGGACAGCGCAGCTAAATGACTACAATAATCGAAAATCTGCTGCAATGATGGCGTCACTATCAGAAACTAGTTTTGTCATCATGCAGTGTAAACATGCAGTTTGTTTTGTGTACTGAAGTAACTCTTCATGCCATAGCAACAGTCTGATTAAACTTCTGAAAAAGTGACAACCCGTGGTCAAGATTTTGAAAAGAAATGTGTGCGTTTCTGTTGTTTATTACTGTCCATTGCACCCAGTGGCTTAATTGGGTCAGTTAGTACATTTTTTTTGTTCTTGAGAGCTGTGTGTCTTTTAAATACTTACATTATATTCTTCTCAACATCCTGGAAAGTTCATGTAGAACAATGAACCATGTGTCTTGCAACCAGCACATTGTTTCACCCCCTGCAGGGTGGACCACATTGTTCCTACTACCGATTACTGAGGAAGACTAGCAAGGTTAGCTAGTGCTGCCAGCACAAAGACAAACACAGAAAGAAGCAACCAGTTAAAATGTCAGCTATAGAGCAGGCTGCAAAGTTCAAATAAATAAATATCAGCATGGTAACCAATCACACCTGACAACCATCATACGTGTTTATTGAAAATAAATGTAATTCAGGGCTTATTATTTCACAACACTGTTAACAGATGCAGCTCCCGCACTGAACTTTTTAATTGTGAGCCGAAACACCAACAACAGTGGACTGACAGCTTGGTGGATCTTCCCATTGACACCATGTGTGGGAGGTGTTGGCGGTTCCTTTCTTCGCCGCTTTCTGTGTGTTAATTTTCTACCCTTACTGACCTTACACCTCTTATTGATCATTACATCTGCCATTGTTCACATGGAGGTGAGGTTATACCTTTAAATTCAGCTGAATATGGGAGCTGCATGGTTTTTATACATCTCAGTAGTGATTTCAATTTGCATCCCAGGCTCTGTTAAGCCAGTGACACAGCCGAGCACACACTATGGTAAACATTGTGACACAGTTACAGTACTTTTCTCTTCCTCTCCCAGCCAGCAACTCATTATTACCCAGACAAATGCAGCATTAAAATGTATACCAATTGTTTGACACTGCTTGCATGGGCATATGTGTAACTTGTTTGTGTGTGAAATAATTTGACAAACCGCTCCCTATATTACCATGACTGTCCTGGTAATGACACCAACTGCTACCATAAATTTGTTCTCCTTCCCTCTCCCCCCGTTTTGGACCTATGCTATGTCCCTCTTTCTCTGCTTAAACACACACACACACACACACACACACACACACACACACACACACACACACACAGGATACCCATCAATGTGCATTTCTGCCAGTTTCAGCCTCATTACAGTGCTGACACACTGAGTGTAAATGTGTGTGTGTGTGTGCTCTTGTGTCTGTTGTGTATTGATGTTTGCCTGTTGCCCATATGTGAGAATGTGTATGTGTGTGTCTTCCAACAATGTGTGATTCCAGTATCTGTGTGATCCCAGTATGTTCTGGGGTGTGTGTGTGTGTGTGTGTGTGTGTGTGCCATTGCATGTGCGTGTTTTCTGCCCCGCTTTCTGGCCTCTCTGTTAAAGGGGAGATGTACTACCAGCTTTTAAATTAGTCACGCATCACTGCAGGCATAATATATTCAAACACACTGGGACAAGTGGCACACACATTGGAATGATGCATAGACACCAGTATGACGCACGCATACACACATAGAGCACACTTAGTGGTCAATAACAATAGAGACAGAGATAAAGCCTGGGAAATGCTTTCCTCTATAAATGGTTAGAGAGGAGAGAAGCAGAGAGAGAGGGGGATAGAAAAAATGGGGGATAACAAGAGAGAGGTGACAGGAAAGAGAGCAAGGCATAAAATCAGGAGGGGAGGAAGAAACACAACAATGTAATAATGAAATTGGTTTGAGTGTTTAAGAGGATACACGAGAAAGCAATAGAAAGAGGAGACCATCACCATCACTGCAGCTCATTCCATAATTCCCAGTCCAGTTACACGGTCATTTATGACAAAATAACACCTACACACAGAGATGCATACATACAGAAACTTACATAGTGACCTACCCATTATTGTAAATGGACTTTTTTCTTTTTTAAAGGCCATGGACTTTTGAGTGTGTGTATGTGTTTGGGTAGCTAGGATGTGGTAAATATACTTAGGTGTAAACTTCACAACAGTCAGTCACTGTAAGGCAACTAACATAGCACAATGTTTATTTCAAATAAACAAAATAATTAACAACTTATAAAGTACTCTATTTTAGACAACATCAATACCTTGACAGCGCAAAGCGAGTATTGGCACTCAGTCCTAAGCAAAGTGGTTGATGAATATGTTTTGGATTTTTGAAAACAACCTGAGGAGTGTTATATTGATCTACAGTACAATATGACTAAAGGGAGATCCAGCAGACCAAACTTAGGGATAAAATTTCCAGCTATATATTCGCCCTGAAGTAGTTGAATACTTTTGATTTAACATTACTTTTAAAAAGGAAACACCTAAAAATAATCCAAAGAAATTTAATCTATTGTCTTTGTCATTCAGTGGTGGTTATTGCTAATTCATATTCGTAATTGGTATAACACATGCTTATACATTACGATTTTAAGTTAAACTGAAGTACAGTATTAGTCTGATATTGGACTGGTAAGTGTCAACCTCCACGGATATAGTAGAAGCAACATACATCAATATTTAAAATTTTAATAAAAGTGTATGTTCTTTTACATTTTTCTTTACTACACAAGTCTATCAAGAACAATTTTTTACCATAGGGAAAAATTGTAAATAGTTCTGTTTTTAGATAAGAAATATATAAAAAACTTGGAACAAGATTCGGACTTTCTGCTTTAATATTAAACTAGGGATGCGCCAGATCGGCATCAGCACGGATAGTGACCTTATCAGGTATCAGCCAGATGTGACTGATTCATTCAGATATCCCGAGTTATCAGGCATCCCGAGAAGAGAAAAAGTTGGATTGGTGTATTCCTATACAAAACACTTAAGTTTCAGTAGAGATAGTCAAAAAACCTGGTCAAATTTTAGTACAGTGTGTGTATATGTGTGTGAGAGTCAGGTGAACTGCTCCTTTCCTGCAAAGTGCAATGTGGCCAGAGAAATGATCTGTCTGTCAATTATAGCTCATTTATCAAGCCATAAAACCATAAAGAACTACTTTGCCACTAATGGAGACATTACACAGTCACTGTTCTGCCATGCAGCAGCCTCCTCTTTCTTCTCCTTTTCACTTTGTACCACCCTCTGTATCACTTTCTCTCTCTCGTCTCTTTCATTGTAGATCATCCATCCTTTGCTAATAAAAATGAAGGAGGACACTAGCAAGCAAAGCCGCAGTGATCAGATAAGCAACCGAGAAGCAGTGTGTGGAAGTATTTAGGGTCTTACTCTACAACAACAACAAATCGGAGAACTCACCCACTACTAGCTTGCCAACCAAGTGAGACGGTAGAGGTGCCATAAACGAGTGGAGCAATGTCAACTGTACAACCTCGTCTGCCTACTTTTTGCCAAACTCATCCTCAGGATCCTTGCCAAAGGGTCTTAAAAAGGCCATCACCGATCAGATAGCAAGATTTATATGCAAGGATGGGCGGGCCATTTCGGGAGAAGGTTCTCAGGATAATGCCAGAACTGGAGCCACAATATCAAATTCTTTGCACCACAGTCAAGTCACATACTGCAGTTGTATGACACCACAAGTTACATTATATGTGTTGCTTTCAAATTCACTCGATCGAATTATGTGTTAGTTTGAATTCTTTCCAACTTGATTTTTGTGAGCGACATCCCTAGCCCCCCCCATATGTTCCTCTTTATCCCTTCATTCCTCACTCCTTCTCTTTCTGCTACCCTTGACGACTCACAGTAAAGCTTTGTGATTCTCTCCTCCTCTGCTTCATCCCTTATAGTGAAGCTTTATGTTTTTCCATATACATTTTCAAGTCACAGAGTCAGTGTGTGTGTGGTTGCATCTGCACGCCTGTCTTGTCTATTGGATTATACTGTAGTGGCACCTATTTTTAGTCCAGCACACAGGAAGGAGTGAAAGTTCAGCAATACAAGCATCAGTCTTGATATCACCATGCAGTCACCTTGAAATCAGATAATCCTGGAGACAGAAGTAATGAAAGAGAAAGAAATATTCCCATTTTTCTTTTTCCTTTGTCTTCCATTATCTCTTTGAAAAAGAGGTACCCAAAAGAGATGCAAGGGAAGGCTGAGAGAGGCAGAGTGACACAGGGAGAGTAAAAACAAAAGGCCCATATAACTGCCCTTATATAGTCTTTTTATGATTTCACTTGCATTCTGAACTTTCATTTAGTATATTAAAATGCATAACAGTTTTTACATTGTAATGTGTGCTATGTGTGTTTTAGAAGTGTTTTTTAAATTTTAAATTTCAAAGTGACAGAGTGAGAAATAAAAGGTTTTATAGAGAAAAGAAGGGTGAGATAGACAAGATGCTTATTAAATAAGACCATAGGGCAAACAGACTTGCCCTGCATGTTAGCAGTGTCCTCTACTATAAGTCACACAGTGCTAGTGATTTTACTGATGCTTCTGTACACATCATCAGAGATGTTCCTGGAATCATTTGGTGTTTTGGGTCTTTCAACATGATATACCCTCCTCTAGGCAACCCAGCTGAGGCTGATCAGACCCCAGCTTGTGTCTAGATGGCCAACTGCTCAGTGCCCCATGGTGCTCCTCTCTTGAGCCACAGCCATCTTCTGGCTCACTCTGCCGCTTCAGTGGTTCTGTGGATGGCTGTGCCCCTTCTCTTTTGCCCAATGCCCAAAAAGCTGAAGGCTGTAGACAGAGATCAGACTGCAAGTCCCCTGCAACCTCTACTGGAAACCTTGCTCTCTATTTGAGCAGTATCGCATATACCGCAATCATTAAGGCGTTTTCGGACCAAAGAGTTCTGGGGACTTCCTGAGAGGAATTTTCCACTGGGTAGCTCCCCCAAGGACTACATACCTTCAAGGCTTTTTTTCTGGTTGCATTCGCACCACCAATAGGAACAGTGAAGTGATGTAAGCCGGCCAGTGGTTCATACGTCACTCACAACATCACACAAGATTTTTGTAATTCGCTTTGACAAATCTAAATTGCGTTGTATTTCCCCCGTTGCATATACGCTCAATAAAGCCTGGACTTCACTGTCAGTCCATTTGTCCGTGTATTAGTCCATTTTTTTAAGGCTACCGTTACGAGCTGTTACACAGGTTTTTAAAGATGGCAGTTGCCGTTGCTGCATTGGCTCATGTGTTCGACCAATCAAAGTATAATTCTCAGCTGGGAGAGCACCTACTCTGAAGTAGGAGCTAAACAAGTCATTAATGCAGCATATGATGAGGGAATTTTAGTTGTTTCTCCCAGTCTACCAGCAGCTACAGTACCTTGCAGAGGCCAGGACTCCTGCAGATGATTTTGTAGTTGGTTGATGTCCTTGCCTTGTCCCACGTATGAAGGTTTAATGGGCTGGGAAACACACTGTACACTGCCTGAGTGAGGAACTTTATTTGATCAGATTCAGTTTTCCACAGCCCAACCCAAGCCACCTATTTCTTGTACCATGAAGGGACTCTTGGTACCACGCTACTGTTCTTTACCTTTTTCACTACTGCTTTGGACTAAGCAATGCTTCTACTTTCCTTGTAGTGGTATTAGTGTGGCAAAACGATAATAGGAGTCCTGCCTTAATTCCATCACTTTCACCAGCCTGCTGTGACGCAGCCTTGATTTCTGCAATCTTCTGCTTTCTAATTTCTTGTGCTCCTCATCTCAATTCCAGATTTGTGAACCTTTGGATCATGCAACTGTCATACAACACTTCTCTAGCACTTGAGAACCCTCTTGAACCCTTTTCCAAGAATCTGAGTGGCAATTGCAGCTTCTTTTTTGGCAGACCCAGCCATCTTTGCCCAAACACGTGCCCGAGACAGTTGTTGCTGGAGGTGCTAGGTGATTAAAACGTTGTGTATATAATTACAGTATATAAATTCAGTATTAAATTATTAGTAAATGTGGAAAACACTGAGAATGTGATCCAGAGAGAGACAAAGACAAATAAGGGTTCACAAGATATAAAACAGAACAAAAATCAGTTTGAGAAAGAGGAAAGAGAGAGTCTATCATAGAGCGAGAGGTAGAGTGAATTATTTTGGCAAGCAGAGAAGATCACAGACTCTAGACACCCTCAGGACATTTACCTAATACACACACAGATACTGAGGAGGGAAGGAGAGGGATTTTTGGTGTGTGTGTGTCTGTATGTGTTTGCTCTGAAAGTGATATCACAGCACAAACACAGCAATGAGAGCTTAACACCAAAATGTCACTAAAACATTAAACATTAATCTTGTGGATTAACGCTGAGAATGATAAATTGTGTGTGCCTGTGTGTGTGTGTGTGTGTGAAAGAGAGAAGGGAAAGCATTTAAGAGAGGGATTGAGCAGATGGAGTGTCAGAGGACTACAGTGCCTATAACCTGTTAATTCATGAAACATTCATCAAATATGTCTGCAAATAGTAGGAGTGTAATGGTACAAAATTCACAGTTCGGTATGTACCTCAGTCATGGTTTGGTACATTTTCGGTACAGCAGGGAAAACAAAAAAATGACAATGAAAACTGTTAAGAGTTAAGGCATTCAAATACAGGCATATCGTCAATAAGAAAAAATAAGTAACACATCTGTCAGTAATGCTCCATCCTAAGACTGCAGCTTGTGCTCGTTTAACATGCACACGTAAAAGCACATTGTAGCGGGGCTCAACCACTTTGACCATATGCTTAAATTCTGTATTCTCTACAACCGAGTATGATCGCATATACGCAGCAATAAACACTCCTACAGCATTTGTTATTTCTTTCGCACGAATCTGCGGTGAGAGGCCTTCCGGTCCGTTTTTGTGTCGTTCCGCTAATCGACACATTTTGGATGCCGTCGTAAATGACATGTTTGAAGTGTTTCCACAAACATACCCGACTTCAGTTGAACAATGTCGGTATACAGTCCGACACTAATCGTTGCCTATTTTCGCAGTAACTAACCGGGAGACCGTAATGCTCCCATACTGTGTATCTAAATGTCATGGGAGGATCCTCCAGCTCTGGTCTCTCATTTGTGTTTGCCATTCAGAAGGCATCAACACTACATGAGCTTGACTAACCTGGCTAACTGGGCTAAGCCGACTAGCATGCTATAGCTGATAGACAACAACTGTGGCACTGCCAAAACTTTCCAGGTAAAACTTGCGCTCAAGAATTTCTGTTCCACGTGTGCGAGTAGTCGATATAAATAGACTACTACAGTAATTGTTTGGGTCACAGGGCGTACCGAACCGAGGAACTTGCATACTGTCCTCTACCGAACAGTTCGGGACGTATACATGTACCGTTACACCACTAGCATTTCTCTCCAGCTGTGCTGAAGTGGACCACATGATTCTGCGTAGTTCCTGTAATGATTGTAATTCTTTCCAAAGTGACTTCATTTCAGAAATTAACAGGAACTGCCATTGTTCACTTTTCTTTTTTAAACTTTTCATTACTTGATTGAAAATATGTGGAAAAAAATCCTGCAGAGCACTTGACACAGCATCAGGCTTTACAGTGTGCATCAACAAAAGTGCACTTTTTTTTAAAGTGAAATGCTGTATGTGAGAAGATCTTTTAAGGACAGTAGGATATTAATCATTTCATATGCACACAGCCGCACACCTACAGTGAGGCCCTGTTAACCATGTGTAGCAGCTGATTAAGCAGAACATGTTTCCACTTTGATAAGGACACACAGAATTAATAACCCTCAACAACCATTACTGCAGCTTACACAAGTGCGCGTACACACACACACACACAAATAGATGCACATCCACAGGACAAATCCACACACATGCGCTTAATTTAAATTAGCATGCTAACAACAGTAAGAGTTCTCCAATCAGGGAAAAAGCACAGCTTCCAGCAGTACAGTGGTGTTTCAATCAGGCTTCTTCTGTGATTATATTTATTCTTGGTGTATTAAGGGAGAGTTCACATAAGAAGACAGAGAATAACAACAAAGAGACAGAGAGAATACAGGTGGAAAAGCAAATACAAACAATGTTTTTATGCACGTTTTCAATTTGCGCATGAAAACCTTAGTGCAAATGCCAGATATTGGGGGGGGCGGGGGGGGGGGGAACATATCGTAAAAGGTTTTTGTGCTTAACTGAGGTGGGAGAGTTGGCATATCAAAGAAGATGTTATTTAGACTGAAAGAAACAGATTTTTGGAGGAGACCTTAATGTCACAGTTGGTGCTTCTGCTTATATGCCTATGCTGCAATGCACGGTTATATGCCTCCACTCCACCAGAAAGCTGCCCACAGAAAGAATGTAACAAGAGAACGCTACAGTGTCATGTTACCAATGTTACCAAATGTGCATTGGTAAGTAAAATTTTGCTGGTGACCACGTGTGGTTTTAATTACAGAGATCAATGGAACACAAAAGATTGCAATTGCATCCTGCTCGCAAAGAACATGCAGTCAGACAGGGACAGTCTGAAAACATTTCAAGAAGAAAGAAAAAGTACAATAGAAGAAGCATTATAAAAAAATAAAAAAAAGTGCAAAGAGAAGGATGTCGATTGACTAGAGAGGAGAAAGGAACGGAGAGGAAGGATGGAAGTGACAAGTCAGCGGAGACAGAACCTCATGAGAGTGTGGAGGAAGATAGGGAGAGGCAAACGGTGAGAACGGGTGAGAAAGAGAAAATAAACCAAAAAAAAGAGAATCACAAGTTGATAGAAAGAAACGGAGATGGAGAATGGAGAGAGACGAGGTGATGGGGGGGGACACAGAGAGCAACAAATTAGCAGGAAAACAGAGCAACGCCCTGAAGGACTTCAAGTGGTAAATTAATATTGTTTCCAAACGCCAAGGGAACTAACGTGACAAGCGAGAAGAAAGGGGGGGACAGAAAAAGGAAATGGAGGACAGAGGAAAGAAAGGGGAACAAGCCTCTATAACATCAAGATCAGTTGACTTAATGTCATTTGAATTTGCATAAAAAACTATTCCTTTCATTTTGGGAGCTGTCAGAGCTGAAGCTGGACAGATTTATGCGTGTGTAGGGGTAGTTTGATGTATTAAAGCAATGTAACTTGTGTTTGAGAAAGCAAGAGAACACAGACCAAAGAATAATTTGTTTTGCAGGTGATCAAAGCATTTCACAACCTGCAAAGATGCGCAGGCATCTAGAAGTACAACCTAACTGCAGTAAATACTTTGTCGAAGTCAGAGTATTAATGAATTGTTGGTGCTCATTTAAAAAGCAGAGGAATTCACTCTCTGATAGCTTCTCAGACAACTCGTCTCTCAGGTTACATACAAATCCCACCACTTTCACATGTGTTTGCAGGCCCCAACTCTGAACTCGGTCTTCTATAACGTAAAGCATTTGATTGATAGAGCTTGTGCTAGAATGATGCCTGACAGGCCTAATTCAGGGCACAAAAATCTCTCAAGTTAATCCTAGGACATACTTTGAGTTGAGGGAACATCTGTGCTGTTTAAGTTTTATTTTTTAAATGACATCTTGCAAAGCACGTCTAGTAGGTTTATAAACTGTGATGCTGTGTGTATGTTGAGACATTTTGTAGTTAAAGGGATCTGATTTCAGTGACTAATGTTTAACAGACTTTCACTTTATTCACACATGTTGCACTGGAGCTGAAAGTTAGATATAAAACCTTTAAAAATCTTAACTAGTATGGCAGATGGGAAAGTAAGCGTGCAGTGGACATTACGTAAGTATGCTACATAAAACTAGAAACACTCGCTAAAAGGCACATCAGGGTGCTCTTTAGGCCAGTTCAGGCAATAGCACTTTTTCAAAATGCTGTTCTTTTATTGCAGTAAATGGGAGGCAGCCACAGGGTGGATAGAAAGTGGTCACTCTGTGCCATAATAAAAAAACTTTCTAAAGTTGAGAACAGTTCAGCTTTTAGAGTTGTACACATTTGGACTTTTTGATTATTAAGCAGCTGGAATGAAATTGCTATCCAGTCGTTGCTGGTTGTAATTGTCATTTGGATTATCAAAGAGTCAGTAGCTGCATTTACATGGACCCTAGTATTCCACTTATAATCTAAATAATAGCCCAGTCAGAATAAAAATGCTTCATGTAACTGCCCGTCGGGTCAGTCTTTTCCAATCGAGGTGGTTTCTGCGCATGTTTGCCCCACGTAGGGGGAACATTAGGTGACGTGAATGAGTTTCCAGGTGGGACAGAAACATGGCAGCAGCAAAACAAAACTGGTCTGTGAACACCTCAATGGCCAAAAGGCTCAAAAGAACAAGTTGTTCAAACAACAACCTTCTTCTGTTATATTTCTGACAGATTAGACGCTTCACAGCGGGCGGAACCACTGCGCATGTCAAAAGAGTTATATTCTGATTAAATGCTTCGGGCATGTAGACGCACATCTTTTCGGATCCCTTTATTTAGCGTTCATGTAAACATGTAAACAATTGAAATTTCTAAACAGAATGATTTTAAATCGGGTTGAAGAAATAATGTGCATGTAACCACAGCTACTGTTGATGTTGGTGGATGTTAGTAGAGAGACCTGGACACTGGTAGACTCTGCATGTGGCACCACCTGGTCTGGGGAACATTAAACTGTCATAAGGTTGTCTGAGCCATAACAGAAAGTGGCACGAGTAGATAAAGGTTCAGTTCCCTGCACTGTGAATGTAGCATGTGATTGCCATCATAAATCACTCTAGATTAAGAGTGTCAGCAAAATGACTAAAATGTAAAATGGGAATGGTAATGGACTGACTGTATTGTTGGAATGTAACAGTGGATTTCAAATGGGTCCTTAGGCTGTGACAATTTGCCAATACACAAAGGTATCATGAAAAAAGGAGATCATCACACACTGCTACCACTGCTCTCATGTATTCAACAATTTCTTGAAACACTGTAAAAGAGTGGAATAAGGGAGAACTGACAGATATAAAGATGTATTGTATGTGTTGTTTTCCTTTGTTTTTTATGATGCCCAGGTGATACGAATACGCTGTCTACCAATTATGACATATTGGGCAATGTGAATGGAGGTAAAAAAAAAAAAGTTTGAGGTCATGCTATATTACTTGCATGCACACAGCCACTCGAGATTAAAACAGATATATTACCTGCCTACTTGCCTACATACCTGCACTTCAAGGTGTAGTGTCTCGTCAGATCTGTTAGTGTCATGTTATGTTTGTCAGTTTCATGTCATGTTCACTTGCGTCTAGTCTCGTTCAGCACTTCCTGTTTTATTTTGGTATGTTCCTTTTTGTGTCAGTCTGACTCCTGTCTTTGTTGGTTTCCCCGTTGTGGTGATTGTCTACTCCGCCCCTGATTAGATTCACCTGTGTTCACTTTCCTCGTGTGTGTATTTATGGTCACCGTTTTCCTTTGTCCTGTGCCAGTTCGTCTTGTCCTGTCCTTGTGTCAGATCTACCCCAAGCGAGCCCGCGTACTTCTTCAGGTTTTGTGTTCATTTGTACTTTGGAAATATTCTTGCCGTATTTAAACTGTTTGGATTCGTTTTTTGGTTTTTGTATATTCCGCTAGTGAGCGAGATTTTTGTATTGTTTTTGGATTATCCTCTTGCGAGCGTTTTATGTTATTACTTTGTTCACATCAGTAAAGGATTATTTCATTCTGAAAGTCTGGTTACAGAGTTGTGCATTTGAGTCCGTGTTCCTGTGTCTAAGTTCGTAACACAAGGTAATTAGTGTTTGCCTTCGAAGACCAGAGAGCGTGGGATGTGGTCTATTATATTTTAGTATACAGGTGTTGCATGTATACTGAGCTGCAGACTGACTCCTCAAAATGAACAATAGAGAAAAATTGATAATTTTTAATATAGAGAAAATGTGTTTTTCTTTTTGCAACCATCACAAGTTATAACGTATGGTATAGTAATCAACTGACTTTGTTTTGTTTTGTGTGTTTTGATTATGTTACATTACCGAAGGAATTGCTTACAGTACAAATGCAAGATGCAGGTTTAATATACAGTCTATGTTTGGAAAAACCATGTATGTACACATATGTTAATCTGAGGCTGTGCGTGTCAGCTGCTGCAGGGCAGCGGTGGGGTAAATGACTGCTGCTGTTGTTGGTGAGTTCTAATGTGAGAGTCTTCTCATGTTTTATGGCCCTCCAAGGCACTGTAGTCTGAGGACGTCATGTTTATGTGCCATCAATATTCCATCACTGTGGAGAGTTGTTATCCACCCACACATTCACAGAAAACACATAAAACACACACACAGACAAAAATATAACTACAACAGCCACACACACAAACACCAAAGCTGCAATACTGTAGGTGTGCAAATGCTCAGAAACTAATAAATTCCCACAGTTACACTCACCTAAAACTCACACAAACAAAATGCATACAATGCATATTCATGCTTCCCATATTCATATATTATTCAAGACATCATGCAGGCCAAAAAAAAAAAATCAAACTCGCACAAATGCACACACACTGTCACATACACCAATTTTGTTTCTCACTCCTCACCTCTCTTTTTGTCCATCTCACTCTTTGCTTATTTATCAAGGCATAGTTATATTCCACATCTTGTTAAGAGACATTTGCATTTTAAATTTAAGAATGAACACTACAGAAGGATGCTGAGTAAATGCATGGGTTTCTGCTGTATAGGTTGTGAAATCTGGCTTATTTAAAAGGATTGTGGTGGAGAGACAGTGTGTTCAAATTGCTGGAATTGAATTTCCAAGAAAATCCAGTCGCAGATTGTAAAAGTAAACGTGTACACTCACACAGTTAGTAAGCAATTAAATTAGTCCATTATTCAAAAAAAATTCACTTGACATTTTAGTTGTTCAACAATATCAGCAAGAAAAGTTTATGATGTAAACCTAACTCTTAGCGGGCATGCATGGGTCACACACTCTTACTCTTTCTCACATACACACAAACACACAGCTTATTAAGAGAAAGGTCAGTTGTTTCAAAACAACAAGCTGCTACAATAGGTAGCAAGCAGAAGAAAAACAAATTATCACCTACATGCTAAAATCTAACCAGCGGGGTAATTTATCCACTTCTGCAGGAACAGTCACTCAGGATCTTCTGTAAATGAAATTATGTCAGACTGTAGTGTTACTTATGAATGCAATGCTATTCTTTTTTCTTTTTTTGGAACATGAAAGGCAGGTTGAATAACAGAAAACCAGAGAAGAGCTGTTCTTCAGCCCCAATTTATGAATTATGTCTCACGGTCACATAAGCCTGACTTCAAAATGGATGAAGATGATTAAAGATGACAGACAGATAGATATTTTTGCATTTTCACTGTAAACCACTGACACTGGTTCAAATTTAAAATTGAGGTACACATAAATTCTATCATAATAACACTTGGACTAATATTTCCTGTCTAACTGTCCCGTCTATATGGATTCCCAAGAATGTCAACTAGCATGTGTCTGAATGGAAACAGATGTAGCTGTTGTGCTATTGAGTGCCAATATCAATAACACTGCTTTCTAAAAGGTTAGCCTGCTAAAGACAAATAAGGCGTCAGTCACAAATGAGCACAGTTCCACCGATGCCCTTTTTTCTGCGCAGATACAGTATATGTGTCTAATTCACTGTCAGCTGAGCAGGTCAAGGCTTTGTCTCCGTGTGACAGGACGCATTAGATGTGTGTCTCTGGTTTCTCTCTTTAAAGTTTACAATCACATTTGTTGACTGAGTGTCGAAGGTCAGAAGCAGAACAAAATTCATTAAAAAGGTCCTTACATTTACAACAACTTTGGAGATACGTTAGAGATTGACTGAAAGTTGCCATCTCTATATACAGAACTGCGACCAATTGCAAAATGAGGAGCAGCTGGGCAGAAAAATGAAAGGTTCAGGTAATGAGCTGAGGTAGAATTAAAAAAAAAATATATATATATATATATTTTGTTACACATGAATATTAAAACATGGAATTTAATTAACTAGCTTGTTACAGGCGTCTCCATGCTCCACTAAAACTATTTACTGAACTTCTACACCTGTGTTAATACACATACTGGTATACTACTTTTTTGCTTTATTCATTAACAGTTTTTCCACTGATTGATTTATAATGATAATGCCAACTGTCTAAAATGCTAAAACTATATATAAGAATTATAACAATCTAGTTTACTCTTGCTGTAAGAAAGCAGTGCTTCAACATTATTTCTGAATCCGTTTTCTGTTCTAGAAAGGTGGCAAGATGCATTTCCTTGGGTGATTTTGAATTTGTATTTTTTTTTTTTTTGATTGGTGCCAAAAGTGAGTCACTTTGCCACACTATGAATGAGTTATAAAACAGCGGATCACATGATGCTTGAGAGCAGATTGTGACAGACAGAGCACTGTGTGTGCGCAGGAGAGCGTCTGAGCCAGCCCCAGTGGCAGGGACACAGAGAATAACAAAAAACGGGGAGTTTGTGAATGGGAAAAGGCATGATAGCAAGGCAGAAGCCAAAGCACTGACTGGATGAATCAGGGAGGAAGACGAGTGATGAGTGGAGAGGCTGAACCACAGTGAATGTTGTGAAATCAAAGCTCAGTCTTATTGTTGAACTTCAGTAATAACTTCCAATCTGTGGCTCGGGTGTTCTGTTAATCAAGCAAGCTTTCACTAAACCTTTTAATTAAACCACCTGCTCTCACACCAACATACAGTGACACACACACACAATGTTGGACTGTTATTGCCACTGATGTTACTGCTGTCGTCGTTGTCATTATTATTATTTGCTAGGACACAGTCTGAATATGAATTTGCATGTAACTCAATACCTTGCCAGTGTATGTCTGCATCAGAGTGTCTGTGACCTTTTCCTGTCACTCTTCATTTCTCCTTCCATCTCTCTTTGCCACTAAGCATGTTTACATACATACACAATGTATCATAGATAATGACTGACATGGAGGTCAGTGGCGAATTGAGATATGCCACTGATGTCCATGTCCTGTCCAGAAATATGTTGGCAGCCATTTTTTACGTCAACTTACTACCTTTTTACTGCATCTTTACTTCAACCAACTCTAAATTTTCAGTGAAAAACTATCTTTACATCCACCTTCATGCTCACTGGGTAATACGAAGCCGTCCTGGGGTCAGCTGCGAAAAAAAAAAAAAGAGCCATGTGTGAATCTGTACTCTCAGTTCAAGGATTGCAAAACCGCAAGGATTTGTAAACAGAGAGTACAGATTTACACATGGCTCTTTTTTTTTCTTAGCTGACCCCAGGGGGAGGATCCGTAGGGTAAGCTTAAATAACTGTATTTACCAAAACGCTATTCCTTCAGTACCATGAAAGTGTCAAAACATCTAGAGAAACTTCTCAAACCATTCCTGCAGCATAATCTTCTTCGATATGCTCAGTATGCTTTCTGTATGGCTTCTGTCTCAATACTTACACCTTCAGTGTTTAACAATTACAAAAATTGACTTTATGACAACACACAAGAATCTCTGCCCACATGTTTTTTCGTGCATGTGTGTGAAATTTGTTCCCACCATTTAGGGTTGGCCGATATGACGGTATATACTGTATATATACCATGCGACGGTAGAAATGTGTCCACCGGTAGAGATTTAGCAATTCCGTTTCAACCGCGGGAGCTATATTCGGGGCAGGCTACGTAGCAAATCAGGGCTGGATTCTCGCATGATCTCGCGAATCCAGCTGCCTCACAAGGTGACGTGATTTGGGCAGCAGGACTGTTTACCACGTTCTTATGTAAGTAAGTAAGTAAGTAAAACTTTATTTATGTAGCACCTTTTTTAACACGGGTTACAAAGTGCTTTACATCAACATCAATATACATAATAATAATAATAATAATAATAATAATAAAACACAAAATGTGTAAAAAAATGAGGAAAACAAAAATGCATATACAAATATAAAAACCCACCACCACCCAGAACACACCCTGAAGAACTATTGAAATGTCAATCTATAGAAGTGTGTTTTTAATTGTTGTTTGAAAGAGTCAACAGACTCAGCTGATCTAATGTAAGGGGGGAGATTGTTCCAAAATCTGGGTGCTAGGGTGGCAAAAGAACAGTCGCCTTTGGTACGTCACATGAGAGCGACAGTTGGTGGCGGTAATGCACCTCTAAGCTGGTTTGCTAATCGCTGAGTGACAAGAAAACATGGAGGAGGAGAGTGAAATTGTAAATGCAGAACATTAAGTATGGAACGGTTATTTTAAACCATTTCTTAACTGAATTTACAGAACAATTACTGTATTGTGATATATACCGTTAATGTGACCGTGATATTAAATTACATATACCGTGATATCAGATTTTGGCCATATGGCCCACCCCTATCACGAAAAAATAAAACAAAAAAAGTAAACTACATAAAAATATAAACAGATAGGGCCTATATATGTACTGGCAATTTCTCTTTTCTGATGTTTCTCTCCCACCTCTCTTGCTGCACCTTCCCTCTGCTTTATTTCTCTTTCTATTTCGTGTCTGCCTGTGCAGAATCCTTCAGAATCAAATTCACCACCAGCCACTGTACTAGAAGTATCCTGCCATAATATTTTAATACCTGAGAAGTTATATTCCTGTTTTATATCAAAATTCAATCTTGCCCACAAATTCCAACAATGGCTCTACGAGGCTAACCCATAAATAACCAAATCACATTTCCCGCACCTTCTTGCAGAGGTGAAACAAAAGCCTGCTGTTATGGCAACTGAACTATTTTTAAGATCATTTCACAAGGTAAACATTATAAACAGTGGTAGCAAAAAATCCTACTCCTATCCTATTTGCATTACTGCAGACAAATCTTTCTTAAATCGTCTAAAGTAAAACTAAATTAAAGCAACTTGTAACACAAAACTTGAACGTCTCTTAGCCAGTTATACAGAAGTAAACTCTAAATAGAGAGGCAAAGTGTGATAATGTTTATATAATAGGAAGCCTGTTGTAAAATGTGTTCTTTTGCCACATTAGAGAAGACATGCAATGTTCTGTTATTCTTGAATAATTAGGTGCTTGTGTTTAATCCGTTTTTTTTTTCTTCTCTCGGTACTCACACACAGTTGTCTTTGTGTCTTTGACATTCAAATGCAAACTTTCTTCCTTCTACAGACGCACACATACAAAGAACAAGACAAACCTTTTAGCCACGCAGCCCTAATAGGTTTTAAAATCTCTGAGAAACTATTGTGTTTGATAATGTCATGCCCAATGTAATGTTTATTCACCAGTTTATCTAATCATTTTATCCCAAAGTCTACCAAATAATGCTTGCTTACCAGAGATGCAAGCTAAGCTGAAGCATCAAGAGTTTACTGAGGAATAAAAACAAAAATGTGCAAACTTCTGCACTGGTTATTTGTTTCACACATTGCATGGCAACAGTACAGTAAGTTACATTTTACATACAGTAAGTTGCAGGAGTCTAGCATACATGGTAGAAATGATCTGTAAGAAAAGAAACAACCATCATTTATTATATAAAAGTAAACAAAATTAAAGTATAAATGAGTGCTTTTGGTTTGTTTTTTAAATGTCTAAACCCAGCAGGTACACTCGTTAACACGCCAAAACCAACTATGCATGTGCATCAACAGCCAAACACGCACTCAATACCTCCTGTAGTGTGAAACTGAACTTGGTCCAATTTTTGGAACATCAAAAGAAAACCAACATGGTATTTTGTAGTTTCATGAAAAGAGAAAAATGTGAAACATACCACAGCTAGTTCCTAACTTCATTCTAAGTTCATTCTTAGAAATTCCAATTAGTGCCAATATTTATTAATATAGTACTCACACAAACTGATGTTTTGTGGTGGGTAAAAAAGAGTCCTAACAACATCAGATCTATTGGCTCATCATCAAGTATGTCCTCTTTAATAGGGTAGAGCCAACATTTTCGAGTTAAGCCCTCAGAATGTATGTCACATCATGGAGTCACACTGACATTACTGATGACATTTAAAAATGCAAATTAACAAATGGTTAGAATCTCATTTTGCAAGATGAAAGCCGGGGGTCAAATGGAAAATCCAAATTCTGGATGTAGTAAGTAATGAAGAAGAGCAAGCTAATTATTTCCAAAATCACAAAGTTATTACTTAAAAATCATCTTTTCCTTACATTTGCGCCCCTTTTTACATGTCATCATAGTCCTGCTTTATCAGTTTTGTACAGTTAAGGTGCTGCAATCAAACCAGTTGCATGAAAATCTACACTGACTTCATACATTTTTTTTTTTTTTTTTTTTTAAATCTGAAACAAATGTAAATTGTTTATATTTAAAAAAAAAAAAAAGTAGATTTGCAACAATCATTTTCCAGCTTTTTCATTAATTCAGTTCAATTTTATTTATATAGCACCATATCATAACAGAAGTTATCTCAGGGCACTTTTCATACAGAGCAGGTCTACAGCGTTTTTCATTATACACGAAAAACCTAAAAAAATGATTAAAATTTGTTAACAAGCCTTGAAAGATTCAATAGAAGCACCCTTTTGTCAATTTTATTTTTGATCCTTAATGTCCATAAAAGCATTCAGTAAAAACAATACAAAGTCAAATAAATGAGCTGTAATGAAACAAATAGCAATGAGATGCAATCCTGTTTGTAGACAAACATGTATAATTTTGTACGGTGTGTCTGCATTAGAGACTCATCGCCTATAGAGAAGCCATGCATACAGATTGGCAAATCGATAGCTTCCTTTTGGGTTGCCATTTCAAAGGCCTGCTTGGAATCTAATTTAGTTTGTATAATATACCCCAGCAATTTTTCAAAAGGTATGTGTCTAAATTAACATCCTGTATGAGTGTGAACACATACTATCTTATATAACTGACAGCGCATGTGTGTGTGTGTGTTTTTGTGTGTGTGTGTGTGTGTGTGTGTACTGATAATGTGTGCATCTATACATGCATGACTACTTTAGTATATTTACAATGGTGGATTGTGTGTGTGTGTGTTGCTTCATTATAATGATCTGAGGGTTCTGTAGTCTCTGAAGTGAATTGCACACGCTCATTCCAGGTGACAGTCACATGTGTGCATGTGTTTAAGTCTGTGTGTGCTTCCTGCAGTCAGCTGCGATGGCACCCTGTCACACTGCCTGCATTACAGAAGAATGTTAATAACACCCAACACTGTTCAGTGGCACCTGCCAGTCAAAGAACGCACCCCTGACAGTCTTTGCCCTCATTTTAAGCAAGATTTAACACCCCTTAACACTTCAGTTGAGGGGCAGCGATAAATTCTAATTGCACGCTGCCATGCGGATTACCAGTGTTTAAATTTTTTTGAATAATGCTAATATTGTCTTTAAAAATGTCCACCTCCTAGTCACGTCAGTCCCAAAATTATTTCTCCATGTGTGAGCCATTAGATGATCAGGTTTTACACGGATAAAGTAGAAGTTTGTGTATCATCCCTCTCCCTCATGAATATTTCTACTTTATGCCATTGATAGTTGTGTGAAACATTTTAACCAGTTGCAGGTATACTTATAGCTTCAGATCCATTTGGCATTATTTAGGGCTATAGACACCAGTAGTCTTTTTCATGCCATCACATTATTCTAAACTAACAGCAGTTTCAGTATGTTACATATATTTTCAGATGCTTTTCTTGCCATATTTGGAACTTTGGTTTTCTCAGTTACGTCACAAATGTTCAAGATGTAAACCACAAAGAAATATCCCCAGTCCTAGTGTCTCATTAATTTCCTACAGTGGTCCCCAAGAGACAGTTGTTGCATTGACTACCTTCACATGCACACTAATTTTGCACTATTATTCCAAATATGACAATGTTCCGAATTTGATACGAGTCATGTAAACAGTATATTCCATTTGGATATTCCAAATTATAATTAGTTTGCAAGGCTGGGGTAGAGATGCATGCACAAAGGAAAAGCCCACATTTCTGGTCGGAAGGAGAAACACACCTACTTTTAAACACTATGAAAGACTTGGATATCAAAAGGTTTTTGGATATGCGCAAATATCGCAACGCCGACCTTTTCAAGAAGGTGGATGAACGAATGAAAGAGGGAGGCTTTAATATTGTCTTTTTTGGAATAATGGCAAAAACCGGAATATTTTGTGCATGTAAACTTAGCTAGTCATGTACTTATGTGACTACACAACAAAAATGCCAACAGGATGATGTGCAAGAGGGCACTCCTAATTGTCAGCCGCATTTTTTACCAACTCATTTAATGTCATTGCCATGTTATGAATTTTCAGAGGCATTTTTGGCACAAGGCCTCATTATCTACTGACCCTGCAGTACATCTGTGTGCGAGAGTGTGTGTGTGTGTGTGTATGTCCGAGCTCTCTGGGGTAAACAGACCATTAACCAGTGACGTTCGGAGTAGAGGGAAATAATCTGCACTCTCATTAACCCCAATTTCCTCTATCGAGACAGCTCTATCCTGTCATTTTCATTTCAATTTCTTCTTCTGGTATGCCATCTCTCCTCTTGTGAACCACGAATCAAAGATAAAAGGTATATCCATCGTTGTAGCAATGAAGAGAATTGTTGCTATGGAGATGATGGCAGACCTGAATGTTTGCTATTGCAACGGGTCCCTGACAGGAATCATAGCCTTATGTTTCTTAGCCCCTTTTTTTTTGTTAGAAATGACAAAAACTGAAATTCATCCCAGAGCGTGTGAAAAGGCAAATTAAAAAGATAACTTTAAGACGACTTGCAAACCCAAAGTTCAATAACTTTTGCTGGGTATAGCCAAAAAGTAACTGCTACTGCATCTAGTTGTCACTTACATTGCAATGAAACATTGTATGTTAAAAAAATTAACAAAAAAACAGAAGCAGTTCCTCCTGGGAATTGAGCCAAAGTTTAGTTCCGCAAGTAATGAAAACTAATAAAGTGAGCATTTTTGTAATGCTTACTGCATTTCTGTATGGGTGTATGTGTTGAGGGAGAAATACTTGTCTTCTGCAAATAATTTCATTTTTTTACTCAAAGAAAAAACTTCCACTTTCTTTATGAAAACCCCGAAGAGAAAAAAATGAAACAGAGGCAATAAGCAGAGGAAATGGAAACGACAGGGACGTATTAAAGTCCACAGTGAAGAGACAAGAAGGCAAATGATACACTACTGATTTCCTTCCACAGTTCATAAGAAGTGCAGAAAAGTTAAATAACATCATGTTAGGTCCTCAATAAAAACCCAAACGTCTATTTTGAAAAAGGTTCAGCTCCCTGGGTAATTACTTCCTATATCAGAAAGACGTAATTTTATCCTTATTTGTGCAGTATGTGGAAAGCCTTGATGACTCAAAACTTTTAATGTGCTTCACTTTTACTGCTTCCGTAATTTTGTCACAGTAGGTAGCATTTTCTGGAAAAGGTAAAATCCAACTCATTTTGTAGAATTACACCTGTAACTTTCATGATGCATGTGACTGCTTCTGGGAAACGAGTTCAATTTCAAACAATCTGACTGTGATTCTCAGTGACACCAATACACTTAAATTCAAAAGGCTTTATTGGCATTAAAGTTTCAAAAACAATGTTGCCAAAGATACATTTTGTGTCAAATTTTCTGTACAATTTATGAAATACTGCCCAAGACAAAATTATTCTTGCAATCATTCTACATTTTGGAAGCTATTGCGAAAGTCCAGTCAGGAAACACATTAAACTGCCAGTCTTATTTGTCCAAAAACCTTTCTTCAATCAGTTTATTCCACATTCTTCATTTAGTCATTCCCAGTCTATTCAATACACTCCCAACATTTTTTATCCCTTTTTTCTCAGTTGGTCATCTATTGGTAAATCATTTTCAGTTTGCTTCCCTCTTCTCCTATAAGTGCTGCCACATTTGCAACAAAGTCTGCAAACATTCACACCATCTTCAACATCACTTCAGTTGGAGCCTGAATGACTGACAAATTCAAGCATGCCTTTCTTGTTTTGGTGCATGTTATGGGGCTGGCTCCAGCAGATTCACAGACCAGAATTTAACTTTGTTCAACTAGGGGTGTGCAAATTTGTATAGCCAGTCCATAGAAATGCAGTCTTTTTGGAAACGGGGAGGCTATTATTCTAGCGATGTGCCATCACCCTGTTTTGTGCTATATTAAGCTAGGCAGGCACTGTACGGATAAAGCCAGATTTTACCCCAAATTGGTCACCCGTGACTAATTTTACAACCAGGCCAAATCTCTGCCAGATCGGTTATCATTTGACATACAGAAACACGCCTGATAAATCGCCTGAACGATCAACGATTCAGCTGTCAGATGATCGGATGGATTTATGGCATGTCAGAAATTTTGGTCAGCTGTCTTGCAGAACCGCCTGGGGGGTTCCATTCAGTGTGGGCAGGCCCTTTGTGTCAGGTCAATTCCTCCATGCAATGTGAGCATACAGTAGAAGTCGCAGGTTCTGGAAGTGCAGAAGGGCAGATTAAAAAGTGTAGTGTGAGTTAACACAGCAAACAAGATGAATAAAAACGCATTTCTGCCCAGCTCTTTACACTCACAGACTACAAGTTGTAGCATCCCTCTGATACACAGTTCACAGTTTGTGATCACTCTGCTCAATATCTATTCATTACCCACATCAGAATTGTGACATCACCTATTTTTTCCAGGCTTGAATGTGGGAAAATTTTGTTCCTCAACCTTTAAGTAGATGTGACTCTACCTTAAAGCCACTCACACCAAATTATTACCTCTTTATCAATCACCATATATCCATCCAGGATCTTGACTCGGTCAACATCAGGCCTATGTTCAAGACCATCCATTGCACATAACTAAATTATTCAACATTTAATGTTTGAGCCACTATTGGGATTTACGCCAAATTGTTGCATTATTATGTTATGTCTAACTAAACAATTGAGCAATTAATTTAGTATTATTCTATTGCCATCTACTTTAGATACTTTATTTACTTTTATCTCATTTTTGCTGGGTCTTCTGTGTCTGTGTGCCATTTGACAGAGTTACTGCAAGGAAATATCAATGGCTGGCCCTTTGAAAGGGGCTTCACTCGTAAAAATAGCCCTCAGATGGAGAGATGTCTGATAGACAGATAATCTGTCTGGAGAACTTCAGATAACTGCTACACTTGAAGAAATATTAGAAAACATTTGTGTGTGTGTGTCAGATTTATTTTGGCAGACAGGAGAACAGAGTAGGAGTAAGGGAGGAAAAAGAGAAATCATAGTATTATTAAACTGGATTAAATTAAACAAAACTCGAATAATACACATCTAAAACACAGAAATAAATGTTATCATTACTATTATAGTTACAGTGGTATATAGATTCATACAGGCACACAGAGCTCTAATATTGTAACACAGTGTTAAAATAATGCAATGCACTATGGTTTCTCCAAGTTAGAAGTCCCTTAAAGAGACATAATAAAACAGACTAATTGTGTTATCCCTGACATCAGTCAGTCAAGTATTTTTGAGCATGTTGACAATGTGCCCAAAAATGCATTTGATCCTCCTCCCCCCTTTCTAAAAATGTGTTTTACCGTCAAAACATTCTTGAACTGTGAACAATCACTATTGTGTTATATCAGAGGCAGTGCCAGATATATGAGAAATGTTATTTTTCTATAAGCTTCTGTCCTTCCCTCTCTCTGTCTTTCTTGGCACAGCAGTCCAATGTCTTTGTGGTTCGTAATTACCGCCATATGACACAATCCTTTGTTGAGATTGTGATAATTGTCACTACACGTTGCTGTTGTTGTGGGGAGTCTGGTACGGTTGGCAGTCAGTCATGAAGTCAATTCCTTTGACAGCCTCCATGAAATAACAACAGGCGTCACAGATATGAAATCTGAGACCACCTGCCTTGTGTAACAGCTTTTGGAGGGCTCCGCAGGGACAGAGAGATGAAGAAAATCCTCTGAAGTAAGAATGTTTTCCCAGCCATTCCTCCTCAAGGGAGTTGTTGTCTGGTTATGGTAAGACTAAGGTGTTAAGTAAGGTGTAGGTTGTTACTGTAGGTGTCTTATGTGGCCAGAATTCTGGTCAGTGTATGCATTTCGGTAATGATCTTGATCGTGTAACCTAGTGCTGTTACATTGTCACCTGTGTGTGTGTGTGTGTCTTGATGACTCCTTGGGTGGTGCTATATTTTAGCTATATAAGCTTCAGAGGTATCCAGTTAATAAACATATTTATTGCTAATGCCCTAGTAAGCAATGAAAGGCCCTTTAACCACACACACACACGCGCGCACACACACACACACCTTTTACCTTTTTTCCCATAGCAGGATGTATATGACTATGTGCTGTGAGCGATTCCAATAAAGTGTAATTTTCTTTTTCTCATTTAAAAACCTTTTACAGGTCTCAAGAGATAAAATTATCTTTATCAATTATTTATATTTCAAAAATACCTAAAAATAAAATTGTGCAGCTGCAATGTGTTTTTTCGTCTTTCCAATCTTGTCAATAATTCTGCAATACTTCGGATTTATCTTGCATATTTTGCGGTCCTTGTCATGTGCAGTTTGACAGCACATATTTTGACAGATAGCTAACACGATAGCATTGCGTTACCATGGAAATTCGTGGTAAAGAGACCAGCTGGATACAGGCTTTCCGCTTTCAAGTAACGTGAGATTTGGTCAAGTTAAGTCTCATAAACAACTGTCTTCATTTTAGAGTTAGACCGATAAATTTGCGGAGCCGATATTGGCTTATTGCAGATATCAGTGTTGGAGTATAGGTGAGCCGATAATGAACAAGAAACAGCAGTTTAGAAATACCAAAGATATGTTTGAGGTTAGTTAGAAACAGTGTCTCCTTGACATAGTTTGTCCACCAGAGAATACAAACAATTGGCCAAAATATTGTGATCAGATTTCTTAATGCTCTCAAAAATCGATATAGAAACAATTTAATATTGGTTTTAAAAATTCCAATGTAAAAATTGTCCTGCCTAAATGACACAATGGAGTAACTCATGAATACTTAACCTGCTGAATGACTGAATTTCTCTCATTAATTCATCAAAATGTGGATGCCTACACAGTTGAACTGAACCAAAGTATCAGTGCATACTTCCTCTCTGAATACCTGGGGACTTGTATTCAATCTCAAAATGATAGAATATTATTTATGTTGAGGATGGAAGGCTTGAGGGACAAACCATCTCACCTCACATATCAAAGCTCCATATCTGCCTCACAGCATTAAACTGTCTGCAAAACTTCACCTGAATTAAATCTTGCACCTATTTTGGGGAGAGCAGAGGATGAGCAGGTCTCAAAAACATTTCCAAAACCATTCATAGCACCACTATAATGTTGACTTGACTGATAGTAAAACTTGGAAGATAGATCTAAAAAGCAACCACTTGGATGCAAAAATACTACCTAAAGGAAAATGCTTTGAGGAAACTCTGAAGGGGTCATCAGGTTACAACCACAATTGTGATTAGTTAAACTACTGATTATTTTAATTAGAATTTGTGTACTTATATGCGTTCATGAGTGTAAAAAGGGTATTCATTGCAACATAAAAATATGATATCTGATCTTAACCAGACCTTCTTAAAACTGTGGAGAGATGCTCTTTTTTAGATGGCAAGTCAAAGTAACAGAGAGGTTTATTTGGTTGTAATCAGACAATCTGAACTTCAAGATTTGTTTATTGTTTGCTTGTTGTCTCCAGCTGCTTGCTGCAGACTGTAAACCAACCCTCACTGGTACAAATGCAGATTTTACCACCAAGCATTTAAAGAGCTGAACAGCCACTATAATGTTCTGCTTCATTTAGTCCCCACGCCTTTATTCTGCCTTTAGCCTGACATTGCCTGCAAACTCTCAAATTCTACGTGTGGAACAAATTTACAACCATTGTTTCCAAATTAACCGACTGCTAACTAGTTACTTCTGATAATTTGAGAATTTCTTTTAGGGCTGTGTAATAAAAAACAGCCCATCTGGGGTCACAATCGTCAAGGTTTGAACAGAATACAAATCTGGTGAAATTCATAACCATCCACGTAGCTCAGTTGGTAGTATTCTGTCATATTGCCTACTTGCTGTTTCTGAAGTACATCTGCCCTATGAGAAAAAAAAATGGATTTAGGGAACTCTGGTGAGAATATTACTCTCTTGGAGAATAAAACTGAACAGCCAACATGTGTTTCTCAAATAAAAGAAGAATCAAGTATGATCATGTGTTTCTGACAGCAAGACAGATAAGCCTAAAAAAGAGACAGTCTCTCACAGCGGGGCTTAGCCATGCAACACACACACACACAGTGTAACACAAATGCAAGCACGTTCCAAGACACGATTCTTGAACACACACATACATACATACATACATACATACATACACACATGACTATAAGAAACTCTCACACATTATTCTTTCCCCTCCATAGCTTCTTTTCCAACTGCACAGATACAGATCCACATGCACAAACACACACATATACAACTATATTAAAATGATGTCCTGGCATGGGGCCCTCCTCTCCATCTCGGTGAAGGTTTCATTTTTATCTCTGTTCTGATGATTTATAGGGCAAACAGGCTGCTATTAGTTAACTTAAAAAATGGCTGTGCACTGAGAAATACCAGCCTTGATTGGACCAGACATGTTCCTCTACCTTCTTACTTCCTGCAGCCTAGAAAACTCAAACACATACAGCAACACACACTTGCGTGTCTGGAGTATGCAGACAGACACTCCTAACCCTAAAAAAGTGTTTTCTCTTCCATCCGTGTCCTTCCTCTTTCCTCCAGCCAAAGAGGGATAATTAAATAGCCTAATTGAATTTAAATGAACTGATAAATCTTCAGCATTCGTCTCAACTGTGTTGCTACAATTGATAACATTCAGGTTTAACATGTAGGCTATTGGTCAGTGTGTCAATTGTCACAGCACGGATGGGACTAAACAGATGATCTTGACATCTAGGCAAATTAATTAACACTTAAGCCCTTTTCACACTGGGGGTATTTTTTCGAACCGTTGTTTTTGTCACAAGTAGACTACTTTCCCACAGAACGCAAATAATATGCGGCGAAAAAGCGACAATTTTTTTTCGGAACGCATTTTTCTGAGCTTTTGCTCAGGCATCAACTAATCATGTTGTGCGGAGCGGACGTCACGTCACAACTCCACAATGGCGGACCTGTTGACTGTGTTTTCTCATCATCATTATGACAAAGGATACAAAAATGATAAAGACAACAAACTAAGGACAACGTGTGGAGCAGCATCGCCGGATGCAGGATAGTGAGTAGCTTATGTAGTTTACTTTTGGATGTAGTAGAGTTTGTAACAAGGCAACAGTGTCACAGCAGGTTTGGCTCATCATATTAATTCAATACCGGAGGCACTCTGTGTAGCTTTTTACCTGGGCACTGCACATAGACTACCCAAAGTAACATAAGACACTGGAGCATTCATATTGGAGCACACATGCAAAGATTAGTCAATTAATCTATCAGTCAGCCGACAGAAAATAAATCGGCAATTATTTTGATAATCCAATGATCTTTTTAGTCATTTTTAAAGTAAAAATGACTATGCTGATTCCACCTTTACAAATGTAAAGATTTGATGCTTTTCTTTGTCAAATATAATAGTAAACTCAAAAACTAAACTAAATATCTTTGGGTTTTGGACTATTGGTGAGGAAAAACATACCATTTGAAGACATCGCAAAGCTGTAGGAAATTATAAAGGGAATTTTCCACAATTTTCTGAAATTTTACAAGTGATTTATAAATAATCTGAAGATTTATCGATAATGAAAATAATCATTACTTTCAGCCCTACTATAATGCCCACATTTTGGCTTCTCATTTATTTTTGATGACCATGTGATGGCAGCAAGAAATAAAATTGAAGTTAAAATTCATCCCACAAAAAATATTGCATTTGAGGAGAATTGCCAGCTACTTGCCATTTCTATTTTTAACTTAACTATTCTGTAATTTGAATGATAGCCTTGTCTAATATACTGGGATAGGGGTACTTTTACAATGTGTACTCCATGACATCCAAAGCAAGCACAATAATGTGAAGAACCAAAAGGAGAGACTGAGATATGTAGGTAATGAACAATGAGAAAGAGAAGGGTTGAGATGATGGAGATGTAAAGAGAGAGAAGGAAAGAAACTCAGCCGTGCAAAAGGAAAGATAAAGCAAACATGAGAGAGGGGCAAGAAAGGAAGAGCTGTATAAGGAGATACTAAAGGGGAGAGATGGAGCGAGAGTAAAAAGGAAGACAGACTGAATAGAGAGGATAAAATGGAATGAGATAACGCTGAAAGGAGATGCCAAAAGATTGAAAGAGGGCAAGAGGGAGGAAAGGCCAGGTAACGAACAGATAGAGAAACAGAGAGGTTGACTTAGAGGGGCAATAAAAAATAGAGACAGGCGGAGAAATACACACACATAATGAGAATACAATAGGTGCTAAACCAATCCATTTTAAGCTGACATGTGGTATAAGGCAGATAGATACACATACACCTCAAACAGACAGAAACATATAACATAAAACATATAATGACGCAAAGACTTGGTGGCAGAATGTCCCAAGACAATCTCACCTCATGAGAAAAGCGCAGTTCAGTTTATAGCTACAAACTTTGAATTTTGACGACTTGGATATTAAAAATCAGGAAACAAGAAATTGGGATGTTGCTGAGTAGGATCCAAAGACAGAAAACACACCAAAAGTGTAATTTCGGTCTTCAAAATTTTATATTTACGTAGCCGAAGGAAAAAGACAAAAAGGGCAGAAATAACCAACTCAACCTGATCAGAAACTTCAGGCAATGATACTAAAATCACTCTCTTACAGCATGGAGAGGCGGGACTGACTGGAGTGGTGGTCGCTTGCCGTCTGAACAACATTATATACAGAAAGGTTAGGAGGCATATCAGTCAAGGCAAAGAGCGGAAATCCAGCCCACCAGCGCGAATGTCGGCGAGTAACCAGTACAGATCCAGAATCAGCACACTGGACAGCGGTCACAACACTGCACTCTTATGTTTACCTGACTGTCTTGCTCTGCCACTACTTTATTTTATTGAAATTAAGTCAGTTCCTGTGTGCAGAAAAGATTTCCCACCACACCTAACACCAGGAATGTATTAGACAATTTAGGCAAATCCTGTAATGTGTCAGTTAAGGGAAATGGATGGTCTCTGTCGCTGCTCCACTTTGTGATTCAGGCTGAAAAGGTTTTTACATGAGAATATTGCCAAGTGCAGCTTAAAATGCCATCACTTCAACTAAGCAGTTTTTGTTGTTCAGCAGTCTGGTGATTTCCATTCTTGATTTATTTCCTCTTGTCCAAAGACCTCTTTATACTGCCCAAATGGCTACAAAGGGAATATTACCCCTAAACCTGGCAGTGTTAATAAAAGTTTGCTTCCATTAAGCTTCATATGAGGCCTAAAGGCTCTAAAATAGTTTGACCTTCTTTCTGCCTGCTTTTCCACACTGTCTGCCTGCCTGTCTGGGACTGTGTATTCTCACAAATTACTGTATGTTGGTATGTTTGTCAGCCTGTCTGCCCACTGTTTGTTCTGTCAGTCCATCTGTCTCGCTCTGTATCAGCGTTAGGCCTATAAGCTATAAAAAGTTGCAGTCCACCCAATAAAGTGCCTCTATTAAATACAGCCTCAAGGAAGTAAAAAGCCAAGACCATCCCTAAATCTTCAGATGCTGTCTGTCACTGCCAACCAAGGTCACCAACCAAGGAGTGTGTGTGCATGTGTATGTGAATGCTTGTCTGTCACTTTTCTTCAAGGTCACAACTAGGCCTTAATAAGGCAGACAGAAAGAGAGGGAGGTGGCAAAAAACAAGGAGATAAAGAGTGAAAGTGAGAAAAAAGAAGGAAGCAAAACAAAAGGTGGAAAGAGGAAAAGCAGCTGCAGGCATAAAGAAAAGGCACAATGACTCTCAGCTCTTCCAAACTTTCCAAACAAATTTTGACAAATTTGAGAAAAATGCTGCCAAAAAAATGCCTGTCAGAATTTCAAAAACACTGTTCTAGCTCTGTTCTGTCTCTGAAAACATAGTTATTTGTAGGAACCTAAGTGTACTCTATTTTTATGACAAACATTTTGTCAGCATAGTATAATTTAAGTGTGTGGGGCGGCAATTTCTTTGACTGTGGAGCAGTAAATGAGCATGACAACACTTACAATCACAGCGAGAAAACAAGCAACTACTCTTGCATCTTTCAAGACAAGACCATTTTGCAGTACAAATGATCAGTTTTAGCTGAAATTTTATGTGATTATTATGATTTCAATTATCGATTTTTCAATTTTTTGTTTTCATAATTTGTATCTGTATATGACTTCTTGCCTTCTGCTTTTACATTTTTTACTGTTCATTCAAGCTGTTTGCATATGTGTAAATAAAGGGAAACCAAACAAAACATCCTTAATGAAATCCCTCTCAGGAGTGGGTTTGACTTCAGTGAGTTTTGGAGAAACTCTCAGTTGTTATTTTTAGATAGTTTGCTGTGCACAAATAAAATCTAATCAAATACGGTCTTGTGTGTATGCTAACTGACTAAGCAACCGGAAAGGTAAAATTAAGAGTTCTGCTTGAACACTGAAGGCAGTGTCAAGTGATTATGTGTGTGTGTGTGTGTGTGTGTGTGTGTGTGTGTGTGTGTGTGTGTGTGTGTGTGTATGTGTGCGTGCATGTGTGTTTGTGCGGTTAAAATGCTGGATGCTTCACAAGCTGAGGTCTTGAAAGTTCATACACAATGTCAGCACAAAGGATGCATGAGTGATTGTGCGAGTGTGTTTGTGTGTGAGTGTGAGTGTGTGTGAGTGAGAGAGGGGGGGGGCAGGGGTGGGTGCAGGAGTAAATGTGTGTGTGCTGCAATGTTAGCACGCCCTTGGTGCCCTCTCCCCAATCAATCTAAGCAGGAAATGTTGGGTTAGCCCCGCCCCTCTGCCAGGGCTAAACGAATTAATATTAATCAAGCATTGATTAAGGCCTTAACACTGACCAGCCATTATTCACAACATCGTCCTTTCTTCTATTCATTCTTTTCTGTCTATTCCTCGATCCTGTACACTTTCCATCTACCTTTTCACTTTCAGTCTCTTCCTCCTGCTCTCCTTTCCTCGTGAATACCCAGATTTTTTCTTTTTTCTATCTTACTATCCATACTCTCTCTTCCTCCTTTTTGCCACAACTCAACATTTCCTTGAATCCTTATTTCTTATCTTATTTCTCATCCATGCATCCTTCCCTCATCTTCCTTGATTTCTTTCTCTACTTTCCTTCCACTACATTTTCATTATGCCTTCTATTCAACTATCCATCCGTCCATCTGATCCTCCTTTTATTGCTCCTCTCTTGCTCTACCTGCACATTCCTAACAACCCCCCTTTTTCTCCCTTTTATTCTCTCCATTTATTTACTTGATCCACCCAACCATCCCTAATTCAGTCATCTATCCATCCTTTCTTACAGTCCCTTAGAGAGACACAGCCAAAAGCTCCAAGAGGGGGAGAAAATAAAAGGAAAAGAGTGAGAGAAGGAGACGAAGGCATACTGAATAAGGGGAGGGAAGAAGAGAGAGATGGAGAGCAGGACATGGGCAGCTCAATAAAACACAATAGGCCATTGTTCTGACATAACATTACTCACCTGGGCAGAGAATAGTGAGAAGAGGGAGTTTGGGGGTAAGAGAGAAGGAGAAGACAGAAGATGAGAAAGAAAGATGGAAAGGGAAGACACAGAGGGGAAAAAAGAACCAGAGAAGAGTGTTGGAGGGAAAGAGACGGCCATCTGGCACAGCAACATCAGGATCATCAGGACAGAAAACTAACCTGCTCTGTGGTTGCTACATCCTAAAATTAACCCCATCTCCCACAAAATCTGCATATGTATATACTACTAATTACCTTACATTGACAGGCACGAGGAAGAGTCATGGTGGATTGTTGGGCACGTAAAGCACAGGACACACCATGTGGTTAGGTTAAGGCTATGAAAACTCTTGATCACAGTTAGGTTGTCAGTTTATTGTTTCAATATTTAACCAAGGCCACTGTCTTTTCTACCTCATCACCAGACAAGAGCGTCAATATTGGACTGCAAAAACCTGTTATTTTACATCAAATGCTATTGTTTCTCGCTTTCCACGTTATCTGCTCATAGAGACTACTTTATAGTTAAACTCAGGGAGTTCTACGTTCTACGCTTCAACATTGACGCCGCGCTTGCGGCAACTTGATGGTTAGCTTAATATTTATCGAGCAACTGGTTCGCGTCATTTGTGTGCAAACAATGTAATGTATCTGTGCAGACGGTTTACCACCATATAAAGATGCACAGGAACCTGGCTAATTTTGGGTTCAGTTGTGGTTTGCCGACTTGTCCTTGCAGTTTTCAGACATTGTCTGCACTTAAGACACACATGCGTCGGAAGCACACACAGTCAAATAAACCTAACGTTAGCTGTAGACCTGCTCAAATGGATGCAGTGATTTGTCAGGTTGAAGGATGCGAGAATACATCTCCAAATTAGCTCAGCTTGCGTGACCATTTAAAATGGCATGTAAGAGAGGGAAAGAAGGTTACCTGCCCCTTTCCTAACTGTAAAAAACATTTTCATGTGAAATCATCTTTCACATCCCACATCAGCAGGAAACACAAAGACTCTGTGGAGAACCCTGCAAGTGGATAATGATGAATCAAGCTGTAGGCATGAAAGGGGCATCCATGATGACAGTCATGTGCATTTTGAGAATGACAAAGATGATGATGGCAATGATGTAGAAGATACATTTATGACAAATTGGGCACTGTTCTAGTTGAGGATGCAAGGTAAATTGCTGCTACCAGCAAGCACTATCCAAATTTTAATAGAGGAATTCCAGGTGGTGCACAACAGCAGCGTGGAACATGTATTTTCAAAACAGAGATGAATTAACAACTGCTGTTAACTGGTTAAAGGCCAATAACCACAGAATGTTGTACCTGACAGGTCATTAATCATTAATGTTACCAATAACAACAATAACCAATAACAATCTGTCAGGAAGGTTCATTTGCAAATCTATATGTTTGAGCACTCAACTCTTTATCTGCTCAAAACACGTAACTTTTTTTCATATTTACTATATTGAGTGAGTTGCTGATAAATGTTCTAGTAACCATATCTTGATGCTGTCTTTTCTGTGTTAGTCACAAATTGGGATGCATTATTGTGCCTCTGTCATCACAAGAGACGTTGTACTCTCTGTCTTTGCTTCTGAGGACTATAAGGCCCATTCAGGTGCCACTCTCTGTTTTTCAATCACCAGCATGTGGTGTGTTGACTTGTAAGGTTTGCATCCTTGATGTGGAAAAACAGAGGTTCACGCCTGGCGGTTCTGTTAGTGTCTATATATTGTATATTTGTATATAGTTTGTTTGCAATGGGTTGGACCCTGGCATATACGTATTTCAATACTCAGTCTTTAACATCCACATCAACATCCACTTTTACAGAATGAATAGTGTTGAACATGATGGAATGTGATGTGTTGGTGTTGATGAGGGGGTATTAGAGCAAATGTGTATGTAGCACATTTTATTACAGGTAAACTCAATGTGCTAAACATTAAAGTACCTGTGACTGACAGATGGGAAAATGCTGGTTTGAGAAATAATGTATTTTTTCTTGTGCTCGCAGGTTCATTCTGAGAATCAACCCTGATGGCTTCAAATGCCAATAAAAGTCACAGGTCAGCTGGAAATCTGCCAAGAGGGTCCAAAGAAAAAGCACCAACCTGAATCTCCTCGTGGCATCTCTCATCAGAGAGCTTGTGGACTTTGATTGGCAAAATTACTGAAATGCAACACAACAGCAAGAACACCACAAACTGATTTTTTGTTTTATTTTATATTTGTAATGCCTGTTATGCTTTTCAGCATGTTTAAGTTCACATTTTAGAAATTGGTCGGTCCACCACTTTGGTCCAGAGTGAAATGTCTCAACAACTATTTGATGGATTGTGATGAAATGTGGTTCAGACATTCATGTTCCCCTCAGGATGAATTGTAGTAATTTTAGTGATCCTGTGACATTTTACATAAATGTTCAATTAAAAGGCATATTTTAAGGACACGTGTTTATGAGTAATTGTGATTTTTTTTAGCAAAAAAATTAATTATGGTTTACAGTGCTGTACTGCAATTGAATTTTGTTTTTTTACAGGAACATAATGCTAGAAAATTCTCAGTAAAAATTGTGATTGTAGTTATGTACTGTAAATGTGTTTAAAGTAATAATACTGTAAATGAAAATATAGTAATACTGTAAAAATAATACAGGAGTTAAAAATGAACAGCACATATACTGTACACACACGTACACATAAGGAAGCCTGAAATAAAATAAGAAATCATTGTTATATATGGACATTTTGTTATTGCAAATAGCACAATAAAAACAGTACTTTTGTTGACATACATATTCACGTAGTCACACATACATTCACTTAAATACAGTGTGTACAGCATTCACTCACACACATTATGATTTTCTTACTTTTATCATCACATCAACTTTGTCAAACTATAATCACTATTTTGTATTTCCCCAAAGGCATTCTCAATGGACAAGACGTCACCACATTCTTTTCCCTTATACCTCTTCTGTCAGCGAAGCCTTGAAATGCCAGTTCTAAACAAAAGTGTTTTTTTTTTATATGCCGTTGTTGGTGGTGGTAGTTGTGGTTTTTATACGTTTGTAAATGAAAAATCTGTCTCACAGTCCTCTGTGAAGTCAAACACTGAAATTATTCCAAAACAGAAGGAAGGCACGCAATCGAGTAGCTTTTCTCTGCAAAGAATGGCCCACTAAAGGGCGGATCTGGTTGATATATGACTGACAGATCATTCTTCTTTCGAAATTGAATGTCCAAACAGATTTGATTTTCTAGAAACAGGTGCAATTCAAGCAGCCTGAAAGAAAAAGAACGGCAGTTTTGAAACTTCTTTCCCAGAGTACTGCCAAACACTGTAAAACCAGTATATCTACATAAAATAAGTAAATTAACATAACTTAATCCTCAAAGAAATTTAAAGTAACTCATCCCCATGAATTAGCATTAACTCAAACTGAATAATTCTGAGTGTACTTAATTTTTTGGAGCGTTTTAAGTTGTGGTGATTAGTTCAAGTTAGTTATATTAACTCATTTCCTCTAAATTGAGTTTATACTGTAGTATATTTAAAAAATGTAATCCCCACCTACAATGGCTGTTGGAATGCTTAGTAACTTGTTTTTTTTTTCTCATTTTTGTTTAACTGCAGCTTATAAACAATCAAGTTCTGCTTCAGCAAATTCATATTTGTTGGATTAAGAATGAATGTTCTAAAGAATGCTTATTTCCTCATTTGAATTTGGACAACCTGGTTTCTTGCATTCTGCCTAACTATGCCAGTTCACTTTGGTCAGGTGCGCACAGAAGAAAGGGAGAGAGGGAGGAAAATTCACCGTTTTATTCCACTTGAAGTAACCAAGTATTTATTCATTTTTGTTTACTTTTCTTTACAAACATTTACAAAAGAGGGCGCTAAAATGTGCTGCTTCGGTTGTGCTAACTTAAGCCAGCAAGCACATTCTGGATGATCTATGTTTATTACTTTGAAACTGCGATCAAATGTAAGTGCCGGCTGTGAAGGGCTTGTAGAAGTTTAATGTTAAGGTAAGGTTTAGGTTTAGCGTTCCTATTTATGTTATTTATTTGTGCTTGTCACACTAAAATTACCATGTGTCTTTGTTCTGTCGGTTAGCTAATGTCATCCTTTTTCAAGTTTTTTCTTGGCTTTTATAAGCCTCGAGGTTTTGTCATTGTGGATACATTTCATGTTTTGAATAAATTAACTTTATTCAAAGTTACTGTCCATTAATTATCTTGCTCTGTCTGTGTTTTTTTTTTCTTAAATAAGTCAATAAATATTTCATTACAACGCTAATTAATTTTTCTCAATCTAGTCTAAATTTTATGGTTTCAAATCTAACTCATGACCATTGTTTTTTTTTTTTACTGTCTCTACACCTTCACTGGAATGGTTTCTATAATTTCTCAATTACGTGGGAAATCAAACTTTCAAAACTATTTACTACTTACATAACTTCAATAAATATAGGAAAAGTGCATATTTTGTAGTCAGACCTTGACATACCAGACAAATAATGTTCTTGCAGTAGACACAGTCCTACACCTAGACAGGTGAGCAGAGGTCACACAATTATTCCATAGACCTGAACAAATGTGGTGCAGAATACACAATAATATAGAAACTCAGCCCACAGGAATGAGATAGCATTTGCTATAACCCAGGCACCTTGTTAAGACAGGTTTGAACTACTACAAGGGGAGCTGTTCCCTACCAAATCACAGGCCCCAATTACATGTGATATGAAAATCCCACCCGTACCCAAACATTTTTCTCCATAAGCAAACGAAAATATTAATGTAAGGTGGAAGCACACTCAGTAGCCTACACATTAAATATGATTGGCTCTCAGCCAGAAGCACCAAGGTGTAAATGTAAAATCACAAAGTGTGTCTAGTTAAGAATTATCTGCTCATGGGATGAAAACATCATTACCCCATGTAGACATGGCATCACTGTGGGTGGAAAGTATTAATGAACAAACTTGTTGAACTTGCTGAAAACCTATGTCTGTGTTATTTTGGTTGGTTGTACAGAGGGGGGAATACAGGAAAATGGCTTATTGGAGCCACAGTACCATGTGAGTGGCATTTATGGCCACTTCTTCTAACCAGATGCCTGTGTCATGTATTCTTGCAATTTAGCACAGTCAATTCTAGTAGGCCAACTGTCCATTACTTGCGTTCAAATGTTAAAGGAAAATTCTGGTGTCATACAACATGGGTCTTATTTTTGTAGTTTCAGCCACAGTAACTATGTACCAAGTTAACTGCTAAGATATGGGACTGCAGCAATATCTTTAACAAGAAGCCAAGCAGGGTAGAAAACACGAGCAGCCAGACAACCATAGTGGTTTTAAACAAACACTCAGGTTGGCCAAACTTATGTGGAAGAGAAAACAAAGACGAAAGTAAAATTATTATTACCCAAACTGTCGGCTGTAAACATCCATCACAGTCTACAGACCGACTTTGTGGTTCAACCTCAACTCATTGTACTTAATTCCTCACTTCACAGGAAAAATTATAAAAATATGACAGTTGCGGTCACTTGTTTACAACCTTTCTGATAGTCTGACCGCTCATGTTTGTTGCCTTGTCGCACTAAGTTGTCACAATGTCTCTGTGTTCCCTGATCTCAGCAATTACTTTGGTGAGTAGTAGATCATAAGATAGAAGATAGAAATGATGGTCAAAGCTATGGAAATGAGACCCAAGTGGTATTTAACTGTAATTATCCTTTAAGCCGTGGCAGGCAAGGGTAGATCTAGTTTTCCTTAGCGAACTGATGGTGGACACTGCGAAGCACATGCTGCTTTAACCTTTGTAAGAAGCACCACAGCTACTACAACTACTGAAACTAGCCATTCAAGTACCATATAATGTTTAGACCTTTGCTGTTTGGCCTCTGTAATACTGTATGTGGGATGTGACTGAAACAGGACATGGACTAAAAAATTATGAGATTAGGACTGGATTGGCAACAACAAAAGTCACCCAGAGTATGGATAGAATGCAGATAACAAGAAGTAAATACCAGCTGTAGACACAAGGGCAAGACCGAATATTTCTTAACTTGGATACGATATGTGGATACAGATCACATTTTGATACCTGGCAACCCAATGTCAGAAAAGATGTCTAAACACAACTCCAAACAAAAAAACAAAACAAAAAAACAACACCTTTCCACATTGATATTTGATAAAATCATCTGGGCCTATGAAATACATGTTCCTGTACAAGGATACTTCCAAAAAGGGAACAATGTTTTTTCCCTCTTTCACCTAATTGATAGTGTCAGTATTCTTAGTCTGTGAAATAAAAGAATTTTCCTTTCTTTGATAGGGAACCCAAAAGAGAGACAAACTTTTCACTTGGCTGGGGGGGTGATTTGGTCCCGAAATTATTTCTGTGTTCACTCATCTGTGCCACAAAAACTTTTAGATGTCCGTGCTTTGATCTGGCGATTTTAAGAAAGCATTCTGAGGGGGGAAACCGTCAAGGAAAGAAAGATGTGCTTCTCTGAACAATTGAAAACACTGGCAAGCCACAATCACTCAGGTGGAGAAAGAGGGGGAGAAGGCAACAAAAGACACACTCAGCCCACTTTCACCTTTTGTCATTCATTTTTTCTTCATTTTCAAACGCTTTTCATCTCTTGTGCATGTTTCCCCTCTGCTGTAGCAAAACAACATCAAGCGATTTATAAGCATGGCTGCCTCCTAAAATGGAACCTAACATCCCATCAGCCTCTCCAAAGGATGAGCCTCAAACTTTACCACTAACACACACACACACAGTAATAAAATCTCAAACACCATCCAACTGTTTTATAATAGAGCTTGCACACATCCACCTTTTTTAGCCAATGCTTATATCCTAAAATATCTCATGCATGCACGCAAACAGATATGTACACATTTTTATTCTTTATAAACTCCATCCATCTGTTATTCTAAATTCCTAAAGTTTGGCTTTATTCTCCACATACAACACAATCTGGAGATTTTTTAACCTCACCTTAAAACACAAACACTTTTTATGTCGAAATGATTTTAGACCTAGAATTGATGTGGCCTATCTACAACTTAATTAGTTAAAGTAAAGACCAGGTCAGTCTCAGCAGCTATAATAGAGCTGTAAACCAACTTTACCACTTATTCAATAGGAAAACTAAAGTCTGAAAATCACATTTAAAAACAGAGAGAGATAGAGTGATGGAGGATAAACAGAAAAAGCGGGTAACTCTAAATCCAGACTGAAAAAGATGAGCACCCAAAAAATAGGAGATAAAATGAAAGGAAGAATAAAAATGAAGAGAAGAAGGAAGCAGAGAGGTGCCTCGAATAAATTCGGAGGTAAATCAGTTCCAGTGGTTGCTTCCTGAAAAGTAGTTTGGCTGCCTGGAGACGGATGGTATCCCAGGACCAAACCCAGCACCACTGCAATTACTGGGCCATAATTTTACTGTCATTGGTGTTTCTGGATCTTGCAGTTTTGGAAGAGGAGAGTAGAGGCAGATGGACAGACACAGCAAGGACCTAGATACATGGAAAAATCTCAGACCTACAAACAGCTAATAATACAAGGATACAGGTTGCAGGGCTTTTAAATACCCTTTAACTGTATTATGATTACATAAGCTTACATGTAGAAAAATAAAACTACGCTGGTGAAAATGAGTGCAGTGTACAGTAGTTACCATGTATATTTACCAATAAGTTTACAGACACAGTAGACAATGCAGTCAACTTGCTCAGTGTACCAGATCTAGTGTTTTCTAAAATATGAAACGCAGTTTTTGTTTGAGAATTAAATAAATAAAAATACATTTAAAGTGCTCCTTAGTGTTGACATTTTTGCTCATATGTTACAGCACACCAGTAACAGCATTTCTATTAGAGATACACTGATGTGTCTGATAATGTTGCTGCCACGTTCTCACACTCTCCCATGTTAAACTGTACTCAGTAGAAATTTGATTAGTGCAAAATCTGGAGAGCAGTGGCGTTGAGCAGAGTCAGAATTGTGTGTTGCTAGAAAACAACCTGACAACAACCTGAGGTAACCTTAGGTAACATAATGTATCTTATGTATGCTTTGCTTTGTAATTGCCATTTCTGATTTGGCATGACATGTTTTAGGGGAGTGTGAAACCATGAGACAGAGCCTGCAAGAATTAGCGACCCTGGAAGAGTACGAGTATAAGATGTGACTTTTTTTAACTTTATGAATGAAAAGGTTAAAATTAAGTTAGACAATACAAATAATCATTTACACCATGTAATCATTAAACCTGTGTATAACAGGTTATCACTTTATACAATTGAATCATTGAATCAGTACAACTCCCGGTAATCTACACTTGACTGTCAGTGTGCAGACTATTCACTACTATACTTCATCTACTGCTGTGCATTATCTTCATACATATATTGTATTCATGATGTTATCTACTTCATATGTTGCTGTGAAATATTTTTCATATATATGTATATTATATATGTGCAATATTTTTATCTTATCTATTTGTTCATACTTACAACTGCACTCAGTCACTCTATTATTTATTTCTGTCTATACTGTGTATAGGACTATTTTTCTATTTATTTTATTGTATTTCTATATATGACACTTTTGCTGGCTGCTGCAACGCTAAAAATTTCCCCGCTGTGGGACAATAAAGGCTTATCTTATCTTATCTTATCTTATCTTATTACCAGAAGACAAACATTATAAACTTGTTGTGATTTCACATTCTTACAATACAAGTGAAAGACAGAGAAAGATATGAGTCCTAATCTTAACCCTAAAGCCAACTCCTGGTCATAAACAAAACCCTTGTTGGGGGGAAATAAAATCCAATCCAAAAGCTGTTTACTCCTGTTTTGTTTAGTACTGAATTCTTGCTGATAATGTTTTATGTCTTAAAAGTGATAATGTCTGCATAAAGTCAATTGGCCTGAAAGAGAGACAGAAGCAGAATGCACATTTAATGCATTTTAATGAAATAGCACAAAAAAAACTAAATAAATAACTTTTAAACAGCCTGCTAACATGCACCCAGACAGAGATTAAAATAAAGGACAAACACAAAAACAGATGCAGCGTGAAATGGACGGATCAGCTAAATGACAAGTACGAGTAACTGAGACAGGAAGAGCAAGAAAGGAAGAGAGAGTGAGGCGAAAATGAAGAGAAGAGACAGGAAGCTTAATGACACAGGAGCTTAACAACATCCAATAAGCTTGTGGAATTGCTGTCAAACACAAATCTGATCCCTCATGGGTTCACAGGGAATGCACTACATTGAGTACATCAGTACAGGAGGGTCCAAGGCCATCAGTAAAATCAAGACACAGTGATGGTCCAAATTAACCAGTCTGGAAATGAGCTCTCCACTGGACAGTCCACCTGTATGATAGGTTCACACACTTTGGTTAAATTACTACATTAATTTTTCCAGATGTAATGTCTTTGTGGGAGAAGCCACACTGAAAATAATTGCTAAAGTCATCCATTTAATTTGTTTTTTTGTTGGTTTTTTTGGAGGAATTTTTGAGAGCTTACATGTTCAAAGAGCTAGGAATTTCTTACAAATTCGGTCATTTGAGGTTTTGACTATCATTTTTATTGGTTATGCTAACATTGTACAAAGTAATTGCTGAAATCTGGGCACACAGTGACATCACAATAATTCAAATGGGGCAAGAAACCATGTTACTGGTGAGGATTGAGAGTGTAAGCACAGCCTAAACATATGATTAAATTCACTTTCATACTCCTTCACTGCAATGAACATGGCCATGTGGTTTATTCTGAAACAAAACCACAAATGCATTTTTGAGACTGGAAAGTATATCCACTGTTTGCACATATGCTAGCTGAGAGAAAGAAACTACACATGCCTTTTTTCATAATAATGAAGGAATATGTCTCCCAAATGAAACAGTATGGGCCTTTTTTAAATTTTTTATAGTTTTTGGACAACTGTGGAGTTCTACTACATGGAGACATAAGCTGTATATCAGGCTGTGGCTACACAGGAAATACTTGTTAGCAGGACAAATTCTGCGTTAGTTTTTTGTCTCTTTGGGGAATTTGTTGATAATAATAAAAAGATAAAGCTACAAAAGAGTTTTGTTGAATCAACTGAGACATTAGCAAGCATATGGCTGATGTAATTTCTGAGTTACTCAGCAAACAAAGACAGAGAAAGAGAGACAAAGAGAAAAAGAGAATGTGACCCAGAAAGAGAAGAAGACAAACTGAGCCAAAACTGGAGAGAGCCAGGATAGGCCCGCCGCACAAAGCATCGCTTGTCTCTGTCACGGCAACACGCTGGACGACTGTGGGACTCCCGGGGGATTCAGCCTGGCTGTGAATGTAAATAAGTCTTACAGTATCGAGGCACAGAGCAAACCTGAAGGGAGGATGAGAGGGAAAAAAAAAGTGTAGAGAAACGTCAAGCGTAGCGAAGAAAAGTAATTTTCACTGAGAATGGTCATGTAGGGATGGCACACACACACACACACGCGCGCGCACATTCACACAGAGATAGATGGCTGACGCTGGGATGTAATTTGTATCAGCTATCTGTAGGACCACCAGAGATATACAGGTACAAACATGCATACACACACACAAATGTGGACACACAGAGAGACATGCATGCACTGAAGTTAGCACACACACAACCATAATGCACCTGCAGCACAAATCCACAAAATATACACCTGCGCCACACACATACACATACACACACTCAGTAACATGTCACTGGGAAATTTGCATGCTTCACATTCATATAGTCAAACATACACAGATACATGTACACACTGACACAAAGGGGAATCAAACAGAGGGACACACAGACATGTAGGCGTGAAGACACTACATGCTGAACAGCACGGCCATGTGACGTCAGCAAAGAAGAGAAACAAGACCACAGTAAGGTGTGTGTCAAAGAGGCCATGCATCACCAAGGCTGGGTGGGAGGAGGGTAAGGCAGGAGGTGGAAAGAGACAAGGAGGCTGGAGGAGATGGATTGTGAGAAAAGAAAAAGACGAAAGGCATTAGTGATGGGTGGCAGGGTGGCCTATCAAGATATTCTATCATAGGTCAGCTAGATACTGAATCAATACATGGTCTTACTCTTATTATATTGCACTTAGCATACAGGGAGTAAAAGTCTGTATGCTGGGTTTCAGTTCTTTTTCTTCCACTGCAGTTGGAGAACACCGATTAGTTCCCTCAGACAAAGTGGCAATAAAACAACAACAACAGAAAGATATCAAAATGCACATTTTTAAAAACACTAATATGAGCTGATCTCACACTTTAAAAAACAAAGGGAGCTCTCCAGTCATGAACCCTTCAAGAATGTACATCAAAGTTGAAAAAAGTTACAAATTTGACTTTTTTCCAAGAGAAGATGGGAATTTGCTGTCTTTTCATAGTGAAAGTAACGCATGTCAAAATGTTACATGGCTGCTTGACTGATACTCTCACTTTCTTGTCTGAAGTCTTTATCCTTTCTGCTCTGTTGCTGTCACTATGTCTGCCTTACTGAAAAGTGACAAATCAGGCAGTGCACACCTTCTTTCTCCGCCTCTCAATTGCTTCACGGGTAGCAGCAGCTTATGCTAAATTACAATGTGAGCCCACATCCATTTGTCATTTTATACAATACACATAGTACAAACCTACATTAAACAGACATAAGGTATGTACCAACACCAATGGATGCACACAAGCACACACTCATTCAGAAATTGACATTCACACATGGATGCACTCACACTTCCCTTTTTTTACACATAGGTCAGGTATAGATACAGATATACATACTCATACACTCTCTGAACCTCCTCTGTCACACTCACACACGTTTTTTAACCCTTAAATGCATGGGTGTTTTTTTCAAACATTCCTACACCCAACATTACCCACCATCACTTACATCTTTCATTCACAGATTCAACACTCTTAGGTCTCTAGCCACCACTACAAAACTTTTTAGAGAATAACAATGTCATTTTTGACATTCTGACAGCAGAACATTGTTAGACAGGGTGTAATATGGTCCTGGGTCACTAAAGTCCCGAGGTACACATTTAAGGGTTGAAGACAAACTGCTTTCATCTCTCTTTCTCCCTCGACTTACCCTTTTACTTTCTCCCTTGTCTCATATTCTCTGTTTGATCTCTCTACGCTATTTTTTTCCTCTCTATGTTATTTTATTCTTTATGTTTTCTATATTACTGGGCCTGGCAGCTTGTGTGTATTTTGAGATTTTTGACTTTTTGGAGGGAGGGGGGATTGACATTTTTTATCAACTCATATATTTACTGTTGCAGTATTTTTACTGTAAATGACAGCTGAAACTCTCTCCTATCCAAGTATGCAGAAAATGTTTGATGACTGGGGGCAAGACAGTTATTTATTAATACTACAGGCTTTACACTATACCCATAAGTGCAAAAAACACAGAAAACATAATTTATAGGACACCTGTCACCTGTCAATGCTTTTTTGGATTTTTCTCTGGATTTTATAAAACCAAAGTAAAATACAAAATCGATCAGAATAGCAGAATAATATATATATATATATATTTTTTGACAAATATCGCTATCATTTTTGTAGTAGAAAAACAAGAAACAAGTGTGCCTGTGTTTTTTCCAAGAAGAGGTGATGGCAGCAGAGCAACTTGGGAGCCAACGACATGAGATCACACCTGTCTATATATCATTATCACAAATACCTTTCAGACACTTCACAAACATTCCCCCTGGGCCCATTGCATTCACTCTCTCAACTGTACATATTACTGTTTGGGGACACAATGCACACACAAAGAAAATCACTGTACCACAACATCTCTCTAATGCAGTTACAAAACTTCAGAATACTACAGACTCTATATCATTTTCCTCTACAACCTTGGATCAATTTTCCATACCCTATCACCCAACCAAAACTGTGAACACACCAGCAACCATTTCTCTTTATTTAACTATTTTGAGTGTATTTGAGAGTATTTTGTAAAATAACCAAGCAACTCATACGCACACCACACTCAATCAACAGCATTCTGACAGCTGGATGTTAAAGTCCTACAAGCCTTTTTCTTCCAAGAAAGAAAACTCCAAAGAAATTATCTTAAAAATGGGTGGAATGTATTCCAACCACATGGCATCATGCTTTAAGGACACTGAGTCCTTAAAGTCTAGTTTCTCAACAAATTGGCAGCATACAGAGCATTGCCAAACTCGGAAATTTGTCCTGGCACATGGCAGAGCACTGTTTGTTCTTTATTAGCTTCAATTTACTACTCAAACGTACTCGCCGTACACTTTTGGGTTTTAACTTGACCATGAACTCCCTCACAGAAAGTTCTCATGTTTCTTCTCTTTGCTGGTTTCCTGCGTCTATCGTATTACTAGTTGTGTGAAACAATCTTGACCTTGATAAGGTATGCTCTGCGAACAAGCTATTGTGTGTATGAAATACACACAAAATAACTGTTGACATATACCTTTAGACTTAAAAATAAGTAATATGTCTACATGATGCAACATTTGAATATCAATAAATGAAATGTATTAATAACAAAAAGATACCTGGTTAAATTCTGATCAACATGATCTCAAGTATGTTTCAAACAGAGAAGTGTCACTATGTGTGTGGCAGCAGCATTGAGGTATTTTGAATTCATATAAAGGTTCTTGTGACAGGGTCAAGATATGTGCAGAATGCTGAGAGCATCTGTTGTTCTCACTCTTTGTAATTATTTCCATTTCTCTTCTATATTTCTGCCTCGTTCTTTCTTTTTTCTGTTTCGTCTTCAGTCTGACTGCACATGTCATATCACACACACACAGTCATATCCATTTGCTCGTGCACACATGCACACATACTGTACTCACTTGGCTTATTACTATAGTCCTATGTAAACACACACACACAGACACACAAACGCACAGCCATAAAACAAGGACGACTTTGCTGGACTCTTGCATGTGTATTTGTGTATCCACGGGGGTAGCCAGTGGATTTAATTGTAGAGAAAGTGTGTGTGTGTGTGTGTGTGTACTTGGATTTTGGTATTTTGTGAGTAGGTATATTTTATTATATATTTGTGAGTCTGATGCCATGTATTTCTCACAATGTGTGTCTTTTACGCGTGTATGCCAGAAGTAATGAGGCCATTAGTTGCTACACCATTGACAAAGAATGCAATTTAGTTGTCTGAGTGTGAAGTATGTGTATTGTATTTATCTGTGGAAATATGTGTGTGTAAACAGTGAATAATGACACCATCTATTAACATCATGATCTGTGAACATGCTAAGAGACTCTTTTTCGTGTGTGCACGTGTGTGTGTGTGTGTGTGTGTGTGTGTGTGTGTGTGTGTACACGTGTGTGTGTGTGTGTGTGTGTGTGTGTATAGGATATTAGCCTGAAAGCTCACTAAGAGCTGTGGATCACAAAATAGATCAGGAAGGTCACACAGCGTTTAATTGGGCATGAATTACAGTGGTCAGCATGTTTGTGTGTCAGTGTGTGTGTGTGAGTATAAGGCATTGTTATATACCAAGTCACTGTCCATCTCACACACATTTACAGCACATTGCTGCAGATCTGTGTGTGTGTGTGTGTGTGTTTGTGTGTAACTTTAATAAGTCAACTATTAAATCATTTGAACGTTTGAACATGTACTCTCAAAATTGTTTCTGTCACTTAGAAGGCAATGACTTACTGTACATTAACTCTCTGTAGACTTATCCTAACCTTTACCACTGCATGCCTAACCCCAACCCTAAACCCTGAACATAATCTTAACCAAAAAACAAGTATTAACACTAAAATGTAATATTTTAGCTTGTCAGGACCAGCTTTGTCCCTAAAGGGGAGTTGAATCCCCAAAATGTGGGTGTGTTTACAGATTTTTGTCCCCATAACATGATATGAATGCACACACACACACACACACACACACACACACACTGAACATACAGACTTGCATGGATTGCAGTGGGCAGAATGAGAAAGGCAGAAATGATAGGAAGAAGACAGTGACAAGATTCTAAGGTTATAAAGACAAAATATCGTTACATGTTTTTGAATGATGACAAAATCCTCCAGAGTGGACATTTTGACAGCACATACTTCCTTAGGAGTTCATTTAGAGTTAGGGCTTGGATTAGAATTAGTGTCCTGGTGGGCTAGTGGTATTAAGAAGCTGACCATGTTGTCGTAGCCAGAAACTTTTGTTGCACGTCATCTCTCCTCTCTCTCCCTGTCACCTCTACACTGTCGCTGTCAAATAAAGGCAAAAGTGCCAAAAAAAAGAAAAAGATTATAAAAATAAAAACAAATAGCATAAGGTATAGGTTGTGGAGGTGGATATATAGTTTAAGTTAAATGTTAGTGATGAGAGTGAAGTTTAAACTAAGGGAAATTTATATGGACGCTTAAGGTCCTCGCAACAGTAGTAATACAATAGATTGTTTGTGTGTAAGCTTGTATACAAAGCTACTGCATTGCAATAAACTCCCTGACTGGTCATTCATCAATTTAAACAGGATAGATAGGCAGACCGGGATAAGTCAGCTTCCTAATGGACTCACAAGTACTTCACAGTGTCTTGTGTCGTTTACAGCTTTCATTTTTGCGGAGCAGCAAGGCTTGCAAAGGGAAAGTTTCACTTCAGATCCAGTAATGACTCCAAAACAAAACTGAGCAGAGGAAAAATGTATAAGCAACACTTTTTGTATGACACTAAAACCACTGCTGGTGTGCTCTTGTACAATGCGTTTTAGCCTAAATGCTGCTTTAGTCATTGCAGATTGTTTGTACCATAGACCGTATATAAAGATGGACGACGTGACAGCCCCCCAAAAGTGAAGCCAAAACATCTCGATCACCCCCTGGTGGCTGGCTGCAGTATAGGTCATAAATCCCACCCCCTCCATGTTTGGGGATGGGACATGGGCCTAACAGAAAAATCGTACGTGTCAAATTAAATTCTCCCAAAGATGGTTTCTGTCATTTCAAGCAGTTCTTATCACGGTGGTGTATGTTCAAGTGTTAATCTTTCTGATACGTTTGGTTTTAATTAGTGATTTGATGCTATAAATAGGGGGGTGACGTCATGATTGACAACTGTATGTTCATGATTGGTTTGGGTGGGTGTATGGGCGGGACTTCGATCACTACTGCGCAGACTCTGGCTCCAAATGCCTTCACCAGTGCCCGTATCCGGGATATTTTGGCTTCATTTTTGTACAGTGGGAGGAAGTGGAGACGTGTGGTCCATCTTCATATACAGTCTATGGTTTGTGCTTACGTAGAAGCATAGGTCACAGTGGACAAGCAAGCAAAATTAATGGGTTGAGAAAATTCTCCTGTGGTCAAGGCTGTTTTACCATTGACAAACTGCATATGTAACTGCATATTGAGCGAAGAAGAAAAGGCAAGAAAAAACAAGTTATTCTATAAAAACAATTGTACCTCTGTGTAGACTAGTTAGAATACAAACCAAATTGCAAAGGCAGGAAAGTTTAGGTAAGATACACTGGCCTTTATCTACTTTAGAGAATCAACAAATCCTAATTCAAAAATTGGTTTCGCTCTCGTCGCCTTCCATCTACTGGGAAAACCCCCAGTGGTAATGGAAAGGTTAATGAGGTATTTGTTTAAAAAGGGACTATCTAAGAGAGAACGGTCTTTAGAGTAGTATTACTGCAAGAAAGTTTGCTGGTGAAGTTCATTGGCATGCAAACAAATGGGTGATTTAAAAAAAATTCAACAAAGTTAGGCTATCACTCTCCACCGTTCACACAACTACCAAACTAATGCAGCCTTTAGGGAGCAAATACCCCATGGCTATGTAAATTACTTCTTGTAGGACGCAAACACAAATATACACTAACCCACATACATACCCATTTTATCTCTCAACCATTCGTCACTCTGCCTCAGTCGCTGATTAACTTAAGACATCCATTGGCCCCTGGGTTTTTAATCCCAAAACTCCGCTCCTTGTAACAACAAATGTGTGTTACACTTGACAGACATTTACACTAGATGTACACTTTCTCAAAGTGTCTAACATTAAATTAAATACTTTTGTTTCTCTTCACAATCTGTCAAATGTCCCTGTGCACAATACTTAGGGGATATTAACCCAATTAGACACCAACCTTTTGTGGTAAGCTCTTTTAATTTCTCTATTTTCAAATTTTGATAAACATACGACTGAAAATGTACATAAGGGGGGTGTTTTATGCTTTTGGACTGTACCCAGATCAGTTAAAAATAGGACTTCTCCAATAAATTTTAATCACACATTCTAGGCCCCACTGGCACGCTGTGTCCCTTGGTGGGCACCCGTGACCTCTCTTTCACAAACACACACTGCATATCGCTGTTGAGCCCACACACACTTGCAGCCATAAATTACACACCTTCAGAACGCACACACTCTCCCTTCCTCTGTAACCCACACAGATGGTAAAGCTTAAACTCACACACTTACTGTATAGTATTTCCTTCTGTGACACTTCTTATTCATCTTTCTGTCTCACTCTCCTTCTCCCTCTCAAACACACACACACACAGGCTCTTGGCATGCATAGCAGCAGTCGTTTTTCTTGTTAATGTAGCGTGTCGAATTTGCAGGGCGGCGGCGTGCAAATGAAAGGTTGCACGTCTCACTCGCTTGGCAATATGTATTTGATAAGAGCTGTAAATCAACTAGTGTAGCAGTGCAGAGCCTGCAGGGACAGACAAAACACATGTTAATGGAAAGCAGCTCTAAATTGGAGTGCGATACTGTATGTGCATGAGCAAGTGACAGAAAGAGAGAGAGAGAGAGAGACTGCGTCTCAGAGAGAAAGACAGACGGTCAAAGACATGGAGGGTCAGAGTGAGTGAAAGACTGGGTGTGTGAAAAACTTGAGTTTGTGTTTACCTGTGTGGACAGTCGGAAGAAAAGTGTGTGCGTGCAAAAGGGCTGAATAGATGTAGGGAGAAAGACATGACAGGTGCAAGCGCAAGAAACTGATAGTGACCAACAGAGAAAAAGATGGAAATAGCCAGATAAATCTGAAAATGTGATTGCATCCATCTTGGTTTTCCAGCACTAGATGCAAATCTGGGTAGATCCCAACACACTCCAGTCCAAACGGTGGTGGTAACTGCACCTAAAGCTCTTTGCCAACTGCCAAAAAATGCAGAAAGATGAAGAAAAAGCCACAGCAACAGCAGCTTAAAGTTTTTGGAAAACTGCAAAAACTTTAATAAGCTAGATAGAACTGACAAGCAACTATACAAACATGTGGATAACTCATACGGATTGATATAGATGATGTGAGTCACCCAGATTCAAAGTGCTTTACATAACGCATTTAAATCATGAAATGAGAAAACATAAAACATTAAAGCACAAATTAAAAAGATTCTAATTTTATGAGAAGTTAAAAATATAAAAGCAGAGGACAAAAATAAGTAGCTGAGTAAGGGCAAGTGCAGACTCTCAAATTCAAAGTCGCTGTGTTTTTTGTCCCTGACTGTTGTCATGTTGACGTGATGGTGCATGAGGTGTATTGATTACAAGATTACTCTAGTTAGAGAGATTTGCGACAGGGCAGCAAATTAACGTGAAAGTCAACCATAGCTGGAAACAACAAGTCTTCATACCTAAACGACAAAATAGATTGTTTTCCAATGACTCCCAAAACGACATATATATGCGTACCGGACCTTCGTCGTCATGGTAACAATAAGAAACACATGGTTAATGTTGTGAAACAGTCGCAGTTTGGTTAGGTTTAGGCACCAAAATTACTTGGTTAGGTTTAGAAAAAGATCATGGTTTGGGTTAAAATAAGTACGTTGGTTACGTAAGTCAAAATAAGTCAACATTGACTTTTGGATTCACAAGGGACAGGAACTGTGTTGTTTGACCCATCCATCTACCCCGACCTCCTCCCTACTCAAACTCTGTCGCCCTTTATAGGTCGCCGCCTAACAATAAACGTTAATATGGGTCATAATAAGATGCTTGCACACATGACCTATACGGTTGTATTTTTTTGGGGGGGGGGGCAGTCTAGCTGGAAATGACATCCAGGTTCTTAACATCCGACTAGTGATGGAGCTTGACGAGGAAGTTCAACGAGCCTCCCCTCCATCTCTGGTGTATCTCTGGTACATTGTGCGTGACATCCCAGTGACATGATCAACATTCTTCTTTTAACGAGATGACAATACTATGATCTCAATGGAAGACCCTTATTGTCTACATCATTGTAATGAGAAAATAAACACATGCACACAGATGTGTTTTAGTTGCACGCAAACTGAATCACACTTGCATGCATACATAACAACTACTATCTGTGTTATATTTTGTAATTTGAGTTGTGTGTGAGAAAGTGAGAAACTGTATGTATGTCATTTCCTGGTGTTATATGAGGCTGGATCTGAAGTGTGCTGATGATGTGTGTCTTGCCAGAGCAATAAAAGGTGTATTATAGTCCTGGTGGCTTTAGTCCTTGTGTGTGTGTGTGTGTGTGTGTGTGTGTGTCTATGTTTGTGTGCCCTGCAAGCATAAAAGAAAGTGTACAAGGTGTATTTACCTTAATGGACAAAAGCACTATGGGTCTATTTTGACAAGGTGGAGGTAATACAGTCATTACTGTGCTCCCTCCAAAATAACTCTATATTATTATAATAGTCTCATAACATACATGCACGCTCACACGCGCACACAAATACATAGACACAAAGATATACAAAAGACAAAACATTATATGCCTGTGCATACAAACACACTTGTACAAATGCTTAAATGGTAACATGCAAGTTTAACCAAAGGAATTACTGAAACTCCAACCCTAATTTAATCCTAAATTCACCTTGAATTTAATCTAACATGCAACCCTAAACTCACAACACAACAAAAATGTCCTCACTTTGGAGGTTTCCTGCAACTTCCTATTGTTAGAACAACTTGGTCCTCATAAGGATAGAAAAGCAAGTGCACATACAAATAGGCTACACCCATAAACACAACACACACACTCAGATGCATTTTAACAACATCTGAGTGGTATGTGATGGAGGAAAATGGGGTGATATTTGGAGAAATGGCCTGAGAGGCTCTATGTGACCCTTATTACTCATAAAGAGTAATAAAGGTCTAGATTTGGACATCTGCTCTTGTTTTCTCTCAATAGCTGCTTTCTCACTGGGGCGTAAAATACATTTCAGTGCAGCATCCCATGGCTCCACGTGTTTAAGAGTCACACAAGCTGGCTCGCGTTCCTAAAACTGAGGCTCAGGAAAAAGATTTGGAAGTTGGTAAAAGAATAAAATAAATCTTAGTTTTTCAATCAAGTGATTGTTTTCTCTTTAAAAAAATCCTGTCAGAATCCAAATGAAATCTATTTAAAATTGTTATATTTTTAACCAACAGTAAAAAAAAAAAATCTGAAAGCATGTAAAAAGTGCCCTGAGATAACCTGAGATAAACTGAATTGAATTGAAATAACAATAATATGAACTAGAAAAAGTGAACAAATCTTCACATAGCAAAATGTTAGTATTGTTAATATATAATTAAAGCTATAAGTAATTTACTATAAGTTGATTGACTAATTTATTTTGGCACTCATTCAACCCATACTGTGACTACTAAGATAAATATGTTTCATAAAGTTTTAAAATGTATTTAACACAATAAAGAGAGCTCCACTTGAAACGTGATGAACAGGTGAATAAAGTGAAGGAATGACAAACCTCAATACGGTTTTGTTTTCATGCTAAAAAATGTAAAAAGCCTTTAATGCAATACAGCCCATCTGTTGGACATACACACTGGAAACAGTTCTGTTTGCACAATATGGAGCTTAAAATGCACACTGAAATATCAGAAAAATCTACTACTAATACTACTGTAAAATCTACTGCAATTCAATACAACATCTATGCAATAAATCCTACCTTTATGAGGTCTATCATATTCAGTTGTTGCTTACATTTGTCAGTAAAGTGTTGATTTAATTGTTTGTGGTGTTTTAGACTGCATTATATTAAAATGTTTTTCTAATGTTTTGTTCACTGTGGACTGAAAACACAAGTGGGGAAACAATGAGAAGGGCAAAATAATATGGAAACACTTGCAACTTGTATAACTATGTAGCCTAAAATGAGAGGGCGATATGATTAGTGACATGACACTTACTTAGAATTTTTTCCTCAAATCCAGTTCTTTCTTCTTTTTTTTTTGTTTTCATTCAAAATAGTTCTGACTATTTTGTTATCGACACACACTAATTCAAGCGGTGGAGTTTGCACACCAAATCTAAATGTTTGTGTATATATATATTTTTTTATTATTTTTTTTTATTATCTGTCATCCAAAAAGAAAGTTATGCACAGAAACCTCGATTGCTGAGTTTGATTTTAACTGATTCAATAGCAAAACTAAATTCTGCCCTCAAGCAGTAAAGATGATCCCACATCTAAAGAGAAAAAGTGTAAACAGCAGGAAGCCATTGTAGTTGTGGAATCCTTTCAAAATCTACTTTACACAGGAGTTTGATATGTGGCCAAAAATGCTGGACTGATCAAAAACAACTGAACCGATTACAGTGATCCAGTTCACCCTAAGCAGCTGCTGACAGTATGGCAGATACAGAAATACACTTCCACACTGAACATCTCGAGAAAACATCACGTTTAAAATAATGCACTTAAATTTTAAATTTCATTTTGACTTGACCCAATGCGCTGATGCTGTCTCCAGAGGTCTTAGAATAGGTCGTTTGTCAAAACGACATATATAGGCGTACCAGACCTTCGTCGTCATGGTAACAATAATAAACGCGTGGTTAACGTTGTGAAACGGTCAAAGTTTGGTTAGGTTTAGGTAACAAAGGTTAGGTTTAGGTAAAGATCATGGTTTGGGTTAAAATAAGTACATTAGTAAGTTAAGTTACGTGACGTGACTTACTAATGTAATTTAACTTAGTAAGTAAGTTAAAACAAATCATGGTTGACTTTTGGTTTCACACGGGACACGAACAGCGGTCTCCTGGCTGAAAGTCCTGTGTTGTTTGACCCATCCATCCACCCCGACCTTCTCCCTACACAGACTGTGTCGCTCTTTATACTACCTCACCGGACTTCCGCCTTTGCTCCCATCGTAATTACTACGGCCACTAGGGGTTGCTGTACATAAAAATGTAAAAGTGGGTTGTAATAAGTTGCTGCACAGACAACCTGTAAGGATGGATTTTTGGGGAGGACAGTCTTGTTAAGCTGAATGTACAAAGGCTAAACAGTGTTTGTGCATATGTGCTTTGCAGCATCCAAACAAGGTGAAGCCACATGATGTCCCCAGTTCAGACAGGAATGAAACAAGTTTTCCTTTCTGTGTGGAAATGGAGAATGTATTTACAAAGAGTAAATTCATTCATAAAGATAGCAGAAAACCCAAACATTAATATAGCCAGAGAAAATGTGTGTGTATACGTTAAGATAGAGAGAGTGCATTTCTCAAGATAAAGAGAGCAGGGGTATTAATGCCTCATGCCTGTGTGGGAGTTGCCAGTGTTACGGGTATCATTTGGAGTCACTTATTCTGTGCTGTCTAGCTGAGTCCTATTTGAAGACATTTTCAGAAAATGGTTGTATTTATTGTCTGCCCCCACAGAGCACTTGAGAAAAGGGAAGGTTGTTGATTTACCACTGATACAAAGACACAAATTCACAGTTCAGTCATACATTTAGCTAGTCAGTGATCCTTCCTTTTTTTTGTGTGTTTTTGGTAGTTCTTGCCCATTTAAACTAAAGGGGCCAGCCAGGTCCCAGCTGTCAGTGGTTCCCAACCTTTTTGGCTTGTGACACAAACTGAGGCAACGTCTACTTATGAATTACATCACAGATTATGGCCTTTACTGTGGACATGAGTGATTTTTTCTTTATCAGATTGTTTCATTTGAAGGATTTCTGTGGACCTGAAAATGGGAAAATAGGCTACACAGTATTTCACGAAATAAAAGACAGAACTGCCCATTTTAGCAGGGGTGTGGTTGAAAGGCCAAGTCAGACAGGTCATCTAAAGAAATCCGGTATAAATTATGATAATGTGTCATTTTACCAACAAAGTTAACACATTCAGATTTGTAGTAGTACTGTTCCATTGTGGTGTAATGCAACAAACCACATTACAATCAGTTAGTAAACTCTAGGATGACATTTAGCCTTGGCAACATATTTATGTTCTGGTTGGTAGCTTGTGAACTTCCCAACTGGGATCGATAAAGTTTTATCTTAATCTATAAATTCACATCAAAATTTATTTGTTTGTATTATTAATCCTAATATGCAATTTAACTAGAACTAAAGTTATCAAATAAAAGTAATGGAGTAAAAAGTACCATATTTCCCTCTGAAATGTAGTGGAGTAGAAGTAGCACAAAATGAAAATACTCAAGTAAAGTACAAGTACTTCAACATTGTACTAAATTAAATGTACTTAGTTGTACTCACTGTACATGACTCACTCAACTTTCTTATGCATAGTATATACAGTACTAACAAGACTTACGCTCATATCTATATTATATGTTTGGCATACAGAAATAGCCAATGACAAGACCAACTGTATTCCTAATTAAAGCTAATGATTCATTATAAAACACAACAAGGATGAAGAAAATTAATAAGAAAAAACTAGCAGGCCTTCTGCACAGGCTAATTCACAGAACACATACAATCAGCTGCGACTGAACGGCCAATACATTATACAAAACTGGGGAAATTTCACATTATTCAAAGTCTCGGCGGGCTCGTCCCTGTAGCAGCAATAGCATAACATCACCAGTGAAAACGAGGGCCAGTATATAACATACCATGGCCTCCATAAGTCTCCCGCACAGCAGAGAGTTAAATGCGCACAGACAGCCAAGGAAAGACACTTAAACATCGGGAAGAAACAGCGCGCAGACAGTTGGTGTGTCTTACTCACGTTTAGATGTCCAAGTCTTTTCTCCTCTCTGTCAGTGGAGATGAAGTGGTCCATATCCATGTCATATGAACTCCCGCTGCACTTGTTGTGATGGTCAGTTTGTTTGTTTGTTCAAAGAACTCCTCTTGTCCTCTCTCCATCACCGCGAGCGCACTGGTCTTAGCAAAGCACTGGAGAACAAGCTAACGCACCAGTTTTGTTTTGTTTTTCATCCAAATGTTGTTAACTTTCTGTTGCTTGTTGTGAGGCCAAAGTAAGACTGTCTTCAGAAATCTCCTCGGTTTATTTTCCAGCGACTTATCCATTCACACTTTTGCTGTGGCAACTGTAAATATTGCTTGATACTTCCAATTTTCTAATTAACTTCACCTGCTTCGGGATCACATAATGGAAGTTTACCAGCAGTCACAACCCAGAGGGGGCGCTGTTTCACTCAGTGTCTGTTATTTGATAAAGGAAATTAGTAAATCTTTTTTTTTTACCACAGTGACAGTGACCCCACCCCATAAACTATTTTAAAACTATTTTAGACATACTACCATGGTGCAATGTAAAAAAACAAAAAAAAAACACATAACAGATTAAAACTAGATTAAAACATCTAAATCACTGACATTTGTATTGTAATAGTCCCTCCCTTGCTATTTGGGATCATTTGACTACATTTGAACCATTTTTTTATGAGCAGACAAGGTCCTGCTGACAAACTGTGGAGTTTCTGCACATCTGCATAAATTTGGTTTCCATGTCACAACCCACTTGTCACATATTTCCTCACGAACAGGACAAGCCTTTCATATGCCTCTGGGTTTTAATACAGTCACATTCTTACAGTCAAGCTACATTTGAGCGTATCATGTCTAAATAGTTCGACATGACTGTCAAAGTCAGAGTTCAGGAGGCGCCAATGTTTCCGCCTAAAAGACATCAAGACTATCAGCACAGTAGTCACAGCCTGTTGCATTTTCCACATCATTTGTCTATAACTGGCCAAGTTGATTACAGTGTTTCAAGAGGACATTGACTGACCACAACTGTGATTCATGTCATTAGAGATGATGATTTGGGCCCATATCCAAGAAAAACATATACTTCCCACCACTCCTCCTTTTTTCACAACACAGCTTTTCTTTACACACTTTGTGCGACAGTGGGCAGAAGGCTATGCCGCAGGGTGATGGAGGCACTTAAGATCAAATGTAAACTTTATCATGGATATCTATTATCATACTTATTTGTGGTAATCCATTGAGCTACAAAGCATTATCTTAATTAACTTTTAATGTAAATGCCTCTCCATCATCAAGACTCCCGCTGGGCCTCCGAGAAGCAGCTCAAAGAAATCCAGAGATTAGAGGCCAGACAAAATTAGCAAGGGATCTCAGAGTATCAGTGGTCTCCAGAGGTAAGCACTTAATTTGTAAAATGTGACCATCCAACTCATGTCTGCTTTGTGAGCCAAAAAAAAAAAAGGGGGGGGGGGGGGATTACATAACTGTTGGTGAACTTTTTAGCCAAATAGCTCTAAACTCAATCATGTGCAAATTACTTCCCATCATGCATGTAGCTGATGCAGGCGGAGAGTAATTGCATCTCCTGGTAGCCTTGATGCTTGACGTCAATTTAAGCTGGACACAATTCCCAACCGGAAGGCATTATTCTAGGCCAAACAGTGATCGGCGCTGATTGGTTCTGCTCAGGCCTGGCTCATCTCAAACAAGCCCAAAGATGCCGCCAGTGGATTTCATTAGTGATTGACTATACTGAAGGAGTGCTAATCAGTGTTGCTGTTGTCTTGTAGCCCTCCATGACACAGATGCCTATTCCTAATTAAAGGTTCAGTCACTGTTGATCTGTGTTTTTACAAAAATACCACTGGAAATCTTTGTCTTATTATCTACAAGTACAAGTGATCAAAAGCTACCAACCTTGTCCAGTCTTTTTGTAGACTATCTAGCATACTTCACATTACTAAAATAGCTTTTTCTGTACATATTGGATAAATCATTTCCACATAAAGATACCAAGTTGGAAAAGTTCCCTTAACAGCATTGCAAAGCTTTCGGTCATTCAAAAGTTTTAAGAGTCAAACTATTATGTTTTTTTTTCCATTTTATGGAAAAATAGGCTCTAAGAATTGCCTTTTCAAATCCGTATATTTATTTTTTTTAAGTTGCATTTCCCTACATTTTACAACTCTTTACACAATCTTACAGAAGCAGGTGAACTCATCTGTGTGCAGCATTTTTGTTTTAGATTGACTTTTCAACACAAAGGTCTAATTGAGAAACATACGCATATTTGGAAAATGACAGCTTTTCAAAATGAATCAGCAATGATGTTCAGACAATTTCATTTCAGGAAACTCCTGATGACTTAAGTTCCAGCTACTGTACCTACCGTTCTCATTTATATTCTGTACTGCCTTCACCAGAGCTTTTTGAGTGTTTTATGAGGCAAAATAACAGATTATCATGGCAGGAAGCTGAAGTTGATTGATATTGTGACTCAAATGGATTACACAGTAAAAGACAAAAGAACAGGCTGTCAGTTTCTGGTTATGGGTCTTTATTGGCCTCCATGAACCATGTTTAAACAATGACAATAGCAAAAAGAAAAACAATTTAAACAAAAAACCTTTAGGGCTCGTGTCCACTGGCACCTCTTCTAACTGTAGCTCATTCAACTGCGGCCCATGTGTACCTCTCACTGTAACTACATAACAACTGAACTCAGCTCTTTTGCTTAAGAGACTTTTTTTTTTTTTTAGCGGTTCGATTTTTTTTTCCCAGCACAGTCAGATGTAGCCACTGTAGAGGTCCCATTGTTTACTGCTTGCTTGCTGGCTGAACTACTGCTATGCACTGGCTTCATCCGAGAGGAATTGTTTAGAAAAATATTATTATTTCCACAATTAGAAGTTACTTGCATTGGTCTGAAAACAAGTTAATTGAGGGATGCATGTTACCGTATGTGGTTCTAAGGTAGTATATTTACTTCACTCGAGTGTTATTGCAAGACAGGGTGTGAGAGGGGATGTCTATAGTGGCTAACAATGTAAAGCCATCATCAGAAAAATAAGGCAGCACCATATATGCAGATCCTCTTTAGACACAAAGCCTAACAAGTGTATATGACAAGGCTGAGTGACAACATATAAAACTGAATCCTCCAGCTCAAAACTGATTTTCATTAGTGAAAAAAAGTTTGAGGAAATGCAATGTTCCTGTGCAGCATTATGCTGAATACTGAAAAAGCCTAATCACCTCTCCTACTGCCACACCCTTTCTTTTCCTTGCACTATATGTATATAACATCACACTACTACCTGCATTGGCTAATAGCTGCTCTTGCAAATTGGTTAAATATGAACATAATTCTGCAGGAGACAGATTGCCAGAACATATGTGAGAGAAACAGCCTCTGAGAGCAATGTAGAAAATAAAAAATAAAATAAAAAACAACTGTGCTCTTGTTTCTGCACACCAAATTAGCACAAAACTCTACTCTCTAGTTGCAACTAATTACTCTCCAGGCCATTCTGTGAAACCTCTGACAGCTGCAAATATGGTAAAGAAGCCAAACCTTTATGCTTTTAAAACAATTCCTCTTGGGAACTGTGCCACAGTTCAGCAGTAGTTTAGTAAGCAATCAGTAAATTGTGGGTCCCTCCACAATGGCTACATACAGTAGATTTGTCTTTCTCTGGTATCAAATAAAAGCTAAAATGCCCCAAAAATAATCTCTCAAAAATAGCCTGTTTTTTTTTTTTTTCAGTTGACATCCATACAGTTTTAAAATTATACAACAGGTAGAATGGGTGTCACTCACAGTTCTAGCATGTTAAGAGTCAAAAGGTTTTTCATCTGAGAGCATTGCTACACTTTTACCTTAAGTGACTATCGAACTTGTACCTGTTTGACTGATCCTTTCAATCACAGCAGTCTTGTAGCTACGTTAGAGAAGTAATGTGTAGAGTCCAGATCATACAGTATAGTCGCCATCATCAGTTAAAATATCTATTGCTTTGGTGGAGGCTGTGCAGCCCATTTAGTTCCCCCATTTGGAGCCAGCTCAGGTCTCTTATCTGTGTCTCTCCGAGCTCTCTGTCCTTTCAACCTTCTATTCATTCCGTGTCAGAAAAGATGATTTGGCCATTGTGATTTCATGTGCATTTTTATTATGTATCTAGTTAAACAAATGATTGAAAATAGAGATGTTTATATCTGTAGTAATCCAGATTCTGCCTTTGTTTTCTTTTGGACTAACATTTGGTTTGGTTTTCTTTCTGAAATGGATCTCTTGGACTCGCCACCCTCAAGCAATTTTGAGTGTGATGCACGATGGATTGTCTCCATTTTTACATCTCATTATGGAGGTAAACTGATTCCTACCCTGTACAAAGACAAGAACTCATTCAATACTTTAAACAAAGACAGGAACATCTTTAGAAAAAGAACCAATAAGATCACTTTCACATTGTGGTGGTAGATAGTATTGTGTACCATATTTGCACTGTAAAATGTACAAAATATCACCATGTTGTTGGCTAGTGACCTGCAATCTTATTCACAAGCACTTTGAAGCATGTTTATTTATCTACAACATACAGTGTACTCTGAAACAGTAACACATTTATAAATAAATATTGCAATCTTAACAATCTTACACTTCTCCTTTTTTATTGTCGGTTCTTCATGACTCGTCACCTGAGCTTAACGAAGGTGAGGCAACCTCTGCCTGTTCTGTCTCCTTCCTTTCACTTGTTCTCTTGTGTGCTATCATTCACCAGCAGGTCTATTGTTTTCAACCTTTGCCCTTGGCCTTTCTTTCCTTCCTCACCCTCTCAAATGTTAATTTAAATAAATAGTTCTCTAGGAGAAAAAAAGAATCATATATCCTTAAAATCTTAATAAATCTCTGAAATAAAAAGCTACAATTAATATCTTCCCAAAAGAGGAAAAACGTAACGAGGAAAAACATAAAAACATTCTATTTATCAAAAAGGGTAAACAAAAGGAAAGAAAAAAATATATAATCATTTTCAGCAAGAACAAACATGTTTCATGAACCCATATCTATTCGTGAGATATTCAAGAGTGTCCCTCCATTTTCATTTGTATTGTAATGTCATTCAATATATCCTGTTAGCTCCATGTATAACACTGTAGGTACTCTGTCTTGTTGCCTACATGGTTTCTGTTTTAAATAATCCTCATTATTAAGTGTTCGGTCAGGCTTTGCAAAGCCCAAGCAGCCTCCTTTTTATATGAGACACGTCAGTCAGTCCCCCTTTAGTTTACAGACAGTATTTCACAGTATTTCACTGTGTACTTAAGTTCATAAAGTTTCTACTGCTGTCCGATCACAGACAAAGAGAGGGGCCAGGTAGATGACAAGATTGGTTCTGAATACAGGGAGAAAGCCGTCATTGGCTGGAAGGTTTCACGAAACAGGAAGTAAGCCTCAAACATGGCTAATGTCCTTTCCTGTTTGTAATTGTGCAAGTTTAAATGCCTCTGTCTTGGATCCAAGGGAGAAACAGTCTTTTGTGTGACATATCATTTTCCAACTCTTGACACATTCTGTTGTTTGAGGAAAGAGCAAGATCGCCCGTGTTCAGTGCTGAATGGCAACTCCCACTGGTGCCTGAATTTATAGTTGAGTACTTGGAATATATATATATTTTACATGTTACATTTCACTTATGAGCAATGCCAAAAGCAAATGGGTCACATGATAGAACAAAAACAAACAGATTGTATCTTTAATGCGTACCTATTCTTCAGTAATCATAATCAGTGATTCATTATTTAACCATTCAGCAAACTTGGCAGGTAAATGACAGGTTTGTACAAAACCAGATCTATCAATAATCAGTCAACAGCTAACAGCCACAGCCAATGCTACCATATGAGTATAAAATACTTTGGAAATTAGGTTTTTACCATCCTCGTTTAAAAACTGTATAGTGGCTTAATAATGTTTGTCCAATAACATACCCTGAATTTATAGCACAATGGTTTACTGGTATTCTGAAAATAAACATTCATAACCAATAGTGACTGTATTATTGATTAATTGATAACGTTATTATTTGCTACCATTGATTTCAGTGTGAGCTAGTGATGACAGTATGCTTTCCATACCCTAAAGGGAGCTAAATGTAAGCAACCCCTACACTGTCTGTTCAGTAATCTTATAAACTCGTCACCACATTTCGTGTTCTCTTTACTGTTCTCATATTCCTTCCATTCTCCCTCCCTTCATCCATTGCAAAGGCATTACAGGTGAATTGTACTCATTGTCCATCCTGCCCCACCTGCACTCATCCTCTGCCCCTCCATTTCTCAGTCTCTTTCCCATCAGTCACAGATTGTCTTGTAGCCTCTCCATGTAGGTTCTGATTTCAGACTGACCCAGGTCCATATCCTGGCACACCCACTTGATGTCATCCTCGCTCCCATTGGTCACCAGAACTGAAGAGTTGGTGTATGGGCCACCCCCACCCGAATTATCATTGGGCAGAACGGTGGCAAAAGACGTGAACTGGACGCGTTTGCGCTTGGCGGCTGCAACTGCAGCTGCAGCCGTGGCTCGGGGGGAATTATTCAGATGCTCCGCTTGGCCAGTGGCATTCTTGCCACCAGTAGTGATTGCGGAAAGGCACTGATGTGGTTCTTGAACAGATCTGGGCAGGGTTTGTCCGTGGGTGACGCCCCTGTGTCCACTTGTGCCACCACTCCCACTTATGGTGCCCATGCCTGTGCTCACGCCCATCACCAAGGTGTTACCAGCCCCATTTAGCAGGTACTTGTTCTCCTCGTATCCTCCTTCATTGCGGTCAATGATGGTGGTGCACTCATCAGGCAGCCCGCCCTGGCATTGGTCAGAGTGGTCAGCTAAAAGGTCGGCCTCGTTGCCAAGCCACACCCAGTCATGGGCGTGGTTCATGTTGCCTCCTGCTTCCAGCACAGGGACCTGTTTGTGACGGTATCTGCAGATGAAGGATGATAATTAGTCTACAATTGAAGTATAATTTTGAACAATTGCAATTTTAGGCTGTGCAGCTTTTTTAATATTGACAATGGGCATCCATTTACTTAGACAGTACAAAATGTACAGAGCAAAAGTCATAATTGAGTAAAGAAATTATGAAATAAGTAAATTTAAGCAAATTTGTCCTTTCGTAATAGCTACATGCAATATATTTGGACCAAAACTACTGGACAAACTGAGATTGAACAATCAAATTTAAATCAAAGTATTGAAATCTACAATTAATTTTGGGCTAGCACACAAACAACAATGGATGAACCAAATTTAGCCAATAAACATATTGTCCATCAATTCCAAGTGCTAAGTGTCTAGGCCCTTCAAGTTCATATGGTGATCCACACCTCTGTACATATTATTGCTGCGTTTCCCCCAAATAATATAAACAATAGATGTTTTACCTGAAAGCAAAGCTCACACAGTTGATGAGGAAGACCAGTATTGCAAGACAGAATACACCCAAAAGGGCATACATTCCAATCTCCAGGTCCGACAGTCCTCTTGTGGTCTGGGTCAGCTCACTATCCCCAGTGCCTGGTACCTCCACTTGTGCTGGGTAGCTACTGTAGTCTCCCGCTTGGCTAGGGCCTCCGCCCCGGCTGCTGCTGCTGCCTCCATTGGCAGCTTTACCACCTGAAGCACGATGGGTTACTGTGCTCTTGGTCGTTGTGCTAACCTGATTGATGGAAAAGAAGACGTAGATAATGTTAATGAAATATTAACTAATTCCTAGTTTCTTTATCCATGCTCATGCTAAATTTCAACAGTTCACTACCTTTTACGTTTGACATTGATTTTCATTAATACACAAATTTAGGCTACATCGTTTCACATCATAGGGATAGTGATCCATTTTTATTTAAAATGGGTATTCATAATGTGTATTGACCCAAAATGCTATACTTTATAATTACATCTAGTAGAGTAAAAAGCTGAATATTTCTGTGTTACTAGTGAAATTGGAGATTAAAATTTCACTGAATGGTTATGCCTGGCAGTGTATATAATACAGTCAAACTATCTAGTAATGGTGTAGCAAATTACTTCTTTTACTGACTGCACTGACAATAAATTGAAAAAAACAAACAAACAGCCCTGCACTTTTTTTAATTCATCCATTGTTTCCTCTTACCTTCCTCATGGCTCCTTCCTCTCGATCCACTGCTGCGCTGTTGTACTTCCACTCTCCCCCGTCCTTTGTTCGTTGCTCGCTGGTGCTGTTGTCCATCCCTCCTCCGTCGTCCTGTCCACCTCTTCCCATCACACCTCTTTCCTCGCTCTTTGCCCCAAACTTCACAATCACATTGCCAACTCCAGATGCCAGCACACTCTTCCTTTTGGATTTCTGGCAGGTCTCCGAGATGACCATCTCTACACGAACCAGTGCTCCCTGTCCGTCGCCCTCTGCCACTACAATAGGCCAGTGTTGCTCCTAATAGAAAATAGAGACAATGTGAAGGCAAACAGAAACAACAGTAAAATTCGGTCATGTTATACTTTGGACACCATACTGTCACTTTTGTAAAATCTGCTATGTGTTTCTTGCAAATATACATCCATAACTTGTGTAAAACTTCCATGGTTTTTGTTTCTGGCATCTTTTACACAACTTTCAACAATTGGTCAGATAAGGAAAACGTCTAATGGCTAGTACCTGATTGGTTATGGAGATGACACTCTCATCAAATGACACAGCCGAGAGGAGGAAGTCCTTGGGATCATAGACATCGAGTGGTGTCACTGAACCGTCACTGTACTGGATCCATGCACTGATCACTGCTTCCTGAAAGACAAACATAACAAGACATCTAATAAAGACAAGTGTATTAACAGTGTTTTGGACATGTAGGCAGAACCTTTGGTGGTCTTTCGCAGTCTGTGTACAGGTGATCAAGTGCTATTTGATACCTGCATCCCTGATACATGTTTACGTACTTGCACATGGAAGAGAGCATATTGCACTGTCAATTTCCCGTCCAGATTTGCTCGAGTGACCTGGTATTTAAAGCTGCATTCATTTATATTTTTATATTAACAATGTGTCAAATTACTATGTGAAATGTACAGTATGATGGTGTTGCTAATAGTGACAAACCCAAGAGAATTATCACTGGACTGCAGCTTTATGGTGCTCTTTAGCGTCTTTAAGCTCATAGATTTGGTTTTCTGGCACGCAACCTTACTGTTTTGATTCAGTTTCACCACACTCATCAGAAAAAAGACAAACAGATAGCAGATAGCAACTAGCTGGTGAACATAGGGAAGCATTTAGCAGCTAAAGAGCCAGATATTTCTCTCAGTAGTTGGTGAAGACCAAAACAGAGCTAAAAGGAGAGTGACTTACACCCTTCATTCAACACTTTTGCCATAACAACTTTATCAGGTAATAGTGTTTACAGCTTATGTTTCAAGTGACCAAAAAATGAATTAATGCAGTTTAAGTGTGTGGCACTACATACAGAAAGACCTAAAATTGCCTGATATGTTGTATTAGAGCGTTAGCTTGCTGCACTAATGGGCTATTTTTTGCACTATTTTTCTGACTTCACTATCTCTCCAGTCTCCATCTCTTCTATTACAACAAGGACGTACACTTGGAAGAAAATTGTTTTTTTTTTGTCAACAGTCTTCTTCCAGCAGCAGCTATTCCATAAATAAAAACTGAGTTCAGCAGATAATGTATTTTCCTCTGCTTGTCTTTAAATGATCCTGCCTCACTAATTTCCCTTGATAAAACCCTTTGCTTTTTTTAATCAGAACACAGAAAAGATTGTGTAGGTATAACACAGAAAAAACCTCCCTACAAAAGTAATTAAGCTCCAACATGAAAAACAACTCTTTATCTCTTTCCCTCTCTCTATTTTCACATTAAATTGTCATTTTTACTTGCCTCCTCCATTCCCTTATTTCCCCCCCCCCCCCCCCCTCTTTCCCTCCGGTCTTCTGTTTGTTACTTCTTTTCACCCTATTTTCTTGTCCTCCTTACTTTCCCTCTCCATAGTCAGCTGTCCTCAGGTACAGTGAATGATGTAGATAAAAACAGACAGATAGAAGAAAGAAAAAGAAATGTCTAAATAAAATTTAAGATCAAATCTGTATTTCCATCATAATGAGCTGCTTCTCGTCCAATTAGCCCTTGGATAGAAACTATAACGTGGGGTACTGTTTGATTAAAAAAAGAAAAAGAGGGAGAAGGGAAGGTGTTGGTGGTGGTGGTGGTGGGGGGGGGGGGGGTGGAAGACGGTGTGAGGGATGATAGCTTAGATATCAATGTGATTAAAGAGTCAAGAATAGCTTGTAACATGGTAGCCTAGAAATATAGTATGCATGTGGGTGTGCAGTGAGTGTGTTTTTCTATAGATACTGTGTGGTTATGTACTGTGTAAGTGAGCAAAAGTGGAGAAAAGAGAATCAGAAACAGTATATTTAAAAAGAAATGCTATTAAAATTTTTATTCACAATTTCAGTACATGAAAAATACAGTTTTAAATGTTATTTCAACTGAGTATTGTAAAAAAAAAACTGAAAAACTAACTGCCTTTATGTGGTTCTAGCTAACAATATAGAGGTTTTTTATTTTATTTTTTACTGTAGACCTTTAGGTGGTTGTAACTGTAGCTAAGTAGTGCTACAGTATAACCTGGAAGTTACACACCCCTAATTAGAAACTGATTATGGGAGAGATGGCAGCGATATGATGTTTGCAGCACAGAATTACTGTTTAACTTCTATGATTACAACCTTGGGGATATTACTGTAGAGATGATAGCAGCTTAAAATGTAGTCCATCAGTGTGTGTGTGTGTGTGTGTGTGTGTGTGTGTGTGATACAAACCTAAAGGCAGCGAGGTGTCTATGTGTGTTTATGTTTATCGTGTGTGCATGTGCAAGTTACATTCTGAAAATCTGATAAATACAGCCCTGGGAGGATATGATATCTTGCAGAGATGGAGATATTTTGGTCTGTGTGTGTGTGTGTGTGTGTGTGAATGTGTTTGTGTACCTATAGTATCTCCTACCTGTTTAGGTGTGTGTAGCAGGTCTGTAGCTGTAGTCGTTAGCTGTATAGCCTGGTAATTTCCAGGACTCGCTGTCATACTGAGGGACAGAGATGCAACCAGCTGGACTCCCAGGTCTGTGATGGTGACCTAGACAAACAAGAAATACTACAGGTCACTCTCACAGAAGCAGCCAATGAAAAAGTTTGGCTTTTACTTGTTGGCTCCCTTTTTAATGGCTAGAAAGGAAGAGAAAGGGATGGTTGTTTGAGAGACGAGGTTCGGTACACCAAGATGATTCTCTTGTATGATGTTAAAAAAAGAACTGAAAGTATGATGACATTTTCATAAACTCTGTGGGGAAATTAGGCAGTTGAAGCAGTATTATAGTACAATGGCAAAATAAAATGAAGGCATAGAAAGGCATGCAATATTTATAACTGACAATTTTAAGACTTTGAACATGCCGAGTATAAAAGTAATTCTTAAATGAACCACAATGGATGAACTTATAAAAGGCTACTGAATCACATTACCTTTCCAATGCCTTGTTATACCATACCATGGCCTGATTCTGTACTGCTCAGTATACAATACATATGAGTCATTTGGATTCAATGTCCACAGGGACTACCCTAATAAACACTTGTTTACTTGCTGTGTGAGGCACTTTGGATGTTGTTTCTTTTCATTTTCAGGCTATTAAGCTCAATACTGTGCTCTTGTATAACCAGTGATCTGCAACATGAGATTGAAGAACACACAAGCATAATACATGCTAATAAAAAGGACCTACAGCCCAAATACATGTTATTTTACCTTGTCATCCAACACGGTTACAGTCTTCTCTGCCAGGATCGAGTCAGACAGCGGGGACAGAACCTGCAACAAAAGATCAAACAACAGATGAACAATTGTAAAATGACATTTACTGTAAGTACAAATGACAATCAAGTTTAAATTTGAAAGGATGTAAGTTTTCACTATCTGAAATTAATCTACATTATTAGAGTTGCAGAAGGGTCTACATATGCACAAAAGCAATTTCATCCCAAATTTGCACTCCATGACAGCTTTAAATTTCCTGCTCTAACACACAGTGGCTGGTAGGTCTTTCCAGGGAAAAATCCTAAACAACACACTAAGTGTTTTTTGTTTTCACCTGCTGCAAAATCCAAGTAAAAAGACATCACATTACTGACGAGCTAGTTGTTTGACAGGTGATGGAATGACAGCTTGTGTCTCAAAATGTTGCAAAATAATAACAACGGAAACAACAAGATCTTGTGGCTCATGCTGCATCAAATACAGGAAATTAGGAAGTACAGGTACAGGTATAGGAAACTCTGGAAGACAGTACAGGAGAGAGGTGCATGAAAGAGCTTTTGTTGTCGACTCAGTGATTATTGCCTTAAGGTGACAGTGAGCATTGACAGAGGAGCAGTGAGAGCTGGTTAACACCACAGTGCTTTGGGCCACATAGACTGGCAGTATCTGTTAAAGTTAGAAAATTAACACACACACACACACACACACACACACACATGTGCACAGGCTGATCAAGTGAGTTATGTCTACACTCTGCAAAGGATGTTATCTACCATGTCTTCAAGACACATCCAAACAGACAAACACAGACCTGTAAAAGCTGATGATACTAATATTGTCTGTGTAAAGAAAATGCTGGTTTGGAAACAGTGCAGCTGTTATTTCACATCTCTGGGACAATGCAACACATGCTAAGTAGTGGAAACACATATATATGCGCACACACACACACACACACACACACACACACACACACACACACACACACACAGCGTTCCCGTCTGCCTCCCAGCTGTGCTCCAATGTGTCAGCATTCAACTAAAACAACTTAGCATAAACAAAGCACAAGGCCAAAACTAAAGAACTATAAGAGAGTGAATGAAAAGAGAAGAGAGAGAGTGTGAGTGAGAGACGGCGAGCGAGCGAGGGAGAAATAAATGTAGGTGAGTAGGTGTCAGAGAGAGAGAGAGAGACAATGACAAATAGAGGAGGACAGAAAGTGAGAGGGGGCAGAAAGAAGGAGCACGGAAGAGATTGAGGTACGGATGGAGAGAGGGAGCAGCAGACAAGACAGTGATAGAGATTAGGAGCCCCGTGTTGTAGTGTACTACTCCGCCTGGCGACAGGGGGACAGGCAGATCTGATTGGTGTACAAAGAAAATCTCTCAGCGAACGTGTCAGGGCGTCAAACTCAATCCCACCCTCAGCGAGGTAACAAAATGCAATGATTGACGGCTCTGGGATTGCTCTTCGAGACAGACAGAGAATAAGAGGGCGAGAAAGGGAGACTGGGGGCGAGAAAGGAGAGAGAGACGGGGAGGAGAGGAAGAGGGAGAGACTCGGGGAGATGGAGCTGGGGGGTAAAATTGAAATGTCAAACTATCAAATGACGGCTGTCGACTCTGGCATCTCGATGGGAAAGCTGGGTAAATTCTCTCTCCTGGCTCCCAAACAGAGCACAGCTGTCTGTGCGCGTGCATCTGTGAGTGCGTCTGTGTGTGCGTGCATGCATGGAGCGGTCCCCAGTCGATCGGATACAAACACACACTCAGCTGTTCCCCAAAATCCCCATGACTCCATGACTCCACGCCAACCTACTTATAAAACACGCACAACACACTCATCAGAGCACTCATGCAAATGTAAGTACTTAGAACAAAAACATATAGTTCATATAAAGATGGAGATGTACCATAATAGGACATGGAATATAAAAAAAACTGTATTGACTATAACTGACATATATTGGTGGCTTTGCGCTGGCTCTGCTATAAGACAGTAAGCCACAGGACTGTCCTCCACTGTCACATTCAGTCACAATGGATTGGCTTATTGGAATTCAGCAAGTGCGCCAGTGTGTTCAGTGTGCGCCAATGTGAGTGTGTGTGTCTGTGTGTAATTGCTGAACATCGCACTGAGATGTCAGGGCCAAATCCGACAGTTAATTGTGGCTAATTGTGTAACGAGCTAGCAGGCGAGGCTTATAACTGCAAGAGAGGAAGAGGAGACGAAGAAAGAAAGAGAGGATAATATTTACATCACTGGAGTGCTTTAGGCTGCAATGTGAGTTGCCAAATGACGTGATGCGCTTTACATAATCATACATTTTCAACCGTCTTCCTCTAGACTTGTTGTCCAACAAGTGATAAATACATTGTCAGTGTTGAGTGTGTTTTCTGAATCCTTAAAATGCATTTCAAACACTGATTCTGGGATGCTTTGCACTTAGCAAATGTGTCACGCCAGAGGTTGTCAATTTCTAAACTTTACATTAAAAGTTGTGACAAACTTTGACACCACATGAGAATTTCATTTTTTATATTTTATATTTCATTCTCAGGTTCAGTTAGGAATATGGGTTGTTTTGAGGTTGGAGACGATTATATCAACTAAAATAGGTTAAAAAAAATAATGTGAAAGAGAACAGACTGGAGCACGTGTATAGTGATGAGAGTAGAACAGAGAGTACATACCTGTATAGTGGTGATGCCCAGGTCCCGCCCGATCAAGATTCGTCCGTCTATCAGTCTGGCAATGCGAGGATCTTCTACCTGTGGAGCACGGAAACAGCAGTCAGCCACTACTACGAGTTTAATTAATTTGTTCATAACTGATCTTTTAGGCTTTTGTGCATTTATCCTGGATTAGTATTACATACAATTATTCAACAGTCAAATGTCAGTCCTAACAGAAAAGAGTTAAAGGAAAAGTTCAACATTTTGTGAAATATATATATATTTTTTTTCCCGAAAGTTAGATGAAAAGATCGATACCAATCTTGTATGTTTAATCTGTAATAGATAAATCCACAAACAGAAATGTATGTGTTATGAGCAGTAACTATTAATTGGGAAAGCCAGGTGCAGTGATTTCCCGAAGTCTCGTCATCACATTGAGGCTGCCAGGCAACCAGCAGTGACGAAAGAATAAATTGTTGCTTGTAAAGAAATTGTTACAGCATGTAATGCCCTCTAATAGCACAAATTGTCTGTTTTACATTAATGTTTATGTACAGATGAAGCAAATGAGATTCAACATGTTGATTAGGTAGGCGTATTTTTGAGCGAGCCAGGCTAGCTGTTTTGCCCTGCTTCTAGTCTTTATGCTAAGCTAGGCTAATCACCTTCTGTCTCTGGATATATACTTAATGCACAGACATTAAAGTGGTGTTGATCTTCTCATCTAACTCTGGGAAAGGGAATGAGTATATTTCCCAAAATGTTGAACTACTCCTCAAGGGATGATTTGGTGTACATGTGAGTATATGTGAGTATTTGTGTGTACAGACCTTTAGCTGGTCCAAGACCAAATGGGTGATATCAGCTTGCCAGTCCGCTCCTAACATGTAGACCATCTCTCCTCCTGGGTCAGAGGGTTCTGCGACAAAATGAGTGAGGACCCGCACCAAGGCGTACTGGTACTGAAAGTCCAAGAGAAAGGTCAAATTAGACTCTAATGCTTAACTGCACAATGGGCTCTTATGTCACTGTGTTAGCTTGTGAGTTAAGTAATAGAAAAATAGTACGCAATAATACTGCATAGTATCTTAAACCAGCTGAAGCTAAACTTTACATACAGTAAGTCACATTTCATTCTCAGTATGTAGTAGGACAGCTCTCGCCGTTTTTCAGGCATAATGACATTGAAGAAAAGGCTTAGAGAGTGTGTGATAGGCAAACCAATCAAATAATACCTGTAGGGTGCAGCCTTTGCCCTTCCTCTCATCATCCTCATCATCTTCACTGTCTCTCGTAGGTCTGGGACGAAAGGAGAAAAATGAGACGGAGAGAAGAGAGGGTGAGATTATCTGGTAATTAAATGCCATTTTTATACTCCACACTCAGCTCCAGGTAATTTACTGTATAATCTCTGCTCCAGGTTACAGTCTCAGTCAAAGAAAAGACACTTCAGTTTTTAATTCAGCTGTAACACTTTTAAAACAATTAAGCTGTACAATGTGGATTTCTTGGAATGCCTTGGTGAACAAATTATTTTAAATGGCCTTGTGCTTTATTCTTTGGTAATACTGTCTGCAGGTGAGTTTTTATTAAACAGTGTACCTAAACTATTGTAACTTCTCTTGAAAAAGCATTGACCAACTTTCCTTGTGAATGGAGCCCCAGTTCACCTCAACGAGTGTACAGTCTAAAGTGGGACTTGTAGCTACATATGTAATGAAATTGCTAATATTTTCTTTATGTTTAAAGCAATGATCACAAGGCAACTCCCAGGGCAAAATGTTGTAATTTGTGCTTAATATGTTGTCTAAAGAGAGATAAGCAGCTGTTCTTGACAATTGCACTTTGAAAAGGACGTTTCTTACAGGATCTTAATTTCTGTTTTTACATAAAACTGGAAAAGTACTGTACTGGAAAGTTAACATCCTGATGACTTTGTAGAATAAATCGTGTATCATCAATTTTAATGGTTTAAAAGAGCAGAAATCTTTGCTACAATAACTGGTTTCTGATGATCATAGCACTGAAAACATAAAACTTTCTGTACTGGGTTTGTGACAGGGTTGAGAGTTGGGTTGTTTTCTCTATCACCGTTCTCCAGTGCTTTGAATCCTATCTGTAAAACTGAAAACTCAAAAAAATCCAGTATGGAATCCCACAGGGGTCAATTATTGAACCACTCCTGTTTCATCTTTAAATGCTTCTGCTTGGCTCTATCATCAGAAAACAAAAAATCATCACTATGTAGATGACACACCACTCTATATTTCATTATGTCCTAATGATATAAGCACTGCAGACTCCACATTATACTGAATGCTATCAATTTGCTTCATTTAGACTTCTGATGTTGTGTTTGTATCTATCTGAATGTATTTTTTTGTTTTGTTTTTATATTGTTTAATCACTGTATAGCTGAACTCGAATTGGATCTAGTCATAGCATATCATACTTCTTTATAACCTTTTTTAATTACTTTATCTTGTTAAAGAACAAAAACACAGCAGTAGTTCTACAATTTGCAATAAAAATCTGCATCTGAATTCATTTGTACATTTCACCTCTGTGGTGTCGTTTTGCCATCTTTTTTTCATTAGTCACCAATATGCACCTCCTAATAAAGCACAATTTGTGTTAGAAATTAAACAATGAAAAAAGAAAATATATATATAAAATAATAATATGAAAAGTTTATTCTTGGTGTAATTCCACAGCTGAGGAGGCTGAATAATCACCCACAAATAAAGAAATAAAATGAATCGAGAATGCTTTGAATACACTATCAGCGTTAAAACAGAAAACCTTTCTCCCTCACTCCCTTGTGGAGGATCTCTCTTTCGCTCTCATACACAGACACACAAAGAAACACACATTCTTTCTTCTTTGTCTCCCTCTGTGTAATATCTACACAATACCACATGCAGGCAAGCCCACACTGGATCACACATTCACACAAGAATACACACGCACACACACACACACACACACACACACAGGACTACCTCTGTGTCTTATAACTGTCCTGGAGTGTGAAACCCAGGTAATATTACAAGAATTTTCTTTCCATTTTCCAGTGTCCCAGTTGCACATGTGTCTGTGTGAGAGTGTGTGTCTAATAGTGCTTGTGTTTCACTCTGTGAGATAGTGGTTAGGGGGAGATAGAGGTGCATGTGTGTCTGTTTGTGTCTGTGTGTGTACGCGGGTTGGTGGCTATCTGAGCAGAAATTGGCGAAATTGAAAAATAGGCCCAGCAGAAGAGAATGGAAGGGTGGCAAGATGGGGAATAGAAGCAACACACACACACACACACACACACACACACACAAATGACTATGCACACACGCTCACACATGCCCACATACCCACTCACACACAAATGCACAATCAAACATAGAGGCACAGAAGCATGCATGCAAAGAGAAAAGACATACAGACCATTAGGAACAGGGTTTTCATAACCTGACAAAGAAAGGGCACATGCATATTTTAGCTCATTTTCAACTGAGTGTGTGTGTAACTAGTTAGTAAGTGTATGCAATCATTAAAATCTAAGTTTCCCCATTGTAACTCTGAATTTGAGTTGGAGGCTGTGTATCTAAATGTGGCAACTTCTTGCTTACACATCCCATCTTTATATTGAAGTTGGAGTTTCTTAGATTATATAAAGCATCTTCATTTTGGTAACATGTGCACAGCTGAACACAAATGTAGAAGTTACATTTTTGTCACATGGTTGATGTGCGGACTGCTACGTCATAGCTCCATCCTCAGAGGAAATACACAAAATTTTGGATTTTGTTCAGTTTAAAGATTTGATTTAACATTATAGACTCTGTGAGAAAGAGGAGGACTAGAAGTAATAGAATACAGAAAGGAAAAGAAAACAAACAGAAAAAAAATCGAGAAATTGAAAGCAAAGTATATACTTCTGCCAAGGCTCCATAATCACTCAAATATTGTGTTTTATTAATTGAAAAAACTGGATCCAGATCTACCTCAACACAGTGATAGACATTCATTCAAATAAGTGCAGTGGCTCATGAGAAAATAATCTCAGTCTATAATGTTAAGACATGCTTTACAATTTTCTTGGATCTGCAGCATCTGAATCCATAAAAAAAATTAATAATTTCCTTGACTTATGTCCTGAAGTTCCACCAAATGTCATTAAGAATAGCTACAGAAACCAACCAGACCGAAAACATCCTCCATAGGACAGGAGATAAAACTAAGTGACAAAATAAACAGAAGGAGGCATTTAGAGAATTGTGGGAAAGAAATATTAAATGGTTTTGTAAGGAGTTGGTTTATAAAAAGTAGATTTATATTACAATAATTAGTTCCTACTGTATAATATTCATCTGAGATTTTTCATTCTTACTGCAGGGTATATGAAAGATAAATGCCCTGAAGGTACATCTACAGTTTATATGCTACAGCACCAGTTTATATTCAGTCTTACATTCCTTCTTTCTCTATATATTGTTATTCCTTCCTCCTTCCTTCACATCGCACAAACACACAAAAAGTTGCACAAAACAGTACGCAAGCATGGGCATGTACACATATATACAGACACACAAAAGTATGGGGAACAAAACTGTCTCTCACACACCAACATCCTGCAAGTGATCCACCCACCTGCATTGTCTCCCTTTTGAGAGAGAGTGTACAGTATGTGCGTGTGTGTGTGTGTTTAAGTGACTGAATGCTTCATTCAGTGGCAATAATGCTAAAGCCATAATAGTTGTCATCAGTATAGCCAGGCAGGCCTTGACCTCATAGGAAATTATAGACTGGCTGGAACGATATGTGCTCTCCACTGCTCCATTCAATAAGCACTATATCACACATGCACACACACACACACACACACAGACAGAAAAACACACACAAAAGCCAAAAGACACACACATTCACATTCACACATTGCCTTGGTTTATTCTTTCTTTTCTCTCTGTCACATAGAAATGCACAATTCTTAAGATTTATCATAAAACAAATTAGATACAACAATTCAGTCTCTTTCTGTTCTATTTCAGTACTTTTTGTTGAAGAAACAAGATGCATTGACTTATTTCAAGTGAAACAAGTGCATGGACCAAGGCAAGAGCTGCAGTCAAAGCTCAGAGTATATCAGCCTTTTCTGCTCTCACGCATTTTGATTGTTTGTATTAATATTACTTGTGTGACAATACTTTTGGCCACAGTACATCTAGACTTTTAGCATATTCAGTTATGTTGTTGCTAGTGTATGCTCATGTGTGGGCTTGGATCAGTGATTAGACTTTCTGAGTTCGTAAAAGAGCTATATATAACACTTCAACATTAATAAATTGTAAAACTTTTGAGACTTATATTATACATATTTATATTTTCGCTTGAAAAACAAATCAGTTGGGTTGCTCTACGTTAGAAGCAAGTAACCAATTTAGTTTTAATATAATACAAAAAAGTTGCATTTACTATTTATTTAAAAAAAATCTGTTTTCTTTATCTTATTTTACCATGTTACCAAGTTCCCCTGTTGGCCTAAATAGGTTATAGACAAATGCAAGACCAATAAATCAGCTGGGACGATTAGTATCGGCGTATCGTCAGCTGAGAAGTAACAACAGAAATATATGTTTGAGATCATTTTGAAAATGTAAAATGTCCCCCCTCAATACAAATCCTGGGAACAAGTTTAAGGGACACTTAACATACATAACATACATACATGTTTTGTGTTAATTTAAAAAAATCTAAATTGGTATTGGCCTAAAAAATCTAGTATCTGTTGGTCTCTACGGCAGTCTGCCAGCCAGAAGTAGGTGGAGATTTCAGGTGGACTAACTAGCGGGAGCTGGAGATGATACAAAAAGATGATCCCTCACTGCCTTCCCACCCTTGAACACTATATACATTCAGTATTCTGACAGCAAACTTTCACGTCTGTGTTACCTGGTCTGATGTTTGTAGCTGTTGTAAGAAAGGTGCCAGGGAAAGGGAGGACAGGCAAGTAATACAGTTGTTTTCACAACATAATTCAGTTCGGTTTATGTAAAATGCAGACTGATACTCACGCTTACACCCTCTAAGTTTCCCTCAACTGTTCCCTTAAGGTCATACAAGTAATTTACCTCTTGTTAGTGATGATTGGTACCCTCCAGCCTTTAACCTGGCTCAGCTCAGTATCTGACACGTCTATCTGCAGAGGCAGCTTGGGCACCCACACGGTGAGCTGCAGCTGAGCAGAAAGGTGCAGGTAGGTGAATTTGACTGCCAAAGACTGCCGACCGCGCATTTCTTTGCCATTCACCAAAACCTGGTCACAGTTTGGGGAAACCTGAAAGGGGGAAAAAAAGGAGAAAATGAGTTGGGCTGAGTCTGGGACAACATGCATGCGGAGTTTGACATTTCTAACCAACCTCAAACAGACCTAACTCTGTGATTTCCACAGAAACAGATGCAGCCTCTGTTGTGCATTCCTTAAGCACAGCCTGGAGCGAGTTTTCATCAGAACATTCATGCTCTTGCAGCAAATAAAATATTTTGTCACTGATTGCTTACATTTTTATTCATCTTGTAAAGCACTTAGGAACACTGTTTTACAAAATGCCCCATAAAGAAAGGTTAATAATATGCTTCTGTAGCTTCTTCTGCCACATCGGTGGCATTTTGGGTTTCTGAATACCCAGGGCGCTCTTGTCACCTCCACCAATCTGAAGCAACGTACAGTATTAAATGTTGAACATGTAACATTCTAAAACCAGTAAATCACATTAATTTTAAGACATTAGTATAATTATTTTGAACACATAAGACCACCCACGCAAATACCGGCAACTGTTGCACTGAATTTTAAATTGTGTGCTAATGGATCTAGGAGGAGATCTGTTCTAAAATATGAAGAGGGCAAAAAGAAACTATGAAAAAAGAAGAAAGAAAGAATTATGAAAAAATATAGTCTTACATTTGACAACACCGATATAAGTTAGAGACTATCAGTCACCTAAACCATGGTCTCATTGTTTACAGTAATAAATATAAAGAACAAAATCAATTTTACAGTTATATTAGATGTCTAACAACACACTATATTACACGTTTAAGATGAGTCAGTCACAGCTCAGCTAACTTTGTCTGCAGTAATGAAAAGTAACCAAGTCCATTTACTCAAAAACAAGTAGAACTTTAAGGGAACTTCCTTTTTCTTCTTTGCTACTCCATTAATCTTCTGATGAACCCTCAGATGTCTCAGGTGACCCTAAGGAGGGGCATGACCCCTGGGCTGGAAACCACTGGACTACACAACCTACTGTAACTGTACATAAAGTATTTAAAACTAGCTCTACCTTCACCAGCTACAACACTAAAATGCTACTTACTCATTGTTGCATCAGTATTAACAATTATAGTATTTGTATTTGAGTACTTTTACACTGTTGTATACGTAGGTACATTCACTTAAATAAAGGATCTGAGTACTTCTTCTACCAACTGTCCAAAACACAAGCGCCCCTCAGGTCATGGTCTAATCACATCACATGTCTGACATTGTCACTCTAGTCAGAACCAGTACTCTGGTCCTGCTCAGTAAGAGTCTGTTGAAAATGGCAAACAAAACTGTTTCACTACACTTCAAAATACTGAATGGTGACCCTACAGAGTAAACAGTGATTTCTCCAGACTAGAGATAGAACAATAATTCATCGTCTCAAATGTAACATCATAAATGCTATGTTAAAACAAACATAAACTACAGATTTGTTAGAGGTGCACCGTTAGGAGAGGCAAACCAGGCAAATGTTTGGAGGCCTATAAAATAAATTTGGGAAAAGGGGCCCCCGATGGCCACTCATATTGGCACATTTTGCTATGACAACTATAAATCCCCTTAAACTTCCCATAACGGCACTATTCAGTGCACCCCAGCTGACTCAAACTCCCCCTAAATGGGGCCCCTCCCAGGAGCGACCTACCTAACTTACTGACACAGAGTCTGTAAATAATGACGTTTGATCAAACACAACTGACCAAATTAATTTCTTTTAATGTATTGACTGAATGCCTTTTTATGGGAGCGTGGGGCCTCGATGGGCTTCTTTGCTTGGGGATCGTCTAGGATCGCCACTGTGTAGACTGTATCTGTTTGAATATAAAATCATCCTTACGTTTACCTCTCAGTTTTCATAAAGAGTCAAGTCTGTGGAAAATGTCTTACTTATCAACCTGACTGAAGTAACATCTTGTCATTAAAAGCACCATTACATGTTTTTGGTTTCCATAATTATGGAAATGCAGAAATCCAGTTTTAGAACAGCATTATTCAAATTAAATTGAAACCTGAGGTGCAAGAAATGAATGTAGACACTGGATTATTATGGTTGTATTTCAGAAAGTGGACAGCACCCTTACAGACAATGTGACAGGCAGAACAATGGAAAAGCCAGGATTTCAGTCAGTTTCATTTTCACCCTTCTTGCTTGTCTGACTGTGTGACTGATTGAAATGACATTGTTTGGACAAATCATCCCACATGTTTTACCAACACTGGATTCATGCAAGAAGGAAAATGATCATAACCCAAGGTAGGCATATTGTGATGGTTTGCCAAGCTATACAGTACGTACACAGCACACATATGTTATCTTAAGTCAAGATGTATATATTATTCTGGGCTTGTCTAGCAAAATTACTACCAATAGTTATGTTCTACAGTGGAACCAATCAGTAGTAACTACTAGTAGTAACTGTACAGCAAGTAGTAACTGTACAGGGATGGAGCCAAAGATCAGCAAGCATGCAACAAAAACAGTCTGTTTTATTTCATTAACTTCTAAATGCTTTAAAAGAAAAGTTAATATTTTGTCAAGAAAACGATGCTTTTACTGATTGGATCCTCTGCATTTAAGAGCTGAAAAACTACGATTTTCAATTAATATAAAGAAAAGTGACTAAACGAAGGTAAATATTAAATCACATCAATTGCTGCAAAACTGTGGTGAATTTATTTACTGTCATTCTGTCTCTCTCTCTGTCCCTCCCCCTCATTATTTCTCATTCTTTTTTTATTTCCACAGCTATTCACGCATTCCTGGCATGTACATAACTTCTTCTCCCCCTCTTTCTTTACCCTGCACTTATCCTCCCTCCCTCAGTTGTATTCCCTCTTTCATGTCTCCATGCTGCACGTATCCTGCACGCCTCATTCTTTCTCAATACCCCTTTCTATATCACTCTCAGCCTTTTACATTTAACATGCACTCCTTCTGTCTGACTTCCTCTGTCTTTCTGTCTCCTACAGTCTGCCTGGCTCTCACGGCCTGTCTGTCTCATTCTATGTTTATCCATCTTATTCCACTTTCTGTAGACTGCAAATTTAGTCCTTCTTTCCCCTCAGTCCTGCTTCACATTCATTCTTTGCTCTGTTTTTAAATGTATATATGTATTTTTTAACATTGATTTACCTCGGGTAAAGTTCCCAAGTGTGTATGCTCTTTTTCAGCAACACCCTCTTTCATATTTATCCAGTCATACACATTGGTATCAGGCTGCTGACAAGACAGGGTGCCTCACTTGTCTTGAATTTTGTGGAAAATGGGCTTTTCTTCTTCACTTCCCAAAGCCCTAATTTTCCCAAGAGGAATTCGAGCTGGCAACTCTTTTGTCTTTACCTCATTTAATGACAATTATTGAAGGTATTTTGCTGCTTTGTATTGGAAACTTAAACCATGGCATGTTCTCTGTATTTCTTTCTGCAAATGTGGGGATTTTAGCAACCTGGCTACAGTATGGGAACTATGATATGGTGGGGGGGGGGTCATTCTGTGTCTGTGTAAGGGGTGTTCAGACTGAGAGCAAAGAGAATTTTCGCCTTGCTTCTTTCGCAAAAAATCTGCCCTCTGGAACGTTTGTGTTTATTCGCCCTTAACAGCCTATGTAACAACTGTACAGATGTTAGCTAAAGCTAGCTAGCTAGCAGACGCACCGACCATGTCTATATGGGAGTGTGCTTGTGTGTAACCCCAAGATACACACAAATTCTTCGCTCAAACCTTTCCACCTTGTGCGGACGCTTCTTCGTGTCTAAGATTCGCTTTGCGTTCTGTCTGAACACACACTACAGTAGGAGGGAGAATGTTTGCCAACAATTATATCTCATAACGACTTGATAAGTCTGGCTTTGTTTTCCTGTATGTTCATTTTGGAGACTTTCTGCCCCTTGTATAATGTCAAAACACACGTTAAATGTTACTTTTATATTTATATACCAGTTTTCCTGCTCAGAATGCCACCTTGCCAGCTAGCATTAGATACCGTTTTTGGCTGTGTGTTATAGAGCTATTCAAGAAGAATGTAAAGAGTAAAATATGTAAAGGAGATTTTCAACACTCACCAACTTGTCTGGTTCTCGAGGGTGATGATGAATATTTTGAGAACATTTGTGAGTTTTGACATTAAAATACTGACTTCAGGTTTTGCGTCAGGTTCTGGCTGATTGTTGTCGGGCTCGGGCCGGATCAGGCTATGGACGGAATTTCCCACTTCCCTGATAAACACATACAAGCACACACACAGGACCTACACACACTTTGTGTGGTGTGACATTTTTTCTGGCTTCCTCATGAAACTCTTTGATCTCAAAAGAGGTTAACATTTTGTACATCAGTGCTAAACCGTTTCCTCTCTATCTCCTCTCACCTTTTAATTTCTTTCAATTTTACTTTCTTCTCTCTGCTTCCGCTCCCCAAACATAAAAGGAAAGGTGCCCAACCCTTCTCCTCTCTGCTTCTTCTTTTCAATTTCTCTTTTTCTTCTCTTCCTTTAATTTTCTTTATATCTCCCCCAACATCCACTATTTCCCTCTCTTGACCTTCTCTTTTTCTTTTGTCTCCACCTCGCCCTCCTTCCCCCGTCGCACAGCCTCCCTCTTCATCTTCCTCTCTCTCTGAAACCTGATTTACCGCTTGTTAACATCAAAGGGATGTTAGACTGTTGGTGCCTCAAACTATTTCTCCAAATCATTTTTATATTCCAGGTGTAAATCAGTGTGAAAACTGCACTCGGTTACTGTGGCAGGGTTCAGTTTCCAGTGAAGGTATAAGACAGCAGAAGTCAAGGGAATGCACAATGGTTCTGCTTGAACTACCACTGTAGCCATTGTCCAGGTTTGTCATTTCTACAACAGGTTTGCTGAATTACTTCTGCTCTATGACTGAATGCTCGTAGGAACATTTTAGAAAAATCAAGTTTTAGTTCATTTTGTCAGCATTTGGAGAGTTTGAAGAAATAGACTTTTCACTTCAGTAACACAAGAGTTTTGAGTTTACAATACAATTCTACTGCACAGAGGGATGAACTTTGAATTACTAATACAAAATGGATGCAGGATAATTACATGACATATGACTCATGAACATATATACAATAGTAAGCATATAAGAAAATAAGTAATTATTTCTTTCCATCTTTTTTTTTCATTTCTGCATGTGTTTTTAAAATTACAAATTACACAAAAAATGACCATTTAGAGTGGCCGAACCCACAGATCATTATCACCCGATTCTGTAGTTCACCTCAGCTCTGCAGAGCATTTTAGCATCTTTCATCTCATTGTTTTGGTTTTACGGCCCGCAACTTCATGTTTAGGTTCGTGTTTTCATAGTGTTGGTTTTGGTCGCAGCAGGCAGCTGATCTAAAAACCTACTGTACTGTATGCTACGTTCCCAGCACCAAACACCAGGCCGACAAAGCTAGCGACTAGCTGGTGAAAATTGTGGAGCATTTAGCAGCTTCAGAGCCAGATATTTTGCTAAGGAGTTTGTGGAGACCAAAAACTGTGATAGGAGGACTTACATTCATCAGGTGGACAGAAACATGACTCAAAATTAATACTAATGTTGCTCCGTATCTGCTTGATGTGTAAATAAGCAACTGTTTGCTAAGAAGTTGGCCATTAAAACTTAAAAGGCGATAATATGTCAGTGTTGTGATCACAGCTTGTTTCTGCTGCCCCCAAGTGATCAAAAATCTGTTATTGCAGGTTTAAAAACAGCAGCATGCAAGTGCCTTGCTAAAGGGTCAACAGGTTAGAGCTTTTTGATTTGTGTCAAGACGGAAAGTTGGTCTAGTGTTTAGAAAAATCTACTGCATTTTTCTTGCAGTCTTTTGTTTAGTCTCATTTCTGTATCGTCTCATTTTAAATTCTCATTTTCTTTCCCCCTCTTCTTTTTTGTTCCATTTAAATTCTCTTTTAACTTCTCGTAGATTCTTTTTGCTGTATTCTTTGTGTGTGTGTGTGTGTGTGTGCGTGTGTGTGTGTGTGTGTGTGTGTGTGTGTGTGTGTGTGTCCACATGGCACAGAGCTGTAAAACAAAGTTCCAGACTCACGAGAGCTGCCAGACACATGATGTGGATGATGTGGATGATGTGGAGATGGCGACACACTGAAAGAATTAATGCATGAATACTAGCGTGTGCGCAAGTATTCAGATCCTTTAGTTTAGTAAAAGTAGAAATACCACACTATAAAAATACTTTATTACAAGTAAAAGTCCAGTATTTAAGTACATCACGGCTGATGTACTTAAAGTATCAGAAGTAAAAGTACTCATTATGCAGAATGGTCCCTGTCAGTGTTATTAAATTACTGGATGATTATTATTGATGCATTAACATGTAAGCGGTACCTTAATGTTGTAGATGGTCAAGGTGGAGCTAATTCTAATTGCTTTTGGTAATTTAATCTATAACAATGCATCATAATTCATAAACTGATCATTTGTTTTGTATGAAAAATATGAATCAGAAAGATAACCATAAATTATAGTTTTGAAAGAAAATGTAGTGGAGTAAAAAGTAATTTTTCCCTCTGAAATGTAGTGGAGTTGAAGTGCGAAGTAGCATAAAATGAAAAGACTACGTAAAGTAAAAGTACCACAAAACTATACTGAAGTACCAGTGGTGGAAGAAGTAGTTTTACATTTGCTGGTCGTGTCATTTAGTGTCTGAGTTCTTTTCCTGGATAAACTGGAGTGATGCATGTCAACAACAACAGTTTGTTTAGAATTTATTGCAGCAGAACTACCGTGTTGCTGACCACGGCTGATGAGACAAGGAAAAGAGCGTCAAGCATCACTTGACTGACGGAAAATCCAAGGGCTGGTAAGTGCAGTGCGAAACACTACAAATGGGAGTGTTGCCCACCAAGTTGTTGCCAGAATACCCGTCTTCTAGAAAATCATTTAAAATTATATTTATCCACTCATCTTAGATGAATACTTCTCGCACCTTTCTCCACCCTTGGTTAACATCACTACCACCTCTCTTAAAGAATAAGGGAAAAAAGTCCTTTCTACTCTTTTTCTTTAGTTCTTATTTTCTCTACTGCCACTGCTAGGCACAATGCAATGGTTTAGGTTTATAATCTCAAAATAGTCCATATTCTACTGCACTAAAAACAAATACAGTGCAGTAATGTACACAGCAATGCCGGGATTATTGGCAACAATTAGCTTAGATCAGTATTTTGATGACAATACTTACATTGTTCAAAGTATTAGTTTTTTTTTAGATTACTTGTCGCTGCACTGAAAGGCTAAGAGTGTCCGTGGTTTATCATATTTTAAAATCCTTTATCTTGATCACCTATTTATTCAATGGATCTATGTTTTATGATTACAACTGAAATATTTTATTATGACAACAAATGTGGTTGTGATTTCTGCCATCATACATGGTTTGAGGGATAGTTTTTGTCACTGTGTGGTTGCAAGGTAACCAGCGGAGACTCCAGGAAGTCGCTGTGTCACTGCACCCGGCCGCTGGTGGCTTATTTTTTAACCTTTGGGGTGAGCCGGGCTTTCAGTCTTTATGCTAAAAGAATAGTTTGACATTTTGGGAAATCTGCCTATTCGCGTCCTGGCAGAGAGTTAGATGAGAAGATTGAAACCACTCTCATATGTGTCTGTTAAATATAAGGCTACAGCCAGCAGTCAGTTAGCTTAGCTTAGCTTAGCTTAGCACAAAGACTGGAAACAGGGGGAAACACCTAGCCTGACTCTGTCCAAAGGTAACAAAATTCACTTACTAGCACCTTTAAAACTCACTAATTAACATTTTATATCTTGTTTGTTGTTTCTTGTTCAAAAACTAAAGTATAACAACAATTTGGCGTTTTACTAAGCTAGGCTAAACGACTACTACTACTAACATAGTTAAGAGACAACAAGAGAGCGCACCTCAAATGTTTTCTTTTGTCAAATGTCAAACTTTTACCTTAGAGAAAATGCATTAATACGTGGCAATCTCTCCCTTTCTGGTAGTTATTTTGGCACAAATATACAAAGAAAAGCAATAATACTTTGATTTTGTTGAAATAGCTTTTCAGGATTGCTTCGTACATCAGCCGTTTGCTCTGTTTTTGTCACAGAGATTAGATTAAATTTGAATGGTTTCCAAAAAAAAAATCAGAGAAGAATAAAATAGAAATTTTAACATTAGGTTGTCCCCATGGAGTCTGAAACAACCTCTACATAATGAGAGACCAGTCACATTAAGTTTGGAGACAGCAGGACACAAATATTACATATTACATAAAGGTTTTAACTTCAAAAAGCTTTATAACATCAGGTTAAACCTCATGAATCTCCTAAAATAATAAAGATGATTTTACCCTTAAAATTTGAAAGTAAGGAAAGTTATAAAGTTGGAATAAACTAAATGCAGAACCTATGTCATTTCAGTGCATAATTATTTTAAAATAACTATTATTATTATTATATGGCCTGCTATTACTATTATATGTTTTTAATAATTGGAAAGAAGAAAGAAATATGGATCAGAAATATGAATCAGTTTTGGATGGCCGCTATAACACATGCACACACAGACACACAGTAAAAGAAACACACACACACACACAAAGACTTCGAACACTTGTATTGGTGTTTTTGAAAGTAAACAGCTGAGTTGGAGGTTTGAGGACACTGAAGAATGGATTTAATCTCTCTGTTTCTGAGAAAGACACAGAGAGAGGGAGAGAGCAGGACAACCAGGAGCGGGAACGAGAGGTAAAGCAAAGCGAGAAAAAATTTGAAGCGACACAGAGAGAGGTAAAAGAAGAGCAAAGGAAAAGCAGTGAGAAAATATAGCAGGGAGAAAGTAAAAGTGGGGATCTCAGCAGTTAGGACTTGTTGAAAACACAGAGGCCATCTTCATCAAATACCACAAACAACACCACAACAATTGTACAGCCCTCCAAAGACTATTGCTGAAAACTTTCCTAACTCCTCAGCAGCGATTCAGCAAGTATGTTTTCGTAAAAAAGAAAGTAGGGGCTGAATCCTATTCACATTTTTATGACTTTAAAAGCAAAGATGGACACACACAGCCACACGCGCACAAACAAGTGCACAGAGATGCCTCGCAAGGGAAAACATGTAACTGGAATAACCCCCCCCCTGAAAATCTTGCAGTTTTTTCAAATGTAAAATGAGTAGGTGAATGTTTGTTTCGCAGCTTTTCCAAAGTGTTAAAAGCTATAACCCTTTCTTATGATTGCATACAAACACCTTAAGCTACAAAAATGTGCTACTGTTGCAAAAGATGCTCAGATGCCTTTTTCAGCAGTTTTGACAGTCCACTTTTTAATTCTCTGAAATAGTATTTTAGTGCAAATACATACTTTGACTAATAATGATCTGCCTACAGTTAAAATAGGATATTATGCATGCAGGAACCTCTGACCCACAGACCTCAGGCTTGTTTCACAGAAAATGACATGTTTTATTCTTGGCTTTTGTGCAGAGGTTAATTGATGGTCACGTCTCGATATGATGTGCATGAACATGCAGCCTTTGCAACAATCCCACTTCTTACAGTGTGCTTGTCAAACCACCTGCTGCTGTTTTGGCGCCATCCCCCAAAGGAACCTCTGCTTGTTTGTTGAATGTCAGACCTTAAAAGTGATGATCCTGTTGGCTGAGAGGCACCTGCGGCTCGTGTTACGTTACACTAATTTGTTTCTACCACTGTTGCCTCCAGGCATTTGTCATTACTTTAAAAGACCACCCAAGTGACTTTATTTCTTGAAATAATGTTGCATCAAATCTCACTCCACACACTTGAGCTGAACAACATGCTTTCCTTATCCAGAAAGGGTCTGATGATAGCAATACTTTATGTTCTTATGCTAAGATTGAGATATTTCAAATATTATATATTTAGGGAAAATTAGTGTATGAGGTCCCATAGTGAGTGTGGAGTTTCGTGCACTGGCCAAGCTCTGCTATTAGAGATTAGAGTATTAGAGATGTCACTTCTGGCTTCAAACACTCCCACAGTTCCCACAACTCGTCTCCTGAATTTTGATTTGACTACATCTATATTGGAAAAATGTAAAATGTAAGCCACTATATACTGTTTATACCAACTACATTGTGCTTCTCTGTACCTGTTAATGTATGTTGTTTTCACATGTGCCATTATCAATACACATGGTGAAATGTGCATCAGGCTGTGCTGTCATAAATCCATTTAGCCCTCTGACAGGAGACACCATTCACTTGCCCTGACCCAATGCTCTTTACCTTTAAACTGTCTTTGAATCCTTCTCTCATCCAAGCAAAGAGCAGATACTTGGCAGCTTGACCCATCTTTATATCTACATTGTATCTGCTTAGGCTAACCTACGTTGGTTGGCCCCACTGGCTTAAGGGAGTTTCATCTGAATGCAATAGACCGCTCAGTTGTCCAGCCACCATAAATGTTCCACTAGTCTTCTGGTAATAGAAACTTTTCCATGCATGAATTATGGTCCGTGACCTGATTCTAGTTAAAGTTTTTAATAAGTTGCAGCATGCTGCACCTTTGCTGCATCTTATTAAAGACTTAAACAATGACTGTGTGCTTCAGATCTCATTTCACTAGATTGTGTTGAGCTCTCACAACCTAAAACCTACCCAGAGAATGAAAAACAAACCGCCAAAGAAAATAAATACCAAACTCTGATAGCTTTTTTTGTCTGTGGTGCTGCACAAACTAGCACTCAAGACTATGAAATGAGCTTTTAGCATATTACACCTTTCTTCCATTCGACTCCCTTTCCCTTCCTCAAAAAACCTCAGGAGTCCCAAAACTCAACCACCCACTCACCCCCATTTACCGGCAATATCCCCAAGCTGAGTCATTTATTTAAATCCATATTCATCTCCCTCAAGCTAAGTGATCTGTCTGAATTTACAGTTACTTCTCTCTCTGTCTTCCGTCTATCTCTTAGTGTCTCGGATTTTCCCTATTAGTCTCTCTCAGATGTATATTTTCTCCCTGCAACGCAATCCATCCATCTCTCTCACTCTCAGATTTCATCTTGCAATCTTTTTCTCTCTGTGTGTTTCCCACTCTACCTCTTTCCCTCTCTGCCCATTTCACTTGTTCTCTGCCTTGGGCAATTCAATCCATCTGACTTTAAGAATCATATCATCCAATCAGGGCCCACTCGGTAGACAGGGGCGGGCCCTGAGGGACAGACTAACCAACTCTCTGATGGGATTAGACCTCCCACCTGTCCGTCATTTAAGAAAACCAACACTAGGCCAATCGCCTCTGCACAGAGTTTCATATGGCTGTCATTTAGGTATGGGGTTTTGTTTCCTACATGCGCGCGCGCACACACACACACACACACACACACACACACACACACACACACACACACACACACACACACACACACACACACACACACACACACACACACACACACACACACACACACACACACACACACACACACCCATTAGCAGCCTGTAGCCCCATATATTATTCTGATTTGGCTCAGATAATAGACAGCTGATGGAGAGGGAGGTTGGAAGGTGCACACACACACACAAACACACACAAGTTAGCAGCATATCACTGGGCCTGTCACTTTGAATTTAGAAAAGGAGGGAGTAAAATGTTCTCTAATGGCTATTTGCACTCTGCTTTTCTCCACAACAAAGCTGTCTAATCGAGAGACAGAGAGACAGAGAGAGAGAGAGAGAGAGAGAGAGAAATGAATATAGAAAAAATACAGTAATGGAATGAAAAGAATGGGAAGAGTTATGAGAAGTTATGAGAGAAACCAGCCAGAAGGTTACATGAAAGATACAGAAAGAGAGAGAAAGATAAAGGGAAAAGAAAAGAGAAAGACAGAGAGGAATGAAAGAGATATGAGCTGATGTAAGATAGATGATGGCTTTCCATTTTACTGGGAGGGATTTTTATTTTTTGAATTGCAAAAGTTGGACGGATCTGGCAAAATGTGGTAAAGTTTTTAACGTTATGCGCCCTTGAAATTGAAAGTGTTGGTAAGTAATGTAATGAAATAGCAATGCAAACACATTTGTTAAATAAATAATGAGCGTGTATTTATGGGGGGTTTGAATCTTAGTTGGAATGCCAGTTATGACTATATTGCTGTACCTCTGACTGGAAGACTGAGCAGACTTGTAAATCACTGGAAAAGCGTGCCAATTAGCAAATGCTCTAAGTGTTATGACCTGTAATGACCAACATTTAGCCATCATTGAGTATCTGTCAACCACAACTTTTTAGCACTGCCAAGGTTGTTGTTGCTCCCATGGAGCCAATCATGGTTGTAAGAAGAGTTTGGGTACTTTATAGTAAGCGTTAAACGTTATTCTTTTACTATTAGCTGAGACTACAGAACCATTACTTGCCCAATAACCATTAGATTTCATGAAAGCTTACTACATAAGCTAACAGCAACACACTGGCATGTGACAAGTTTGTTTTGATTCATTGGACTATTGGATGGAAACATTCCTACAGAGATGGGAGAAAAAGGTAGATAACATCCTAGATAGATAGATTCTGATTTCGACACCAAAAAATGAACTCCTAATAATACATCAACTTTTTGATGAAAGAACTGAAAGAAAACACAGAAATAATTTGATAAACAAGTGCCTAAAGGTGCCTAAAGTTACATAGAGGATTACTGGCAAAAGGACACATCTAAACCTCAAGATGTTGAAGAGAAAAGTCAGAAGGAAAACTACATGCTAAAGCTAACAGACCAACTGACAGCTTGGATCTGCCTCAGTGGACCTCTCTTAACAAGTGGAATAAGTCTGAAAAACAAAGGACTGGTGAGCCTTCCATTCCTGTTTTGGAAATCTGAGACATTTTCTGTGGAAAGAAGGACTTTACCTTTTTACGCCGATCTAAAATAATACATCTTGAAACATATTACTAAAGTTAAGAGCTAAAGTAAAGAGCTAGCTAGCAGTGACAGTTAACAGTTGGTAACAGTAGCTAGCATCGGTTGCAATGGAGACCACCACACACACGTAAGAATGCAGAGAAATGGAATATCCTGCCAAGAATAAAAGTGTGCAGGCCAAGAAGAAAGATAAAGAAAATACCCTGCAAGAAAACCTTGAATGCCTATATGCAGATTACATCCTCGTCAGTGACAAGAAAAAACAGCCTGATCTTCCACACCAAACATCCGGAGCTGTGGAGAAATTCTGTCTGTGATAACTACCAGCACACCTTCAAAGAGGAAATCGGCTGTGGTGGCAGAGTGGCCAACTGTCAGGATGAGAGTCTGGACACCTGGAACCTATGTTGACGCTAACTTATTATAAAACCATAGCAATGGTGCTGCTCTGGGGAAACCAGACCAGTCTCAGCTTGTTTGAGAAGATGTTTCACCAGCTGATAACAGAAGTAGACAGGACCAGATCCAGCTCAGCAATAGACTTAGAAGATACCACCGACCCAGCAGACACAGAGGAGTCAGAACAAGAGGATAGAGAGAACTACCAGAGAAGAAAGACCCTGACTGCACTCACCTCAACCCTGAATGAGAAACAGAGAAAGCCTGTTTTCACTGATGATAAGCTGTTGGAATATCCAAGGTCTTTACTCCTCAGTACCTCATGTACCCACCCACTGCCCTCCAAACTACAGCGAGGTTATTCCCCCCTCCCAGAAATGAGCTACTATTAGTCAAGGCAGAGACTCAGGAGGACTCATTATATGATACAACTTAAACTTACACAACTAAATACAGATTCTCAAAATAAGATAATACAAAAATATATTTGGCTGAAAATACACCCCTACACAGGGGGATATACAGTATATCTATGTGCTGTTTACATTCCCCCATCTGATGATATATTTCCCTGCCTTGAATCAGGGATATACACGTGAGATATATAGTGATTTTAATGCCTGGACTGGTACACATTCTTAAGTCACCAGTAGTCAAGGAGACAGTTTTATCACCCAGAAAGCTCCTGCTAATCACCTACATCTGCCTCCTAGATACAACCCTGACACTGTGATTAACAGGAATGGGAAGGTCCTGCAGAAACCTCAGCCTGTATGTTGTCAATGGTCGGGTAAGAGGGGACTCTTCGGGAAGGTTGGACCCCTTCTCTTTCAGTGCATTCACAGTGAAGCCCCAAACCCCTTTATCAGACCACAACCAAATCACCCTCTTCCTCAAACAGAACAATTTCACACACACACACACACACACACACACACACACACACACACACACACACACACACACACACACACACACACACACACACACACACACACACACACACACACACACACACACACACACACACACACACACACACACACAACCTAGCAAGCTGTTCAACATACCCAGGACATACAGATGGGCCCCAGACAGCACTGAGCAATACCAAGAGTCAAGCAATAATGAAGAGATTACATTATTACTAGAAGAGCTTATAGAATACCTTTACTCTGCAACTACTGAAGGTATATGTAAGGCTGTCCAAAATATAAATTATATCTTCAAGAGAACAGCAAATAAAGCTGAATTCAAAGAGAGAAACAAGTGATTACATCTGTAAAAGTATTTCGACTGGACACTACACTTTTCTGTCCTGTATGGTCAGGACTTGAATTGAATGCATTTGTTATTTAATGCCTTTATTATATTGTATTTGATATGATTGTTGCTATTTGCATATTATTGTATATTTATTGCTAATCATCTGTCAATGTCAATCATTTTCTGAACTGCTTTGCTCTACTACTGCAATATAGGTTTCTGATCTGTCATGCCAATGAAGCTTAATTTGAGAATGACACACAAAAGTAAACTGGTCAGAAAAAGAAAATAAAGGCAAGTATGAGATAATGTTACACTTACAGTTAAACCAGTATAATAAAAACAAACTTTTAAATCATTTGTGTTTCTGGTATTTAACCACTGATAAAACAAATACATTTATGCTCTGTTGTTAATTTCTCTTGATCTTGGTGATATTCTTCTGGGGCTGGTACTGTGCTGGCATTTGGGGAATATGAATTTCATGTCCCTGTAACTGTATCTGCCAGTTAATAGAAACGTAACACAACAGCAATCAGAAGAAACGTACAGGTGATGTTTGTTTAGCAATCATAGTAAAATGGATTAATTGGTAGCCTCCACCAGGTCAAATTTCACAGCCAGGTCATGTGATGCACACCCCAGTGCAGGTTAAACCGTGGCCGTATTCTTTGTTACAGTAAACTCCATCATTTTTGCGCAGGCCTCTCAACTCTCTTCCCTCTATCCTCCCTACCTTCTCTCTTCAATAAGACAATGAAAAAGTAGTTTATAAAATCTTTCTTAACTTCAAAGACTTTCTCTCTTTGACTCTCCTGTCTTTGTCAGGGAGGTCTACAGGGCTTTAGGAAAAGGCAGGAGGTTTTTTTGGTGTGGGTTTGTATTTGTGTGCGTGTGTGTGTGTTGGAGGGTAGTGCTTCCTATTCTTTTTTTTTTCTACAAAGTTCCCAGCCCTGTGTGAATTAGTATGCTTATTAGCATAGGGATATAAGTCAACACTGGCCCCAATATGTCTGTTTGTATGCCCCTATTGTGGCCTGGGTGTGTGTGTGTGTGTGTGTGTGTGTGTGTGTGTGTGTGTAAAAGCGGTGCTTTCTTAAGTGTCCATATTTGCTGTTAGAGTTGGTCTTTTTTGCTTATTTCTGACACGGTATTAAAATCATATTTAAATGAAAGATACAACAGTCACAGCGTACAATTCCTGTATCCTTTATTCTTCTATCCTGCATTAGTGCTGACAAATGTATTTAAAGTTATACACAAGAATTACAGTAGGTAAGTTAATATAATGTAAAAGATGAGCTCCATGTTCTTTCCAATGTCCGATAAAGGGCTGGCCCTGCCTGATCTCACAAATAGAAATGTTGGTAGAAAAAAATTACAAAATTTAGCTAAGGTTGTTTGTTATACTTCTCACATAACAAGTTACCAGGCTATTCCCTCATTCTTTGTACAGTTTGATAGCCAAAAAAAACTTTTCCTGTATGAATAAGTTTTCCATGCAACATAAAATAGGTTCCATTGTCTAAAAAGCTGGTACTGAATTTGAAACCTGTCTTGATGCTGACTGTGGTGGCTCAAGTTTGGCTGGGAACAAAACATGCTGCGACAGACAATATAAATGAAAACTGAAGGAGCTTTTACTTTCTATATGTGCAGTGGAAGTGTTGAGATTACACAGTCATTACTGTAGGAAAGAAACAGAGATGGGTCAGTTCACATGTTAATAGGAGTGGGTCCAAAACTACCAATTTTATGCCATTTAAACAAAGATAAAACCTGCCTTGAATCACTTCACTATACTTAGAAAATACATTAATGCACATTTGGTTGGAATGTAACCTGATTATGTGTGACATAAAAATCACACAGTTGTGTGCTGTACAACAAAAGTGTACTCCAGGCATCAAGTTCATCCAGGACAGACTTAGTGGACTGAGTCTGTTCAGCTTGTTATTTGTTCAGCATGGAGCTAATCATAGTGGTGATTACCTGCTTGTACTGTGCCCATTTTTGCCCTCTCAATTTTACACTACATCGCTTAATAATAACATTTAGTGAGTAAGGCTTAAGTGGATGTAAACATCATCAGTGTAATGCTGGATAGGCCAGTCGCTTGACCTCTGTGAAAGCGGTTCAACAGCCTGGCCTTTATAATGTTAATAGCCCTGCAGTGGAAGCCGACCGCTGGCTGCTAACAAGAGAGCAGTGCAGTGGGAAATGCAGCAATACTGCAGTTGATTTAGACAGTCTCTCTCCCTCGCTCTTTCTCTGTTTCTTTCCTCCTCTGTGTTTTCACTTCTCAACTTTTAAATAGGCTGAGCGCAAAAGGAGACGTGGTAAACATGACAAAGAAGGGCAGAGGATGAAATGGCTGGAGAGCGAGGCAATTTAGGAACTAGAAACAGCATCAAACTGTTCAGGCATCTGATCAGGATGCCTCCCTGGGGAGCTATTCTGGACACGTCCGACTGGGAGGAGACCCCAGGGCAGACCCACAACACACTGGAGAGATTATACATCCCAACCAGCATTAGAGGGCCTCAGGATCCCCCAGGAGGAGCTGGAGGACATGGCTGGCGACAACCGACACGTGGGCTGCTCTGCTTTTCCTGTAACCTCAAACTGAACTGGATAAGCAAGCAACGTATCAATGGATTGATGTTTTACTATACAGAGAGGAGGAAGGAGCACAATCCAGCAGATTTTCTAAGTCTCTGTCTTTTATGGAGTCTAAATTAATATGTTTATATTTTATTGATGAAGAGCCATACGCGTAGCATCTTGAAATATATATCAGATTTGTGTTTCATGACGTGTGGCCTCATGTCCCATTTTCCTACAACGTATAAACAATCTGTCTTTTTCTCTCAGCATGTCTCTCCTTTTTTTCTAGCTCTATCTCTATTTGACAAAGCCACATTAATTTGTGGTCTTTCACTGTTTTTCATCATCTCTCTCTCTCTCAACTGTCAGGTTAAATTAAACTTTGTTGTCACTTAATTTGTGTGTGTGTGTGTGTGTGTATGCGCATAAATGCATGTATGAGGGCAAACGTGGGCCAGTGGGAGACAGGTGCAGGTGTTTCACTCAGCTGGTGGGACAGAAGATTCTAAGCAACGCAAACACACACACATACACACACACACGCGCGCGCGTGCACACACACGCACACACACACGTGCACAGTGTATTTAAAATACTAGATATGAATACATCTGAAAAAGTTATTATATAAACTGGGGGTAATTAGATCGCAGTCCCTTTTTAAAAATAGATCCTAGACAATAGATTTCTAAATGGATTCCAAGTATTTCTTTTCTTTTAAACATTTTTCAGTTGGAAGATATATCCAGTGATGCTCCAGGAAATGTAAAGTGTCACTAGTGCTTCCCATAGACGTTCACAACAGCACAGATCTAAAAGCAGTTCAACCCTGGGGCTTTTACCTAGTTTTACCCAAACTGAACTAACCACCACAGTTTTAACATTACATAAATGTTGAAATATATAACTTCCAGTTTTTCAGATAGGGCTTTGAATAAGGCGCAGTGTTCCACTGGCTCTGTATTGCATAGCCACCAATCTGTAAATGTTAAGGTCAGTTTAGCTGGCTAAGTGGTAAAATTCAGATTTGACAGGCTTGACACACTCTGGCTGCACATTTCCATGTGTATTCTGCAGACTCTAGTTGGGTTTGCTCAGAAAATATGAACTTTGACCAGTTGCAGATTTCTCAAGCTGTAGAGTTTCTGTTGTTTGACAATTTAGCTGCCTTTATGTTTTTTAAGACTAAAACTGCTAGTTTTGATCAATTAAGCAATTGGTTATTGGTTTATTTGTTTTAGGTTGTGCTTTATCAGGGGGAGAGGTTTAAATTTCTTTTCAAGGTGTATGTGACTGCTGGCTAATTAATGTTTGATGAGAGCTAACAGCTGGCTCACTTGTTACTTCTTCATGATGGATAGGCAGGTAACTTAAAACAACAGACTTCTCTGTGAACAGTGTACCACCATGTCTGCCTGGGTATGTGTGTACATTGAGACAGAGTGTGTGTTTTGATGTTGAAACATTGGCTTTGGGCTCTGGGCCAGGTCTGGGCTAAAAAAAATTTTTGTCAGGAGTTTGGTACAGGCCAGCTTCTGCTGGAGTCAAGCCGGAATAACTTCAGCCGGGACGAAGTGAGGTCAAAACTAAACTCTCTATCAAAAAAATAATAATAATCTTTTAAATATTGATTTTTGGCCACTTTTCCAATATATTGTTTACAAACAAAATATGCTAAAAGTAATCCAAGTAATCAATAATCCAAGTGAGTAATCTCAAACAAAATGTTACAGATAACATTGGGGAATGTGCTTTTAGTAATCTACAGTGCAGCACATATTGAAAGTAATCTTTTAACACCTATTTGATGTTAAAAGCTAAGTGACAGCACCACAGCCGAGAGGAGCTTATGATAAACAGAGAGACAACACTGAGCTAAATTCCTTTACCAATAACACTGCATCATTAAAAAGACAGGTCAAGCACAGGGCAGGACAGACCGATACACGCACACATCTGAAGGACAGTTAGTAGCAGTCCCGTCCATGTGTGCCAGTGATGGGGCACTAATGCACCGCCAGGAAACAACATGGCTCCCAGAGGGACCGCAAAATGGAGGGATGGCAACAGCTGCCAAAATGTCAGGGTGAGAGAGAGCAAAAGAAATGGGTGGAGGCCAGCAGGGAGCATGAGTGCGGGTGCTGTAGCACCCCCCTGCTGGCCAGAGTGAAACACAGTGGAAACACAACGCTCTGTGCAGAGGAAGCACTTACAGCTGCTGATTCTGAGGACAGGCAGGTGGACATCTCCAGCATCTGATACATGATGCATCATTAATGTTGAATAATATGAAAATAACACCAATGTTAAGTCCTTATGTTTAATTATTTTTTCTTTCTTTTCGGTTTTGCATTTTGACCAAGTCCGAGTTTGTTCCTGTTTGAAATTCTCTCGATTGTACTGTTTATCCTGCTTTCATATTATTTCAAGTTTCAGATTTAACTACAGAAAATGTGATACTACATCTGTCAGTTATTTATACTGAACATTAATACGCGCGTATGCACATATCCAGGAGAGAGGGAGTAGGATACATAGAGAGAAGGGAGGAGAGGGTTGAGTGATATGGGGTGAAAGTTTGGGAAATAGTTGAAGACCAATACAAGGCTTTTTTTGTTTTGTTTTGTTTGTTGTTTTGATAGTCAAACTGTCTTCTTCACCTTTTGACCTTCATCAAGTGATTGCCCTGAATTATGGTCAGTGGGTGTGTTTGTGTTGAGAAGCAGTGTTTGGCGGTGTAACACACGGCACCACCCTACTTAAGTTATCAATACGTGGATGTTTGTGTGTTTGTGCGATTGCTGCTGTATATTTTACCATGATAATTAGCAGCTAATTAGTTATTGATTGAGGCCAGTATATTTTATGGAGGTGAGAGGACGGGTGTGACACAGGGCACAGCATAACACCTCAGCCATAATTCACCCTCTGCTGCGCACACACACACACACACACATACACACACACACCCTCCCGCTTAACATTTTGCTCTCTTGTTCACCTTTCCCCTCTTACTTCCTCTCTCTCTCTTTCTCCTTCTGTTGCTTTCTGCAGGTATTTCTGCCTCTGGAGCTGTAGAGTCTGGATCTATGGTTGCAGGCCACCTGCAGCCCCCGTGTTCCTGCTCTACACCCACTGCTGCTATTACTGTTATTGCTCTTATTATTAGTATTACTATTATAATATTGCTATTAGTATTATTTGTATTAATATTAACATCAATACCATTCTCACAACTATTACTTTACATCCCTATGTGGAACTGTATTGTGCTGCTGTATGTTCTCTTTCCTGCTGCCTGCCAAAATCTCGACATGCCCGAGGATCTCAGGCAGGCAAAGTCAGTATCCTCTTTTAAATCTCTTCTTAAAACCCACTTTTATCTTAGGACTTTTTCTTAACCGATGGTATCTGTTGTAATTGTTCAAACAATTTACTTTTTTCGGTTAACTTTGTTTTTGAAAGGTGTGAAAAAGTCCTATAAGTGAGCGATGCAAGTCAAGTACCAGCTTTCTTAAAAAACACAGAATTTGCTGACTTTTGTTATAGATATAATCTGATGTTGAGACCAATTCCATTTGTCAATGCAGACCTTAAGGCCAGTTCAGACCAAAGATTCGCGAGGAGACGAAACCATTTTAGAACGTCGCAGGGAAATGTTGCAGCGGTGTGAACTGGCCCGTCTCAGCTCGACTCAAGCCAGCTGATAGCATCGCTTGCGACTAAGCTTGTCAAATCGCCAGTGGCTGGTTTTAGAACGTAAGGCACGTCACCTGTTTCAAAAACCAGTCAGCTCGTAACGAAGTCAGCTGGTCATCTCGATCTTCTCGTTTTTTTTAATGTTTTCACCATTTCATCAACACTAGAAATGCAGCTGTAGCAAGTAACTCACTATCATTATCCTCATTTATTTTTAAGATGCTACAAATTATATCCAGCTACAAAAAAATCCTGAAAAGATGCTAGTTAGAACAAAAGTACAGAGAGTCGTTGCTATAGAAACCAAACACTACCTCGTCTAGTCGCATAGGTGTAAACTGGCAGGTTTCAAAACATTGCAGACCCGGCGCATGGCAAGTAGTTGCAAGTTTCAACGCGTCTCGTAGCAATCTTTGGTCTGAACTGGGCTTTACAGTATATAATCATATTCCTCAAGAACCTGAATGAGAGCACCACTCATTACCATACCTTGTTAGTCAGTTAACCCACTGCAAACTCTTGAAGGACAGGACTATGCTCCCTTTCTTCCAACTAAAGCTGTGTCAGCAGCAAACCTGATCAAATCTCTGTTTGAGTACTGACTGACAGAGTTGTTAGCACTGTATATACAGTCGACAAAACTGGGGACACGACGCAGCTTTGAGAAGAGGCAAGACATGTCAGGTTCCTCTTGGGAGTAATTTTTGGAATGAAATTGACACAATGAATACCACAGTTGGAAAGGAAGAGTTACTTTTATGGTAGGAAGTGACCTGGCAGTTTGATCCGCAAACTTTTTCGGTGTAGGTAAAAAACAATATGCAGACAAAGTGTAATGTAATTTAACAGCATCTGTAGATAGACCACTGAGTTCTAAATCATTTAATTTGGTGGAATTCCAATGTAAAATCAGTTCTGATGCAAGATGGATGCAAGAGATATGTATGACGGCAGATTTCTGCACTCTTACTGTAAACTGTAGTGACACATTTCACTTTTTATAAAGCCTCGAGCGGAGCAGTTTTTCACTTCCTGGTAAGTTCTGTTACTGAGCAATCTGTTGAACATTTTATGGGGAGGCACTGGGGAACATTCGGGGCTTTGCTGATTTAACGACAAAATCTCTTTCTGCGCCGTAAGAACTGAATCACTGGAGGTCTAAAAATCGTTTTAGACCCCCTCAAGGTCGCAGCTCCCACAGATATATGTCTTTGGGTGTTGCCGTGGTCTGGTCTGATGTTGTGTACTTCAAATCACTGGCTATTTCCTAAGCCTGTTACTGCTAAATGTAAAATGTGTGAGTTTAGCTGTGTGTGTGTGTGTGTGTGTGTGTGTGTGTATGTGTGTGTGTGTGACCTCTGCCTTTAATCCACTTTACCTTTCATTTCCTTTCTAGGCTCTCAAATGACCCACGGCCCCTAAATAGAATCCTCTCCTCTTCTGCCTCGTCCTCTTTTTGTCACTTCTTCTCTTCTTAATCACACATGATTCATTTCCCCCTCATCAATCCATTCATTAAAGTTAACTCAACTTTATTTGTGGTTTGCATTATGTAACTTTTAACTAAAACTTTTTCAAATTATGACGTACTGAGGTTGATCTTCTCGTAGCCATGCTTTCCCCCTCCCTCACACATCTGGGAAAACGGATGTATAACATTCAGGAATAAAACCCTTCAAGCTGAAAATGTCCTGACATCAATGTGAAAATGTGTTCATGCTTGTAAGGAAATTTCCTTTTTATGTTCCCCATCCAGAGGGAGGTCAGAGGCCAGATTCAGACCAACATTTTGACCAGCATTTTTCATGCGCTTGGCAGTAGAAACGCTGGTCTTTTCCACCAATACAACCCGCATTTTAAGATTAATTATTCCGAACATTGTATTGTTTAAATTCCACAATTGTGTCTTGCAGTAATCAGTGGTTGTTTGGTTGAGACAGACTTCTGAGAAGGCTTATAGGTTAATAAAGGAGAACCCGATTCACCAGATGTTTTATGACCAGTTGATTTATAAAAAGCAATTAAATACACCACTTAGTTGACACTTTAATCCAAATGCATTCACAATGCCATGATTGCATATTGTGTTTTTTGGTCACCCCAGTGTTGGTGCTTTGCACTACCCACAGAATTACACAGGACTGCTGAGTTCCAGCTTGAACATTAAAAATAAAATAAATCACCCCAGGTGACTGTAATTATCCTTTATTCATATCCATTCGCAAGATAAAAAGATGGCGAATAAAAAAGAAATATTTCATTTTTGCTGTTGCCAAAAGAGGATGCTTACTTATTGGACGAGTGTGTACTTCCAAAATAGATGTATATATAATGTATATACACTCAAGATATGATTCATTTTTTAATTTATTTTATCTGTTTTAATCAGCAGCCGGGTAGCAGCTCCAAACCTTTAACTTCGTAGCAAAGCACTAAGAATCAATTTATTTGCCAAGAGCAATAAATGTACAGGAAATTGTCCTTGTGACTTTGATGCATGTACACAGTGACAACTCCCACAGCGACCAGGATTAAGTACGCAATGGGATGCATAATAGACAGACTCATTCACTGCAAGAGTACAGAATATAATACATACCACACAACATGCACTCTGTATCAATCTTACAGTCAATTCTGGCACTGACACACACAAAAGGCTGCAGCTATAGACAGGAAAAGAGGAATACTAGCAATGTATTAGAACAACATGCAAAGACGTAATTGCCCAGACTAAGAGTAAATGAGTTTTGATCAGCTGCATTAGCTTCCGAGGCTTTAAGTGGCTTCAAGACTCATCTTGACGTTACGAATAGTGCGTCATAGCGCAAGCAACACTTGGCAGTAACAGGAAATAAACTCAAAGAAATGACAGTAATGGTAATATTGTAAAACCCAGAGGGAGAATAGGGATTTGGTGTCACAAAAACCTGCTTATCAATTTTTTTTTTTTTATTCTTCAACAAAATTTGATATGGCACCTGTGCTGACTAAGACACTAATGATTGCTTTCAATGCATATAGTTCAAGAGGGGAAAATAGGAGCCTTATCAGCACTGATGATAGCCTGATACATTTTCTTAAAAGGTTTTCTTTTGCCTAACTCTACGTTTTATGCAGCACGTCATATTAAAGGAACAGTATACTTGCTATCTCAGCTTGTACAAGTCACATTCTGTCCTATTGTCGGCACACTGTGTGACAGTACTATCAGCCTTCTATGCTGTACACTCACACATACCCAAACACCTTGTCACTTGCGAGGACGTTGTATTGACTCACATTCATTCAAAAGGTGGCTTACTCTAACCTTACCCATAATTGCTAAGTGCCTAACTCCGACATTGCCTTTACTTAAGCATGATACTAACTTGAACCAAAAAGCCTTAGATAAATGTCTAACCTTGTGGAGACTATTGGTGGTAGAGAATTGTGACGTGGAAGGAACTATTTTGGGCTCCAGAAGTAAAAGTTTAATTTTCTTAATGTCGGGTGACTCACAGTTGGAGCACTTCTACAGCTCGTATAGGTATGAAATTCTTTTGAAATCAGCGCAAAAGATTAACAACTGTGTTTGAAAATATCTGGTTCTTTGATAAAAAGTTGAACAAACAAGCCTGTGTACATAAAAACACAAAGTGAGAAGTAAACTGCAACTCCATAGGTGCATTTTGGTAAGAAACATCCAATCACAGAACTCAAAATTCTGTTATTGGAAGTTATATATTATGCTGTTGAGAAAACGAATTTTACAATCTGCAGTTTAAATTAATTTACCTTTGGATTCTTGGTCAAATTTGAATTAATTCGGCAACTGTGGCGCCGTGTATTGTTCACGACTGCAATGACGGAGCACTTTGAATTGACTCACGCCTCTGACTGGCTTCTTCTCCATAAAAATGGCAGCCAAGCCTCATGGGTATTGTAGTATTTAGAGCTGTCCACCATGTCAAACTGATGCAAAAAACATGATTTCTCCGAAACAAAGTTGTAATAATTTAAACTGGCTGCCATAACAGAAACATTTAGGATTCTTAAATTATCCAGGAGACTCCTGTGTTTGTGTATGGTGAGGGATATTAGAAATATCCCATTATATATAATTAGGAATATCCCACTTGCCATCACTGTTGATTTAATGTGTTATCATTTTACCTTCACTTTTGTGTGCATTCATATGTTATATGGTGTACCTCCTATGGAGACTCAGTGTTCTTTTACTGCTACTCTCTCCTCTCACCCGTCTCCCTCCCTCACCTCCTCCACACCTCTTGTCTCCCCTCTCTTTTATATTCAAGTGCAGTGACAGCATGTAGACTCACCTTCAAAAAATTGTCCTTCTCTGTGTTTTAAATGTGACGTGCTCTACCACCTCCATTGACAAGAATAGCTTTATGACCTTCAGAAACCAGCTTCCAATTGACTGATGTCTGCTTACCTCAAACTATGATGGAGCACTTCCTTTAACCACAGTTACACCTGCACACAAAAACACTTCATTCATTCCCAAACTTTAACCCAACTGAAACCCACAAAATGACAAACTCAAGCTCACAGTGTGTGACATGGAGGAGATCGTTGACGGTAGATGGTTACAAGTTCAAGAACTACAACAGTTAATTTGTGTTCATCAATTATACATCGAAGCACAGAGGCATTAGGACAACCTAATGTCGCTGCAATTTGATCTAAATAGGAATGTTAACTAAAGACAGAGAATGTGAATGTGAAATGCCCACCACTTTTCTTTCAAATGTAAAGGATACCTTTTTAAACTACTCATCAAATATCCCTTAATGTCCTGATAAAAATATACTGTAAGTACAAACACATAGCGCCTTTCCAAGGACAGAGAGATGTGTGTGTGTGTGTGCATGTGTGCATGCATGTCGGATCACGTAGGCGCGTGTCAAACTCTGCGACTGGTTCATTAAATGGCACACAGATCAATTCTTAATCTGCTTTGTATCTGTCCTAACACATGCAGGAACACACACCCTAAATCTCCCTTAAACATGCATTCAGACACACACACTCACCCTCCTCTATCACTTCCGAGCCTTTTTGTCTTCCTCTTTGTCAAATTCAATTACTGACGACATCACTAAAGGAATCTCCACATGAACCAATTACCACTCAAATCCCCTGGGTGTGTCTGTGACATGATTTCTGTGTGTGTCAGTGCGTGTGTGTGTGTGTGTGTGTGTGTGAACAATAATATGAAATTCGAGGACAAATGGGGCAAAAGCATGTATTAGCTTTAGGTTTATGTAGTTACAGTACGCCATTGGCCATGAATGCACAAATGTGTGTGTGTGTTTGTGTGTGTATGTTCCATGTTGTGTGTTCAAGTGAGTGCGAATTGACCATTTGCTTAGCCTTGCCCGCCCCTCTTCTCATTTCTGGTCGACTGAAATGACAACTGTCGCTGGCAGATTTGAAGCAGCTGTAGCTAGGCTAAAGCTGCATGTCCCAGGAAAAAAAGTCATAATCCTCACCAGCTGATGATCGATGTAGAAGAAATGAAAATAAAAAAAACATAATTTTCTTGTATTGCATTATAAAGCTAGTTTTTTACTACTATTACAAGTATGCTAAAGAAAAATGTCAGATCAGATGTTTAACAGTTATTTCATTCTAACATAACCCTTGGTTTGGCTGCTTAGCCTACATAGTTGTTCATATGTTTAAACAGTATGTTTTCCCTTCAAATGTTACAAGAGAAAAGGCTTTTAGAATGAGGACTAACCGATGTGTTTGGCAAATGTGACGCTATCGTGGAAAATGTTGGCTGAACTTCCCAAATCGAGCAGGACAGAGCTGTTAACGTTACCCTAAACTGGCTTAGCTAACCGGCTAACCCTGGCTTAGCCAACGGTCAATTGTTTCCAGTCAGGGATCTAGATGTTAAGCCGCTGGGATATTGTCCTGTGACAAGTGTGTATGCTTTTTTAAGTCATCAGCATCCCTTTTCTCGAAATCCCTTTCCATTCATCTCTTTCTTTTTCTTTATCCTTTACTTTGCTCCCATTCATCTAAATTCTTGTGTCTTTTAACTTTCCAGTTCTCTCATTTCATCTCCTCATCGATCCATCCGTCATCTTCTCATCACTCCTCATCCCATCTTTCCTCCACTCACCCCCTTTGCTTTGTCAGAGAAAGGCTTGCATGAGGTCAGGATAATGGTACTAATTTGTGTGTACGTGTGTGCTTGTCCCCTATTCGTCCCCTACTAGCTTTGACACCGCTGACCTACACATACTGCTGTGTCAACAATAGCAGCACGTACACATACACACATCACAAATGACAGCATCCCAGAGGACTTTAACAAGATAGTTTACACTGACAGAGAATGAGAGAAGATCGCTGCTGCTTATGTTGCTCTCAGGGATAAATGGGCTAAACTACAACATGAGCTGCATCAATGAAATCTATACAGCAGTACACTAGTGTCATTTCATCCATACGTTCAGGGAAGGGAAACTTTGCAGTTCTCCCTGCAAATGTTTTTCCACCATGAGTAATTAAACAAAAGGTTGGTTAATGGAATGTGATGTGAAACCAAATGAGAACTCTAATCTTCCTCAGACTATTGCTTGTAACTTGTAACAGCTAAAACAGAGGAACAGTTTTTTTTTTTCCCGTCAAGAGTTTCTCCTTCATTCTTATGAGTTTAAGAATGAAGCCAAAGTGGAGCAGGTGCTCAACAAACTTAGTAGCAGCAAAAAGCAGTAAAAAGTGGAATGTGACAGTTAAAATAATTGAGAAGGAAATTGCAGTCATCCCCTGATTCATTCATTCATTTTCTCTGCTGGCTTAATGTTTATTATTAAATGGGGCCTGGAACTTATAAAAGAATTGTAAAAGCTCCTAAAGAGGTGAGTACCTTATGAATTCTTGGTGTGGCCGCTCCTACAGTGCTACGTTGCTCTGTTGAGACATGACTTGAAAGACAAATGCACTGTCGCATTTCAGGGGCTGCCATGTTTAACGGCTTCAGTTTAAGTTTGAGAACATGCTTGACAAGGATGTCTTATGTTTACAGTTTCTCCAAATGTAACTAAAAAATGCATTTTCATTTCCCCAAATTTATAAACATAACTTGTATATCCTGTCTTCAGTTGCCAAAATGACTGTCCTCCAAGAAGAACGACATCATCAGTCGTTTCAGCAAGTGCCCCAAAACGACATATGTTTACATTCGAGTGGCAAAGCCCTCTAGTGGCCTTACTTACGGTATTATGACGGAAGCAAAGGAAAAAGTCAGGGGAGGTTGTTATAGAGCGACAAAGTCCGCATATGGAGGAAGTCGGGGTGGATGGATTAGTTGGTCAACAAAACATCTAAAACTCCCCTAACTTTAACAAAGTACTTATTTTAACTCAAACCATGATCTCTTCCTAAACCCAACCAAGTTGTCTTTTTGCCTAAACCTAACCTTAATCGTAGCGTTGTCACATCATGCGACAGATTTATTTTCCAACAGTGATTTATAACGGTTTTGGAATAGCCGAGTCAAATGACCTATCGTCCTGCTGAAAAGAAAACTCTTCTATGTGTCTAGAGGGCATGGACAAACAATGTATTTTGTTGTTTAATATGAAGAACTTGTTGGTCAAAGTCTAGTGTACCAGAGTCACTGCACATGAACAATCTTACTCAAATTGTCAGAAAAGTTGACAAAGTTGTATTTATCATGAAATGGACCAATGAAAAAGCCACTGTATAATGTAAATAATGGGCGCCAGGCATTAACTCCACTTTTAGTTCCGAGTATGATTTTAGTATGATAATTAACTGTTTAGTATTCTATAAGTTAGTGACATGTAATAGTTTAGGTCTGTCTGCCAATCCAAAAGAGACAAAAGAGGCCGATTTTGTTTGAAGCCTGTGAGGAAGTGCTGTCTTAGAGTCTCAGCTCAGGGCACGATAGTCTTCTGTGTGTGCTGCGTAGGCTCTCAGGATTGTACTTTACAGCTGTCATAGTGACTCACTGACAGCTACAACTACCTGAAGCTGTACCCCATGGGTGCCATTGTCAAACAGCTGTCTGTGTTAAAGCTCTCTCTTTCTCTCTCTCTCTTTCTCTCTCTCTCTGTGTGTGTGTGTGTGTGTGTGAGGAAATGCAAGAGAGGGAATACACTCCTGAACAAAATCTTAAGACCGGGGGAAAAATGACAAGAATTCACATTTTGCACTGCTGGATCGTAAGCAGGTTGTAAGTAGAGCTTCAAAATGCAAAAAGAAGAAACAGGAGCAAGAGACAAAAAATAGAGAGTAGGCAATTTATTGAAAACTGCATTTAAACTCAAAGAGGCTGTTCATCAGCTGATCAAAAGTTTAAGACCATAGCCCAAAAGACCCCAAAAACAGAACTGAAAATGTCAAAAAAGGTCTCAGTAGTGAGTAGCCCCACCGTTTTTGTTGATCACTTCAAAAATTCGATTAGGCATGCTTGATGCGAGTGTTTCCAGGAGGCTAGTGGGAACGTTGCTCCATGTGGTGAAGATGGCTTCACGAAGGGCATCCATGGTCTGGAACTGACATCCGTTTTGTAAACTTCCCTTGCCATCCATCCCCAAACGTTCTCAATGGGATTTAGATCGGGGGAACACACAGGATGGTCCAAAAGAGTGACGTTATTCTCCTGGAAGAAGTCCTTTGTCAGTCGGGCGTTGTGAACTGCAGCATTGTCCTGTTGAAAGACCCAGCCATTACTGCACAGACGAGGGCCCTCAGTCAAGAGGGATGCCCGCTGCAACATCTCCACATAGCCAGCCGCCGTTAGACGCCCCTGCACAACCTGAAGCTCCATTGTTCCATTGAAGGAAAAAGCACCCCAGATCATGATGGAGCCTCCTCCACTGTGCCGCTTAGAAAACATCTCCAGTGGGATCTCCTTGTCATGCCAGTAACGCTGGAAGCCATCAGGACCATCCAGGTTACATTTTGTCTCGTCAGAGAATAAAACTTTCTTCCACCTTTCAATGTCCCATGTTTGGTGCTCCCTTGCAAAATCCAAACGGGCAAGTTTATGGCGTGGGAGGAGACATGGCCTTTGAAGACATTTTTTGTTCTTTAAGCCCTTCTCTCGCAGATGCCGTCTTATGGTTATTGGGCTGCAGTCAGCATCAGTAATGGCCTTAATTTGGGTCGAGGATCGGCCTGTGTCTTCACGGACAGCCCGTCTGATCCTCCGGCTCAGAGCAGGTGAAATTTTTTTAGGTTTACCACTTGACTTTTTTGTTCCATAACCCTCAGGATCTTTTAAGAAATTAAAAATGACTGTCTTACTGCGTCCAACCTCAGCAGCAATGGCGCGTTGTGAGAGGCCTTGCTTGTGCAGCTCAACAATCCTGCCACGTTCAAAGACAGAAAGCCTTTTTGCCTTTGCCATCAGGAGGTCATGACAGTGTGAATGCCTGAATGAAAATGACATGACAGCCAGATTTTTGCGCAGATTTTGACTTTTTAAGGCTATGGTCTTAAACTTTTGATCAGCTGATGAACAGCCTTTTTGAGTTTAAATGCAGTTTTCAATAAATTGCCTACTCTCTATTTTTTTGTCTCTTACTCATTGTTTCTCCTTTTTGCATTTTGAAGCTCTACTTACAACCTGCTTACAATCCAGCAGTGCAAAATGTGAATTCTTGTAATTTTTCCCCCGGACTCAAGATTTCGTTCAGGAGTGTATCTGTTAGATCGGATGTCAACAACCAACAACAGTTTGCAAACACTCAATCATCGCATACACACTCAAATTGCCACACAAACCAACACAATCAGCACAAAGAAGGGCTTAAGGTTGCTAAACAGCCTATCCATATACAGCGGTGAGTTTATAATGTCTCCTCTGTGCTGTGTTATATCAATGCCTGTCATAGTATCAGTGTGCTGTCCTAAAATGTATCTAGATTGACTGATTTTGCTTTCCCCACATGACACTTCCTGTACATCATAATTATAATATCAGCAGCAGAGATTTGGCAAGGAAATTTGTCTTCATTTGATGGATGCTGCCATTCAAAGCACATTTATTTTCTTAGTGAGAAAGGCCTCAGTAGTATTTTACAAATTCTGTCGTTTACTGCCTTGCTTTAAACAAAATATACAGTGTATGTATCAGTTATATATTGTGTAAGTAAATTTGTGCGATGTTGAAGTAATTCAGGGAATCTTTTCTTCAACCTGAAACCCTGGGTTCAGGGTCACTTTAGCAGTTTCATATTCATGCTTGTATTGTATGTGTCCACTCCTGCACCTGAACACCCTGGTTTGCAGGGGAAATAAAGACGTACTGGTATAGTTCAACCACTGACTACTAGCTGTTCTTTAAGGTGCCTTCACACTGAACGTGTGGTGGATTTTAGAGGCTGCATACAAAATCAGTGTGAAGGCATAGTGTTTGATCAAGGTGGTACGAACTGACGCATGAATCCCAAGGAGCTATGGCTTCACTTTGTGAAATGTATAGGGAAAGAGTCTGAAGTAAAGTAATAGAAACAACTGGAGATCCTGGTGAGTTATAGACTCTGAGCTGTAACACAATCATACAGAGGCATACTACAAACACACACACACACACACACACACACACACACACACACAGAGTCAATCACAGTGTCAAAATTCTGCTGTACTGTTGAAACATTGGTTATTTGTAACTAGAAAGCACGGACTGCAAAAATACTCCAGGGGAAGTTATTGAGGCAAAACTTTGCTTTGCGGTTTCTCTAAACGCAGCTTTAGACTGCCTGCTGTTTTAACATTGAACTTACGTTCTGGAATAGTTCATGCTAATTATCTACATGTTATGCTGTCTCCATACAGTCATAAAGATCTGGATATGGTCTTTCCTCACTTAAACACAAACACAAACCTTTCCTTGTATCACACAGAACCCCCCCCTCTTATACACACACACACACACACACACACACACACACACACACACACACACACACACACAGAGCGCTAACATTACATCTATCTGAATGAGTTCCGTCCATTTTCTCTGTGTTGTTATTGATCGTACTTAAACAGCACTACTCCTGTCGGCTTGTACCAGGAAATTGGCTTCATATTGAAACTGTCACAGCAAGGGTGCTTTTCATTTTAGCCCTGAGGGCACAGGGAACGTAGCACAAGAGGAATCAATCTTCAGTCCCTGGCATTGGCTTGTTTCTGTAAAGGTATTTGTTTTTTGTTTTTTTGAAGGTATTTCTGTTTTATTCATTAGTACAGTAATCCTGTTTGTTAGTTTTGGTGGAAGAGTGGCTTAGCACTTGAGACTGTCCTTCCACCAGGTTCAAACTCATGTGTCACAGTTCTCCTTCAGAAAGACACTGGATCCCTGCCAATACCATGGCGGCTGCTCTAGCTGACCCTGACCTCTGACCTCCTTGTGGAAGGGATTAAGTGAAAAAGTAAAGAATGATTACAGTAAAAAAAAAAAAAAAAAAAAGAGCAAGATAGTGATGACATGCATCAAAGTTTAAAAAACTTACGATTTTAAGAGGAACTGAGAGAACTGTGTCCAGTACCCAGTGTTCCAGTGTGTCTCTAGGATGTCTCCTGTTTTTGTGGTTATTTTGCAACAGCCTGTTTCTGGTTGGACAAAATTTAACCAGTAAGTAACTAGCAGAGCATGCATAGTCACACTTTGAATATGCATGCTCCTGAAATTTGGGATGGAACACATACCTGCCACATGACCTCTAGTAACATCATGGAGTAATGTTTTTATGAGAATGGGAATCTGTTTCGTTGGTTCTTGTGCATACACATGATTGTGTGCATGATGGTTTCACAATATTCGACATGAAACAAAACGATAAAAAGGCAGGAAAGAAGAAGACTGCTAGCAAGTTAATGTGGATGTTAACCATGCAGGTGTATATATATATTTGTTAGGCCTCAAGGATATACACAATGTGTCTTGGTGAGTAACACTGAATGTAAACAGAAACTTTGTTTACAAGAAAACTCCACAGGGCTCTTTTAAACATGCCGTCTTACATATTTTAAGGCCTCTGCTACCAGACCACTTTTCATGGAAAAGACAAAAACCTTTACCAAACCTTTTGTTTTCTTGAACATATGGCTTAGATGTAGCTGTAGTTCAGTAATTGCACAGTGAACCACGGAGTTTCTCTAATGGCCACACCTGTTTAGCTAGAATGTTTTCATGGTATATTTTATTAATTCTGCTTTACTTTCTAAAAACACATTATATAAATACTATTTGTTCCCTCTTTCAGCTCAAACAAAAGAAGCAAACATGTTGCTTTTCTATGGCCAAATCACCGCAAAGATCCCCACATATCAGCAATTCTGAGCCATTTTCATATGACGTTCAGTAAAACAGAAAGTGAGATTTAAAAAAAAAAAAGCCTGCACACTGTGATAAGTGTCTCATTATGCTCGGTTGCACAAAGTGAATTAGAGAACAACACAAATCCTCCAAGATTTTAAATTACAATGATGATTCAAGATGGATTCCTTGCTGTGTAAAATACCCTCAGTTTACCTCCTCACATTATTGTGATTTCCTCCCTGTTCTTTAAACGTTGTTTCTGTTTCTCAAGCTCTTGAGAAATGATTTCTCAATCTATATTTCACATACCTGGCAGACCAGGACTTAAGACATTTTGTGACTTGCCTGAGCCCATTTTTCACTTTGGCACATGTTCAATCATAAAGCAAAATATCAACTGGTTTACCAATTACAACTTTACCGTCTTCCCCCAAAATGCACTGCAGGCAGCAATACAGACCAATAGAAATCATCTCAAACTGTGTGATGTATCCATATGAATTGTCTTGGTTTGACAATGTGCACGTGTGTCTGGTTTTATATCATACAGCTGTGTATAAATGTGTCAGAATATGCATGAGTGAATGACATCATTTGCAGCTGTGTGTGTGTGTGTGTGTGTGTGTGTGTGTGTGTGTGTGTGTGTGTGTGTGTAGAAATGAGTACATAATTAATGTACAATTGCTGTATACGTATTTGTCTGTGTGTGTGTACTTTGAACACGTACTTTGACCACGTCCACGTCTGTCGAGCTGCAGGTGACCGAGTCGTCCACCTCTCTCACCTGCCCATCGGTTTCCACGGTAACAAGTTTGATGGGCACTGCGACACGCCGACCTGTAAGAATGGCTGTATTCACCACCTCTGTGTCCTACAGAGAGAAAGAAATGGAAAGTACTATAAGCACTATTTTACAGTACACAAAGTTACTATATATTACTATATATATATCGACTCATATACTATACTATATAATTTTAAAGCCTGAAACAGCTGGTGGTTGCTTTATGCAGGAATGAAAGCAGCAAAAGGTATTCAGATATAACATTTCAAATAAGAGATGTCATGTGACATGTTATTACTATTTTGTTTTTACAAGTTTAAAGAGGTATTGCACACTTAAACATGTTTTTTGAGCTGTAAACTAAATGATATGACTCTGATGAAACAGAGTCAATGATGATATATATTAACATTATAATAATATTATAATATTAACATTTTTTACCAAATGAATACAAATCGGCATTTCATGGGTTGAAAATGTCCCAACACGCCATCTACTGTATTAAATCAGCCCTGAACCTTGCAAGGCCAATGCTGACACAGAGTTAACCAGTTGGGACCTGTCTACGTCATGAAATCTATATAAAAAAAGACTCTAATCAGTGTCAGTCAGTCTCCCCTGTATCTCCTGACCCACACATTACGTAGCCACGAGGCCACATCTCCTGCAGGTGTTGTTCCCTCACTCGTTGCATTTTTTAAATTTGCTGGGAGAGAGGGTTCTAGCTGAATTTGAGGGTGTAGTTACACAACTAGATTTTTGTAAAAATAATTTCACTGACAAAAAACACAACTTTTTTTAACTTTTAATTTTTTGTTTCTACCGCATTCCTATTTATACTTAATATTTGAGACACAGTACACTCTTTTTGTTGCTTGTATTTCTCATGTGCTGCTATGTGAGCTTTAGCATATCTCTACCCAAAGTGCATGAGAAGGAAGACATGACCGAAGATGGTGAAAGAGATGCAGGAGGAGAGACAGGAATAAACAGAGACCAGGGGAGAGTTTTAAAGGAAGAGAGGAAGAAGAAAAAAAGAGGTGATTATAAACCTCACGATTAATGTAATCAGCATGATTACATTTGATTAGATCCTTCCAACTAAAATAGCACAAACAAACCAGCACACATACACACCTCAGAGCGCTGTGTGCCAGCGTCAATCTTGATTATTTGGCATTGAGTTTCCAAGGGGGCATTTATCACCGCCAACACACACACAAGCCTGATTACAGGGTATTTCGCTGGGCCCACTGTTTCTGGATGAGAAGTGTGTTAGTGTGTGTCTGCTATTTGACTTTAGTGGAATTCAGCTGAGCATTCAGGATGCCAACAGAGAGATTAATAAGAAATAAAGTACTGTATTGTACATATTTTATTGTGCGTCTCCAGACACAGTTTGCATTGAAATGGTTTAAATCCAGAATGTTGTGCACCTTGGGTGTACAAGAGTTTATGTGTTCTTCACTCCTTCAGTCTTCTTCTGTTTAAAAGGTTCAGACTAAGAGCAAACACACATACACACAAACAAGCAAGACTATGCAAATACAGTGCAAGTAGAAATAGCATATCAGGGCAGAGATACACACTTGCAGACATGTGCACACTCACAAATAACACAAATACACTCAAGAGTTTAAGTGCATGTGACTGGTGACAAGTTGCCTAATGTCCTATCCTTCTCTGCCACACACCGCTATGTGACCTTTACTTAATGAGAGATCCCCCCCTCCATCTCTCACTCTCTCTCTCACACACACACACACACACACACACAAAAGACACTTTCTTAATCTGTAATTCTCTTAGTTTTTCCTCTATCCTTCTTACACTCTGCTCAGTCTTGCCTGAAATCAGAAATATATACTGTAGATATATAACATGACAGTAGACAGTTATGCAGGTTGAAGGTGAGAAACAGGTGAGGAGGAGGAGGAGGATGAGGAGGAGATGTGGGGACAAACAGGATTAAAAGCATGGAAAAAGATGAAAGAGGGAGCGCGGGAGAGGAAGATGAAGGGCACAAAGACAGTAGACGTGCAGAGAAAAAAAACAACAAATTAATGAGAAGATTCTTCTTCCGCCTTGAGGGGAGGAGAGCAGATGGAGGGATAAAAATTAAAGTGGAAGAGGAGAAAGAGGACAAGAGGTAACGTGCATATATTTGTTTATGTGTTTGTGTTAGTATGTAGCATATATGTTAAAATGTATGTGTGTGTGTGTGTGTGTGTGTGTGTGTGTGTGTGTGTGTGTGTGTGTGTGTGTGTGTGTGTGTGTCCCAGGGCAGTAGTTACTTGGAAGCCATAGCAGGGCCACAGATAACATCATGTTTATATCTTCACTTTCTGCACCACAGGCCAAAAGAAATGACGACAACAGGGGGGGGGGGGGAGACATTGTTTTTGTAAAGAAATTTAAAAATTAGGGTTATTGGATATCCCTGTGTTTTATTGCTGTCTCCTGCAATACCCTTACATCAGATTTTTTCCCTTGAACTAAAGGCTTAAGTGAATTTTAACTGGCATCAAAGTGGCCAATAAATTGTTTTACTTCGTGTGTCCGTGTGTGGAGTTTTTCTTTATCTGAATTGAGGGTCTACAGGCAGAGGTGTCGTTGTACAGTATCTGGTACTTTGGCTGAAATGGCTGCTGGAAACGTAATTGAACTGTAGTCATGTTCAATCATAATTTAACTGATTGTGATGCAGAAGGCGTCAAAGTGTCAGTGCAAGCCTACAGAGAGGAGAGAACTTAAATTAAAACATAACTTTATTTGGTAATTATATTTTATTAAACGAGCAGTCTATCATTAAAAGTGTCGTATTAACCTTCATGTCAATAACGACTTGAGTTTACTAGCAAATACAAAGGTGAATCACAGAGAGCAGAAAAAAAAGAGAAACAGAGAAGAGACAGAGACATAGAGAAGGGAGTAGTGTGGAAAAAAAGAGACAAAGCAGAACAAAATTAGAAAAAGAGGGAAAGTGAAAAAAAAACAGATAAAACAGCAGGAAGAGGAATATTAGAGCAAGAGCAGAGGAGACAGAAAGAGAGAAAAGGAAAGAATTTCATGCTTGTCCAAGGGAATTATTAAGTGGCTCGTCAACAACTGGCTCCCTACTGCCTTCAAAAGCTGCTCCATACTGCACAGAGATAAGCTCAGAGGAGGTGTGATTGTTGTGGTGAGGTCTTGTGTATCAAGTACTTCTATGTATGAATGAAGTTGTTTTTGTGGGAGTTCATGTAGGTTCCAGCATACACCTGTGTGTGTGTGTGTCTGTGTGTGCATGAGTGAGTCAGAGAGATGTGGGATGAAAGAGGGAGGAAAAAAGAGAGAATAAATGTGTGTGTGTGTGTGTGTGTGTGTGTGTGTGTGTGTGTGTGTGTGTGTGTGTGTGTGTGTGTGTGTGTGTGTGTGTGTGTGTGCAGATGTGCATCCAGAGTGCACTGACAAATGCGTTTGTGTGTGCATGTTGCAGAGAGAAATGAAGTCTAGGAAACAGCCTCTCTCTCTTCAATGAAGCTTATCCATGCATGTATGTGTGTGTGTGCCCTGTAAGGTGTGTGCGATTTAAAGTGAAGCAACTAGAGCGAGACCACCCTTCACGGGAACACACACACACACACACATGCACGCACGCATACACAATGTCACGCACACATGCACACAGTGTTGTAAAAGAGTTGACACAGTGAAAAAACTGGAGCTTTTTGCTCTTCTGTACAAATTCAATTCCAACTGTGACTTACAATAAGAGTATGTAAGCAGTTCTCTTTCTGTCTCTCCCTCCTTCTCTGTCTGTCTGTCTGTCTATCACTCTTTTTCTCTGTCTCTCGCTCCCTCTTTCTTGTACACACACACAAACACAGGAATCTCTTCCAGTCAAAATGAAAGTGCTGCCATCTAATCTATGACTGTGATTCCAGTAAATGCACAGAGACATTAACACACACACGCACGTATCTACCCTATCTACTTTTCTGTTCATTCCTTAAATTGTCAAGTTTCTCATTTGGGGGAAATTGCTTGGAACATATACGACTCTGAGTCTCCCTTTGCTCTTATTGTGACCTTTTCACCACAGTCTGACAACTCAAACACTGTGGCCTTGGGCAGTGGGCACACAAGTGTCCTGCTTCTTCTGCTACTCTATGTAATGAATTAAAATAATTGAGAAAAAAAAAGAAGAAAATCAAGCTCTATAGCCCTTTTAACAGGGTGGTAAAGTTTGTGCTGTACAGTAAATTGACTTCTATTTCTTTTATTTTGAAGGTTGTTAAAGAGTTCAAATGAGTCAAAGGAAGCTGGAGTCTGTTTCTGTCTGCAAAGTTAGTAGAAAATAAACAACATAGTTTGTTTAGACATGCACTTGTTTCAACCCAATTACATGATGTACACACACACACACACACACACACAGGTACTACCAATTTGCTAACTGAGCAAATTGTTAATGGAGTAAGTGGCTTTTTGTTTTTTATCAGGAAGCTAACAAATACCCTCCAGTAACATCCAGGCCTCGCCCTTGTGTCATCATGTAATCAATGTCTACATTTCTCTGTGTATGTACACATGCATACACACCTGCAGTGGAGGAAGCATAGCATTAGTCCAGGAAGGACACCGAAGTCTCAGCAGCTAATTGGCACTGTCAACATTGCCACTGGCTGTCCATTTCCCGTGTTAAATGAAATGTTGTTGATCTTTTAACTGACTAAAACCATTGCTACAATACAAAAAGTGAGAGACGGAAGAATACATCAAAAAGAAAGAGAAAGACAAATAAGGCTGGTGTAGAAGACTACAGGACAGACGCTGTGAGAGGAAAGAGGAAAGAGAAGAAGAGTTTGAGGATGAGTGAGAGGAGAGAAACCTTCCCTTATGTCTTGACAAGTAGAGCTACATGAATGGGCTACAGGTTAAGTAACAGTTTGAGGGAGGGGAATGTAATTGCATGGTTTATTGAGTGTTTGACCAGGGGCAAAGCAGTGAAATGCTAAATAGTGTGCTCATCTGAGTAGTATATGAGAGAGCAAGGGAGAATTGCTCTCTGTGTAAGACATACATAAAGAAACATAGCGTGAGAAGAATTTAGAGGAATGTGGCCACAATACTGCGTGATCTTCTCATTACACTGGTTTTCTTTAGAATCTTCATCTACTCCTTTGGAAATTTTATATTTTCCATGCTTCTTGTCCCTGCTCCTCCTCACCTGTTTGTTACCTTCAACCTGAAATTCTTGTTTTGTTACGTATCTCCGCGTCTCTGATTTCGGGCAAAAGCGAGAAGATTATAAAAGAGAATAAAAACAACAGAATTAAACAAAGAACCCTTGAATGTGTGTGTGTGTGTGTGCACATGAGTGAGTGTGAGAGAGACACAGAAAGACAACGTAATGTGCATCTACATCTGTGCTGAGAGGCCACAGCAGAAGGCCAGACAAAGAAATTACAGGTCATGCATGAATGTACGTTGTTTATTGCATTATACATGGCATTAATAAAGGAATAAAGTCAGTGAAGGTGTGCATGTGTGCAAATCAGATGTTCAGCATGTTACTGCTCCAATTCATTTTTACAGCTGAGTTAACACATTAATTGAGGCTGTTTCAAGTCGGGTTATCTTGCTGCATTGACATAAACTTGGTTAATGTACTTTATAAAGGTGTTTTTTCAATCTAGCAACATATGCAAACTGCATATATATTCGAAGATATGCAATGGTAAACCACTGCAGACAATAGAAATATCTGATAACATTAAAAAAAATGTTAAACTGATCATTGCTGGTGCTAAAGAAGCAAAAGCAGCTACATATGAATGATTACATACATTTAGACTACACTAGAGCATACAGTATAATGGCTGTCTCACAAAAAGCATACTTAGCACATGAAAGCACATAAGAAGTACCAGGCTAATGGCAGATTTTTAGTATGGAAAGATTATTTTTTTTAGATATATTTTTGACTTTGTAGTACAAAACATACACAGTATATTAATACAGATGGTCCTTGACCTTATTTAACATTTTTTATCTTTTATTCTCTCTTTAAAGCTATTTTTTTCTTACTCTGTTGGCACATCTGTGCAACCTGTACCAAGTGTTTTCTTTGTGTATGTGTGTGTGTGCTCGCTTACACATGCGTCTGTGCGTGTGTGTGTCAGGGCTCAGCTGTGAAAGGAAAATTGGTTGAAGGCACTTAGCTGCAATTTACTACAGACCCATTAAACACATAAAGTGTATCGCGCTTTCTCCGTTTGTGTGTGTGTGCTTGCTTGCACATATGCCTGTATGTATTGTGTGGCTCTGGACAGTATTTTAGATAGAGGTGCCTTAATGTACTGCCCATGCTGACTTGTAAGAAGCCGAAATACACACACACACACACACACACACACACACACACACACACACACACACACACACACACACACACACACACACACACAAAGTACACTTGGACAGCGATAGTTCCCATACAACTGTTTTGAATTAACACATTTTATGAAAACTTGAAATGTAACCAAAACACAAACTTCAGTGACATTAGCTGGGACAAAGTCAGCTAATAAACCCTCTGGTCCGACAGAAGAATGGAATATCATTCAAAAAATGATTAATTTCAAACAACTTGTTACGGTTCCAGTTATCTTTTTTTGTTGCCTCGACTAATGCTATTTTGATTTCATTGTTATAATTGAATTAGAGTTGTTATTGTAATGGGCAGTCTCTACACGAAATACAAGAATGGGAATAAAATTACGCCACAAATTAAATTTGCCCAGAGGAGCTTCTATTTCTTACAAAATGACGATAACAGATTGTAACTCATATGAGTGATTTCTGATCTGGTAAAGTGATAGTTAAGGTAAGGCAACTAAAACTACTTGGTAAAAGAAGTCATCTCGACCCTCTCGTTTTCGCTGTTTCATCAATACCACAAATGCAACTGTAGCAAGTAACTCGCCATCACTATCCTCATCCATATTTTAAGACGCTATAAATTATATCCAGCTATAAAAAAAGCCTGAAAACCTGGAAGTTAGAACCGAAGTACAGAGTTGCTATGGAAGCGATACATTGTCTTGTCTAGTTGCATTGGTATAAACTGGCAGGTTTCAGAGCGTTGCAGACCGGCGCATTGCAAGTAGTTACAAGTTTCAACTCGTCTCATTGCAAATCTTTGGTCTGAACTGGACTTAAAAGGAGCAATTTACAGCAGGTCATATAGCATGCGTAATATTATTAGGTGTGAACAACAGGCATCACTCTTGGTGACTTTTATCATGGACCAGAAGAAAAACTTTTTGGTGCTAGATAAGTTAACCTTTTGTGAAGAGCAGGTGGCACATCACGATTTACTATACAGCCCTGTTCCCCTATACAGCTGAGTAACTGTTTTAGAGCTAAACAGTTAAATGGAGAAAACATTACTTTGTGATCTTCATCTTCATTATCATCTCTCCTAACTGAAGTATTCTTGAAGACAGCAGGAAATGAAGCTTTCCCACTAGCCAGAGGCGAGTGATTTAGAGAATGGAAAGAGTTTAGAAGAAGTTTAGAAAAGAGAGATGTAGCCATTAGGCCACTGCTGTTACATTCTCATACATTCTGAGGTCCAACCACCCAACCTTTGGCTTAAGCATCATTAAATTAGATATTGCCAGTGATGTGAATCTGGCATTTCTATTAAAATATATACATAATAAATTATTATTTTTTTCTTCAAGTTGTTGTGGGGGAAATAAACTTTACGCTGTTACTTATGTTGCTGACTGTTGTCAAGTATGAATCGTTTTACTTTACACACGTTGGTTCTGTTCCTTTCCTAATATGCCTCCCTCTCTCTTCTTGGAGAAAGTCTTGGAGAAAAGTCCTGGAAATAGGTTGTTTTTCTTCATTTGGTCGTGTTGAAGTAAATGAACCTCGACTTCAACAGATATTGTGATTCAGCAGAGCGGCTGCCCGGTGCCACAAAAGTCAATACTGTTTACTAAAATAATTAGAGACCGGCTTTCTAATGTGCAAACTGTTGTATCATCAATATCACATCAATTCTTATGTCTATGAGCACAGACAGAGCCTGCACATGTATACATACTGGGATGTGCTTATGTTTGAATGTCTGGATGTAGAAAGAAAAAAAGAAAAGAATAAAACAAACCGTGTGCACGTAGAAGCATGAAAAAGTGTATTGTGAGTCTGATGCAGCACATTTTAGACACCCCTCTCCAGAAAAGCCACTGATACCTGTCGGTATGGTTGGATGTCAGTCAGCTGCAACGCCAAAAACAAATTGTTGCCATGGTAACTGGTAAACAAGAGATTAATTGTTTTTGGTGTTGCAATCAAACAACGAAAATTGTGTTTCATTTTCTTGTTTGACTTCATCAAATACATTTTCATTGTTTGATGGAGTCACACAGCAGCCCTGTACTCAGTCATTTGAAATGATTAAAAAGGATTCCCAGTGTGAATGAACAGGAAGTCAGGCAGGGACTTGGAATAGCCTAGCTGAGGCCAAACTTGTCATGGGATCTTTTTCTTCTAGACTAAAAACAGGACACTGGCATGGTCACAGGTTGTCATTTGTGTTTTGATTGGATGCCAACCTCAAGAAGGCGGGTCTTACGTAGTATAAGCTGTTCTGAGGGCAAACGCCAAGTGAGGAGAGCAGAGATACGGACACATCAGAGTGAGAGAATGCAAAGAGTGACTTTTTGTTGAGGCTGTGATGGACAATGACTGATAACAACCCTCATCCCGGAAATATTTTGGTCTAGTTTCTGTCTGCGTCTCTTTGTTAACCTAAATGAACTGAAACCAACGCGAGCTCAGTGCACTGTTGTTGACACGAGAAGAGGATCCGACTGGGGCTGCTGAGTTTTCTGTAGTTTTTCTAGATTCTGCCATCTCTCATCTGCCCACTGGTGACGTTCCACCTTCTGTTAATCAGCTGACCTGGTCACCTGCCTCAGTCACACCTCAGTCTCAATCAACTTTAGTAAAGGTAAGCTATAAATTACTCTTTACCAGAACGTCTGCCTTTGTGTGCCTGTACCATAGACTGTATATAAAGATGGAGGACGCGTCTCCACTTCCTCCCACTGTACAAAAATGAAGCCAAACTATCCCGGATACGGGCGCTGCCATCTTGTGCTGGTGAAGTCATTTGGAGCCAGAGTCTGTGCAGTAGTGATCCGCAGTGGAGCCGCAGCATCGAGTTCCCGCCCCTACACTCGCCCGAACGAGCACACTCACAGTTGTCTATCATGACGTCACACCCCCTTTTTATAGCATCAAATAACTAATTAAAACATATCAGAAAAATGAACACTTGAACACACGTCAGTGTGATAAGAACTACCTAAACTGACAGAAACCATCTTTGGGAGAATTTTATTTGACGTGTACTTTGACTTTTCAGTTGGCCCATGTCCCATCCCCAAACATGGAGGGGTGGGGTTTATGACCTATGCTGCAGCCAGCCACCAGGGGGTGATTGAGATGTTTTGGCCTCACTTTTGGGGAGCTGTCACGTCGTCCATCTTTATATACAGTCTATAGCCTGTACCCATTACCTGTTCACTTGTTGCCCATCTGAAAACTGTTATCCTGTTGATTACCTGCTGTGGATGTCCTGCTGTCTGCTGGTTCTGTTTGTTTACCTGATTCAAACCTGCCCTGCCTGTAGCCTTTAGGATCTACCAGTAAGGAGCCTTTTAACCTACCTGGCCAGCTTGTTGAACTTTCTTTTGGATCAACACCTTGTCTACCCAAACTGCCTACTCTTTGTTGTCAAAAGTGGGGGGAAACTTGCTTTAGTCTCAACAAACTGCATCTGCAAGCATCTTAGGGCAACACTTCCACCAGAACTGGTGTCTAATGTCATATTCTAATTGAAAACAACAAATATCCGGTTTCCTGCTGACTATATTCTGCTGCAGTGTGAAAACAACATCTTAAAAAGAAACGTTGCAAGTTGCAATGTGAGACAGAAAACACCGACTGAGCAAGGGAAAGGTTGAAGAAAGAAAGCGAAAGAGGGTGAAAAGAATGTGGTTTGAATATTGAAAAGAAAGTGAGAGCAAGGAAGAGAGATGATGGAGCGAAGAGAGAAAAAAGAAGACTGTACAAATACTGAGGAGGAGATGGGAGAAGGAGGCGGAGTGAAGTAAAGTGAAGTAAAAGGGAAATGTGAAAACAGAAAAAGAGGGATCATGAGGTCTAAATACTGAAGAGAAAGAGGAGGAAAAGGAGGAGAGGTAGGAGGGAGAGAAACAGATGAGGGAGGTGACAGCTGGGCGAGCTGCCTAGACAAGATAGGGGTTTTGGACCGTGTGTGTGTGTGTCTGTGTATGTGTGTGTGTGTGTGTGTGATATGTCAGGGATAAATGGCTATTATCACTATGACAATGTTAATTACAGCCAGACTATTAGGCCTGAGGAGTGTCGGCTCATTTATTTGGCTGCAATACAGTTGTGTGTGGGTGTGTGCATGTTTTCAGTGTGTGCCTATGCCATTTTTCACGCGTGTGTGTATGTGTTTGTGTGTGTGTGATAGCATCAAATCTATTTGTTAGACAGAGTAATTACATCAGGCTTTTGGCCAAACGCTGAAATGTTTCTTGTGATCTATAAGACTTCACACTAATCATTACTAACTGAGCGCCAGCCAATTTTCCACTCTTTCACTGGGAGTTATTTTTAAGATTTTTATAACCCATGTTTTCTCCATATGGAATCAAAGGATTATTAGTACAATGGTGTGGATGATTTTTTCCCAGATTTCCTTGGCAAAATGATTAATTATTGTTGTATGCTTTCATCACATGTTCATACCTTACAGCTGCCTAATATGCAGTGTAAGGCAATGTAAAGGCTAATGAATAGGGTATTATGTACGGAATCAAAAAAGGGACAAATAAAATGTTAAACTTGAAATTTAATTCAGAAATAACATCACAGTTTGTATTTTTATATCACCCTTTTAACAGTGTGCAAAAAAAAAAAAAAAATCCATGAATGTAAAAAATCACAGTCACGTTTGGAAATGTTTAAAAAAGATTTGAGCAAACTGATCTTTTTCAGATAATTTGCAAATATATAGAGAAAAAAGCACTTGTAGAGTATGTGTCTAATACAATCTGTGCACGAATGATTTCAACAGTGAGGCTACACAAAAAGTCTAGGAAGAAAGGAAACAGTTTTGTGAATACCTGCATACATATTTAAAGCTGGGACCTTGGTGTAAAAATGAATTAAAGTTGCTGTTATGGAAGTTATTGAATGAATGAATTTTGACACTATCTTTACAGCTTAATCTGACAATAGGTGATGCTTAATTCCCATGTTGCAAGTTCATCAACATATCTACTGTTACTGTCTACTGACTTAAAAAAGTTAAAGGAATGGTCCTTTCTTGCAGAGAGTTAGATAAGTGATTAGCTTAGCTTGCCGTAAAGACTGGCAGGGGGAAATAGCTAGCCTGGCTCTGAACAAAGTTATACGGCTACCAACACCTACCTCAGTACACAAACAGAAATGTAAAAGAGACAATTTGTGTTTGTACAAGGAGTAACTTGCTGTAACTATTAATTGTCCAACAACAGCCAGGTGCAGTGGCTTCACGGAATCCTGTTGTCATTGTGACATTGCCAGGCAACCAGCAGAGACGCTGCACAGACGTAACTGAAATTCAAATAAGTAAGTTGTAACCATGGATACAACTGTCATTTAAGCATTGATTGGTAGAAATGTACATATTTGTTACTGTAGTCAAGATTTTATAAAGATCGGTGAAAATTCAATTGGCTGTATTTAACTCATTAGGTGGAACTGTTGACATTGGAAAAAATAAAAAATAAACATCATTAGAGAAACAAATAAGCATGGATGGTTGGCTGGTTCTAAAAAGTAATCTGTCTTCTAGTGATTTGTTGGCTGTGTTTTCACATTGCATATATCAAGTAGTCAACAGCTTATTTATTTTTCATATTATAATTATCATTGTGTCGTGTGTAGACATATATTCCACGCCCACACAACATTTGACTGCAGCTGCCAACACTTATAAACTTTGGTAGTTATTTCAGTGTTTATTGGGCATAATTGCATGAACTAGGCACGGCATAATATGTGTAGGAGTACAGCACTGATGAGAGCTGAGAGCGGGCGTGGATGTGAGGGCGTTTTTGAAGGTACTGTTGATCCTTGTGTGACTAATTCAACCACACACTGTGTGATGAAACGTCCAATTAATAACTTCAAGGCAATAAACATCCAGCTGGTGGGTGGACAACAGTGTGAGACTCTGATTGTATCAGGTACCTCCTAAGTGTGAATGTGTGTGGTTGTGTGAATGTGAGGCAGGATATTGTTTAAAGAGAGCATTTATGCTTAGATAACCTTTCTCATAGCTACTGTATTGAAGAAGTGCTGATGGAATGACTGTTCTTGCTTAAAAACAACCACTGCTATCCATTTTTGTGCCTTTAAGTCACAGCGAAATGGCAGTTAAAGCGACTTTAGCTTCCGTAACGTGACATATTTCAAGAGTAAAACAGAATATGTGTGTGGGATATAGTTATGAGACAGATTTAAACCACATCTTTTAGATTTGGTTGGACTGATCAAAAGTGGGTGTGGCTTAGCGAATAGTGATATGGAGCTGTAGTGAGATATGAAATCGTAGAAAACTGTTGGCCTGCACCGAGGAGGATGAGGGCGAAATGAATGAACACACACACACCTCCTACTGTTATATTGCTCTGCTAGCTAATTTTAATGGGCGGGGTTAGCTAGTCATCAAACCACATTTAAACATTTTCTGGGAAGAGGAAAGAGAGACATTTTGAAAAAAATACTCAAATTGTTGACATATATTTGGAATGTATGTCTAACCTACTTCTTTCCTGTCCCACTGCCAGAATGGAAAGCAAATCTAAATCTATAGACAACAGAAAATACATCTCTATTTTATCACTTTTGATGTTGGGCATTAAGGTAACTGAAATTAAGCTTAAACTGCTTGATATGTTTGATTCATATGCAAACAAATAGTGACAAATGAACAGATCAGACCCATAGCCTGTATAATTATTAATATATTCACTAAACTGTTTACAAAGTACAGTCTAAAAACTTTTACTGCTGCTTCAATAGACTTTGTTGCATTTCTTTGTTGTTGCTCTTTTGCCCCATGCATTTCTTTTAATTTCTATTTTTTTCTTTGCATATATTTTATTGTGTTTATGTAGGAAACCATTGGATTTTTAGAAAATATCTTCCTGGCAAGTGTTTCCTAAACCTCTTGACCTCGGAGGCCAATGTCTTGCTGTCCCCTTGCTGTCCCACCTGCCTGTTTGTCACGACACTAATTGCAGCTGCTAACGAGATGCTAACGAGTCTATGGGGGTATCTGGGAGTCAATCACCCTGTTGCTGGGGCAATTAGCACACACCTAACCTACTTCCGTCCTGTCCCACTGCCAGCATGGAATGCAAAGGTTGAATCTATGGACAAACACTCCCTCACATGCACACGCAGCGCTTGTGTTCACATCACAAACACACCTATATACTACGCACACAGGTGCTAATGGGGCCAAAAGGATAAGTCTTCTCGGGGACAGTGTTTAGAATTGCCAGTGGTAATTATGCACACAGCTAATTAGAGCAGGTAATTAGCCAGACAGACTGGTGTGGTTTTAAGCCTTTCCTGAAACACTTTATTATCAGGGAAGATATAGGTGGCATGACATTGGGTGTTTGTGAACACCAACAGTGTGGCTATGTATATGTATGTATGTATTTTAATGTGTGTATATAAGCTTTTGCTTCATGATTGGGTATAAGAATGTGTATTTGTGGAGTTTTGACTTTAGATAATAAGATCAACATGTAGCACATGGCAATAATTTCAGATGCTTGATTGTGTTTTCTAAAACACAAATGCAATTGTTTACTGTATCTGTTACCATGTCGACATAATTGCATTTAACATACGTACATTTCAAGACATGAAACATAAATGTATGACTGTAAAAAAATATATAAATTATTATATATATATTAATATATAAAAATGTCCCCACTGTGGGACAATAAAGGCTTATCTTATCTTATCTTATCTTAAACAAAGTTTACATGCAAAATTCATGAGAAAAATGTAAGTTTCATTTAGCTTAAAGCTATTTCACAAATTTCCCATAACTTACTTTTATTTATGTTTTTTATACAATTTATTTTAATTTTCTTTATGTTCCTCTAAGTTTGCACTAATAAGACTATGTTCAAATATAACTACATAAAATTAACAGACTTTGTATTTCAGAATGGCGAGGATGGTTTAATCAACTTATTGGGATGAACAGATCACATCACAGTTATAATTGGATCGTATTCCACTGCAAAAGCACTGTTGCTAACTGATGTCATGTGATGTGACTTAAAAATGAATGAATTAAAGAGTATTGTCTTTTATTATGTTGTATTATTGTGACGACTCTCGTGCCTGCATACATTACTTGGCTTCTTCGCTTTTTTGGCCGTCTAAAAAAATGTAATTTGTACTACTGTGGCACTTAGGGCAAGTCTAAATGGATAAGAGCATCAGCTAAATGTCTGAAATACAAAATGTAAATGTAAAAAGCAGCTGACATTTTGCTTTCCTCTTCACAAATTTATGAAAAGCAAAAATGCAGAGAACGATGGAGGGGAGGGGAGAGGAGGGGAGGGGAGGGGAGGAATGGATGGAGTCAGGGAGGGATGGAGAGCGAGCGAGGGGAGGGGAAGACGGAGAAATGAAATGGAGGGATGGGTGCTGTAAAAGGAGAGAGTAGTTCTTAGAAGTCAAATTGTGAGAGGGGGAGATGAAGAGATAGAGCAGGAGGGAGGAGGGATGAAGACATTTGGTAGATATGAAAGCTAACAGCCCATCCAACCCCCCACACTTGCAAAGATCCCAGGGAGAATTGTACTTTCAATTTCCAGACCCCTAATTGCATTAGAGCTGCCCTGCTCTCGCCTCCTCTCTCTCTATTACTCTTCCCTTATGTCTCTCACTCTTTTCTCTCTTCCTCTGTGCTGCCCAGGACTTCCAAGGGACTATTACATGGTGCTCTGCACCTCCGCTGGGCCCTCCTCTTTCTCTCTCCATAGCACTCTCACTCTCTCTCCCCTCTGTGTCCACTTCTACCATTTTAGCTTGTCTAATTTCCTCCCTCTCGTGCTCACTCTCTTTGCCCTCTCTTTATTTCTCCATCCTTCTGTCTCCCCTTTTCACTTCTATCAATTAGTCAAACCCCTCCCTCTTTTTCTCTGTCTGTTCCCTTTCCTGCCTACGTCTATCAATTTAACCTCTCCCCCGCTTATCCCTCTCATCTTTCCCCAACCCCTCATCCTGCCACTTTCGAACTAGTCAATTTTTCTGTCTCCTCATTAATTTCATGTGAAGGAGAGTTTCTGTGTGCTAAATGTATAAAATGATATTTTCTGTCTACCTTGCTATCTGTATCCTTCTCCCTCCCTCTTCTGTGTTTTCCTGGCAGGTTTTTGTCTCGTGATGAACACACCTTCTTGCTGTCATACGTTTATTAATTTGTGCAGCAGCAGTTGGCCGAAATCTTAAAATAATTAGGGTTTGAAAGAGGGTGGCCAGTTTTAACTCCAAGCTGTCAACCTGGTGGCGAGCCTCTCCTCTCCCTTTTAGATTGCTGCTGATGTACACTTGAGCACAGCACTCATACTCCAACTGCCCCAGTACAGCTTCTTTAGCGGCCCATGAGGATATTGTGGTTGGACTAAGCAGCTCCCGGGCGGGATTAAATGTGACTGAGCATGAAGGAGTCCGTTCTCAGTTTCTGATTTGGTTCATCAAAAAAAAAAAAAAAAGCAAAAGTCAAATCAGCGAATCTTGTCAGAAAATGAGAGCTTTTTCTCTCCCTCCATTTCTCACTTTGTCTCAGTTTATCTCTAAATTTCAGTGGGTGTCAGGTGGGTTTTAATTTCAACCACAAACTACGGTGGGTGATTCCACTTTTTAGTTTAGTATTTGGTTGGACTAAACCAGCATACATCTACCTACACTGTATTTGGTGATATAATATTATTGAGAGTGAAAAATTAATACAATATTACATTCTTTAGGGAGTACTCATAATTGATGCAATTATAGTGAAATTAAAAATCACGTTTGCTCACTTGACTTGCAAAATAAGCAGAAGCAGTGCATTGACAACATGAAAGACAGGCATTAATCACAACAAAGTACAGAAATTGTGTTTTTTGCCAGTACCATCGCCAGCAGTGTCTCCTTTGCAAAGTTCTTTGACAAGTTGGAAATGTAGTTTTCATAAACTTTATGTTCAGACATTATTGTTACGGCTACAAAGCTTTTTGCAGTGCTAAATATACAATAAAAGATAGGGGTTTGCTTGAAGCTGACTGGCATTTGTATTATATCAGGCGAATGTCTTGTGCAATTTCAAACATTTAAAGAGGAGCGAATGCTTCTTCCTCTCAATACACATCGCCCATAGGAAATGTGCCTTTATCTTGCTTGTTTCATTGACTTTGCACGAATCCACTGCCTTTTTTTTTTTTACATTTAGTTAGAAAGTAAGAGTAGTGCCCTCCTCTAGCCTTATAGGTTTTGTCATTTTCTAACTTACCTCCAAACTTGTTTTTCTAGCTTTAAACATCTCTCCCTCTCCCCTTCCTCCCCCACTCTCTCTCCCCTTTCTTTTTCTCCTATTCTTGTTGACTGATTGGAGTGAGCTAGAGTCGCTTGGTATGGAAATGAACCTGGCATCCAGGACACTCAAGTTCTCAGTGACCCACATACATACACACTCACACACGCATATATAGAATATGTCATATGTGTTGATTAATTGGGTGGTTGAAGGCTGTATATATGTATATTGTACATAGTGTTCTTCGGATACTTTTCTTTTTCTCTCCTGATATTTCATTTATTTTCTTGTATTTTATATTTTTCACTTTTTATACCTCGTGTTTCCCTGTTAAACGGCATTCAGGGGGGAGGGCAAAGGAAAAATTTCATTGTCCTGGGAAACTACTTTTTAACTGTGCACATGACAATAAATGCTTTGACCTGACTTGGTAACAAAGCAAAAACTGTAACGGAAGAAATGTAGACGCGTATGGGTAAAAAAACAAAACAAGGATGAAGACTTGCTATCTGAGAGTAAGGTTTTCTTCAAAACAAAAATACAGGCAACTATGCCGAGCAGTGTGTGAGTTAAAACAAACAGGGAGAACCTGGGGAGTGTGTTTGAAAGATTGATTCCACAGTGTCTTGCTTAATGTCAGTGTAAATTAGCAAGCGCAGGTATTTAGACCACTGCCGAGAGAAACGCACACACAGAGAAAATAGGGGAATTGAGAAAGCTCAAGACATAAATATAAAAAAAAACTGGTAGGGGGAGAAAGGGAGAAAAAGGCTGTTTTTAATAAACACACAGAGCGTGAAAATGGTAAATCTATAATGGAGTTTGAAAACTCGATTGTGTGTGTGTCTGCTTTCATCAGCAGATTATTGACTATTCAGTTTCCTCTTCCAACTTACTGACTTCCTTTTAGAGAGAACCAATCAGAAGAGGCAAATTAAGGAGCCACTTAGCATAACTGCTCTGCTACACACACACACACACACACACAGCCCACTGAAAAGTTCCAATTAATAATTAATTACATAGCAAAGCCTCGTGAGAGAGGTGACACTGTTGAAGAAGAAAGAGGAGGATCAAGAAGAGGCAGGGGGAGACAGAAAGACAAGAAGGAGAAGAGGGAAAAATGGATAAAGGGTGTAAGCTGGAGGTGGAGGAGGATGGAGAAAGAGCTGATCAGAAAGGGAAGAGAGAAGGAAGAGACAGGGAGATGAACAGAGGAGAGTTATGAAAACTATTAAATTCCAAGACAGGACAGACAAGAGGAAGAAGAAAAGAAGTAGACTTTTTCCCCACTCACTCCTCCCCTCTTCTATACACAACAAATATAGGAGCAGACAAAGCATTATTACAATAGGGCACAGGTAGTGCTTCAATAAAAGTTGAGACGTGACATGCAGGTTGTCATGAAATTGTCTCTCTACATCTTTATCCATCCTTCTCTGTCAATCAAAGCTGCAATCAAAAAATGTTTATCTAGGTTATTGGCACAGTAGCAGAAACATTGCTGCTGTGAAACATACATCTTAATTTAATGTATTCAAATAATGCTGGGGAAAATATTTTTCAGTCTCTGTCTCTGTCTCTCTCTCCCTCCTTGTGATCCAGACAGAGGTATGTAATGGCGCTTGTAGGGAACATAAAACAACATGATTACTGATCCAATTTATCAGCCGCTAAAATATGTCTAAGAGCATGGGAAGTGTAGCAGTTCCATTTCTGACCTCCCTTTTCATCCTGTTTCCCCCTGCCTAACATAACAGGTTGTTTTGTCCCTCTTTCTCTGTCCATTTGTGTCCATTATTTTCTCTCATGTTTTCTCTCATTAGTTATATCACAGATATGGGCCTCTTGTAAACCAGATAAAGTCAAAGACTTATAGACGGAACTAACCAAATGGCAGGACTTTTCATTTTAACAAGCAATTACCACATTAACATAAATTAGGATTCTGATGCTACCACTTAGCATACACTATGACGCTGTCCTTGGTGCTGAAACTTTGGCAGTCTCAACACTCCTGTGCTTTGTTGCCTTTTGCCTTATGCACATATCCAGCACGGACTGTGATCAATGACTACCCATTGATAGCACCCCTATGCCTACCCCTATGCATGTACAGTACATACTGTTCACATGTTTTATTTAAATTAGCTTTGATATTTGCCTGGTCATATAACTTGTGTTCAGAAAATTATCTGTATATGCCTCTGTCACTGCACAACAGTCCTGTTGGAAATATACTAATTTAATACTTTAATACTACTACACCACCACCACCACTACTACTACTAGTACAATTACTACTACTACTTCTATGACTAATATTATTATTAATATTATTATTATTATTTTGATCAGTTATTCGCACCATATAAATGAAAAGGTTTTTAAAACTGGTTGACCAAAGCAGTAGTGGTAGTTCTTAGTTTGACTTACTATACAGAAATGGAACTGAGATTAGCCTACATTAACTTCTCTTTCTTCAAAGATAATAAAATAACAGGCTTGTTTAGCCTTATTCTCTGCATCCCTCAAAAGGTCATCTGTAGCGATACATTGCCTGTATGTATGGCTGTGCCATTTAAAATAAATATCACTGACTAAATATACCTGATGTAGCTGGAGGTGGTGGTACAGTGTTACAACTATTTCAGGGTTGTGGCCATTTATTCATCGGCTGCCTGGTGACCAATTTGGTTTTTAAATGTCCATTATTGTAACCTTTAAGCACATGCAACTGGGCCATCAACAATTTGTTTCTGTTATATCCCATCTAGTGACATGCTGACATAATCTATGGCTCTTTCAGACAGACTGTGTAATATCCCCAGCCAATGGGAATACAATCTGAAATTAAAATCCACAAACTGTCCAATAGGAATATAGTTTGCATTTAGAACCAACAGTGCAATTGTCAGTGATGTTTATTGTGTGAGGCAAATGGTGGTGGATTAACTGCCTCTGGAAACTATGAACGCTGTGTACTTTTAGCCTCTTTTAGCATTTATAAATATGAATCAAGCTTCACCAAGCTTATTGGCCTTTTTCCTTCCTCAAAATTGTTCTGAATCACATTTGAGAGGACTGTCTGGATTTAAAAAACAGGAAAGTTCCTCACCGAGCCACCATTATTGAAAAGCAGGTGCAGACTCAATTCTGTTCAATGACTGGCTTTCGCTGTGTGTTGCCATTCAAAGGATGACTGCAAGTCCACTTGTCAGAGTGGGGAATTCACATTTCCATTACTCTGGTCAGTTTGCACTTCCCCTGCTCCACACTACTGTTCTCCTTAGGCAATACATCCAAAATCCCCACTTTGCTGCAATTCAGCAAAGGCTCTGTGAATCAGGTGATAGATGGTTTGTTTGAGAAGGAAGTGACAGGAATGACACAGCATAGGAAATCCGGTACAATGCAATGACTTTTATTTTTATTTTGCTGGTTCGGGGTTAAAAACTGCCAGAGAATACACAGCTAATATTGTTCTGTGTTTCTTTTCTGTCACTTTTGTTGAACTATTTGCAAAAATCACACACCAGATGGTGTGAAGGTGTGAGTGAATTGACTATTGCTAACTGCTTAATCATGGTATTGACTTCAAATGAGAGGTAGCAAAGACAATGCACATACAGCAGATAATTAATGGAATAGTTTTAATCTAATTTCTCCCCACATCTCACTTCTATCTGTCTCTTTCTGTCAGGTTTCTATCAGGCTCTTTTTTTTGTCTCCCCACTCCCTCACTCCCAAACTCTTTCCCCTCTCCTCACCTCTTCGCTCCTCTCTAAAAGATGAAACCAATTTTTCAGCCCCTGCAGGAGACAAATTACTCCTAATAATCCCTCGTTTCCTGAAGAGGGCCTCTTTCTTTTCCCGCTCAGCCAAGAGACCAGAACCTTAATGGATATGCGGAATTAGGAGGAAAATGTTGGCGAGGACTCGGTAAGGACAGGCAGTGTTCTGGTTTTCATTGTTGCCTTGTAAAGAGAGAACCCACTGCATTACGACATCAGTACTGTTGATAAGCTGACTTTTGATTTGGGAGATGGTAGATGACACAAACAGATTAGACAGAGAAATCATGTTTGAAAGCCAGTGCTGAGTGCTCCTGATGCAATTATGTGTGAGGCTTAGTTTTTAGGCCGCTTAAATATGTAACAGCTGTAAAGATCCCACATTTCGTTACATGTGCTTGTACTCGTGATACTTCACATTTGTTCCCACCCTCAGATGTGGAATTGTTTAGGAGGGACGATGCAAGACTTTGTGAAAGCTTTTACGCTCAGCTCCCTTTGAAGATTCTAGCTCATAATTTAATTCCTTCTCCTTCCTTCCGTCCTCTGAAGACCAAGACAGACTGGAGCTTTCATGTCAGTGACCTATCATAGAGACCCCTCTCAGTGACAGATGCCTTCAACAACCAACCAACAATCAACACCTGGTCAGCAGTTCTCGTAAACAAATCAGGAGGCCCAAATGACTTGTAATAGCTGTCATTTTGATGCTTTTACCCAAAGGAGAGGGGCAAAAAGGACATGGACTGAGAGAAAGTGAAACTGGGTGTGTAGGTGTGTGTATAGAAAGACATGTATTTCTTTGTGTTTGTGTGTGTGTGTGTGCTTTAGGAGTAACAGAATACATGTAGTCAGACTAGAGATGTCACATTTTTTATCCGTCTTGAATGTTGGACGTAACTTTAGAGAGAGAGAGACACTTCTGATTAGAATAATCACTTCTATGGTGATAACTTGTAGTGAATAAGATAAAACAACTGTCTCCTAGAAATTATGTTTATATTTAGAAAGAAAGAGTTACGTTGCATATAATTTTAAAAGGAAATGCTTTTAATGAACGTATCTGCACGTTCAATAAGAAAGACTTCATTTTATTTTCCCTACAATATTCACTTAAGCATGATTAGCAACAACATTATGTCTAGGCAATTCAAAGCACTTGGTTGATAACATGACAGGATGTTTTTACTTTTTACCTAACCACACAGAACAAAGGACACAAACCCCTGCCTCTGACGTCAAAGTCCTATGTTTGTATGTCCATCATCCACTCCAACCACCTCCTCAAGACTTCTGTGCAGTACTGGAGGGTAGCATTTTGTGGAGCAGGAAAAATGCTGCCGGTGAACCTAATCTGTGTCTATGGATCCTGATTGAGGAACTACTGATGCAGATGACAACTCATAGTTACGGTTTTTATGGCAACAGTTATGATACAGTCGGTGTGGTTCTGATTAGAGTACAGCACAGCTGCCATACTAGCAATGACAATGAATATATGTGTGGCAGAACATCCATGGGTGTAAACAGTGTGGATGTAAACACAAATACAAATCACAAAATGAAAACGAAAAGCCTTGATAAATAAGTGGAGAAAACATGACAAATGCAGTTGCTTCCATAAAGGGCAGTAGGAGTCACTACATGGTCTGATGAGTAGGGAAAGCGTGAATCATGCTACGGCCTTCAAGTCACCAGATCTCAACCCTACTTAACACCGATGGGAGATTTGACGTGTCAGACAGCACTCTCAACCACCATCATCAAAACACCAAATAAGGGAATATCTTTGGGAATAATGGTGTTCATCCCTCCAGTATGCCCAGAAAATCACAGAATCTACGATAAGAAGCATTGAAGCTGTTATGGAGGCCTGTGGTGGCCCAACACTTTAATTAACCACTTATACTTGTTTTTTTCCTTCACTTTGCCACCTATCTGTTTAACAAATCCAAAGAAGATAACTGATTCTAGTTTTAAACAAAAACAAACAAAAAATTGTGTTAAGTTTTAGATAATATAATTATACGAAAGAGTATTTCAAGGCTGCTATTTCTGTCAAGTTGATGGATCACACTAACTGTATTGTTTATCATGTATTGTTAATGTAATAATTTAAGACACAAACAGACTGATTTTAAATTAATAAATCAAAAGCTAAATTGTAAATTAGTTTTTCCATACCTTAAGCATAAAACTAATATCCATGCGCCTTTTCACTGAAAAATAATACTTCTGTTTTAAAGGATTCAGGGGAATGAGATGTAGCATTACTCATCCCTGAGCTCCATTCACACTGCCCCCTTAAAAAAAAAGCTAGCAAAATCCCAACAGCACTGCTATTTGAAATGATGGTTTCAAGCTTGCTTTTTCCAGTGTGTGAAAGAGACAGGGGTTGCAAAAGCCCTGAACAAAATTGGGTTTTCTCACCAGGGCTTTGCTGTTTGAAGGAGGGCTATCAGGCCAGATTAGCTCTACCTCAGTGGTAATGGAACTGGGAGTATTTTGAAAAGCATCCTCCTCCTCACTTTTTAGCCTGAGGTCCTTGGTTGCTTTAGGCAGAGCAGCAATGTCTCTTTTGGGATGTGTCTGTTTTGATCTGTGAATTTATGAAGTAATGGTGGTATTTTATCTGATTAAAAAAATGTTACAGATTTAAGCAGACCTTTTAAGCAATTGTTTTCCTTCACCTGACCCTGTCTAATAAAATGTAAGTCCAAGTCAAAAGTCATAATTTTTATGTCCACACAAGTTTTTTTCCTGCAGGCAGCAACATATACAACACAGAATGCATAGACATTTGCATTTTATAAAAGTTAAGTTTTATTTCATTTTACTAAATAGTTGTTTATTTTTATATATTGTAGCTATTTTCACTACACACTCAAAATGTTTTCAGTTTTAAATCTATACAATTGAAACTGCCTGTGGAAGTGATTTCCAAGGAAAGGAAAGGAAGGGAATGATAAATAATCAAGTGTATTGCATCACTTTTACAACATTAGATGCTTTAAGATTTGCCCATTGTTTGTTGGTCTTAATCATTCTCAGGGCTTAATGTTATGGGTATAATATCAGCAGAGTACGCCTTGCAAAGCACATAGCCATCACTTTCTCAGATAAGTTGCATTATTGAGTTAATTTCATTTACATCACATTATTTCCTTCCATCTGACAAGTATGCAAATAATAACTGAATTTCAGTTTTTACTCGTTTTGTTCTGCACCAAACAATTTTTGGCAAACTGTCAGTGCTTCTCAAAGTTAAACTGAAGTCTAGACTCAAATACTGAGTTTCGGGTCTATATCGAAAGCAGCATTTTAAGACCTGAAGAGGCAAATGTGTTTGAGTCTCACCAGGAATGACACCTGCCAGCATGACGCATGCACAGGGGAAGCATTTGTGCATGAAGGTAGGAAGGTGTGTCTGTTAATTTTAGTGGATGAATGCGAATGCAAATGCAAATGTGAGCCTGTGTGTATGCATTTGCAGGGTCTCAGTATGTGACATGATGTCTATAGGTGCTGTGCCGGTGTGGTTGTGTGTCCATATTTGTGAGGCTGCTTGTCATTTTGAAACCTGTGAGAGTGAAACCTGCTGTGTGTGTGTGTGACCAGGAGGCTTGTAGCAACAGGAGGGGGTAAACAAGCTGACCTTTACAGCTTTGATCAACCTGGAGGAAGGGGATGGGCTATGGGCTGCGGGTGTCAGCAAGAAGGTTAGGAGGAGGAGGGAAATGGAGGGAAAAATGGAGTCTATTTCAGTATAAGAAATGTGTGCTGCCAGGTATGTCAATATGTATGCTCACACATATCTGTATCTGTGCTCATCTATCAAGTCATCCCTTACCTCAGCCAGCGGTACGATTCCCTGTATGTCGGCGTTGCTGATGTAGAGGTGCGAGACTTTCTCTGTTTGCCTGGAACTTGTCTGCATTCCAGCTGGGTACTCCACGTTCCAGTGCAGAGTCTGGGTTGGCACCAGGTTGATCACGTTATCCACCTCAAAGTCCAGCTGCATCACCTCATATGATGGACTTTCCAATCTGCAGAGACAGGGGAAGGGGGAAAAATTAATTTTTTTCCGGGTAGTGAAATCTTTCACATTTTCTGTTTTAAAAACCCAACGATTTTTAGGTCTTTCCTGCAAAAACATCCTCTGACATACAGGACATGATGTGCAGCAGCAGCAGCTGTTTGTAGTTGCCTTAGTAGTTAGTACGAGCCAGTGCCGGCCCTAGCATTTTTGGAGCCCTAGGTGAAATCTGTTCGGGATGCCCCCTCACCAGTTCCTTACCCATGCCTCCCATGTACACTGCTTACCCCGACTCTTAACTGGAATATATCAAAACCCTGCATCCCCTTTCTTCCCATGCACACACAATAAGGCACTGACAATTAAAAATGATACTAAAACACCTGGCTTTAGAACACATATTATCCTTTATTACTTAAAAATGTAATTAAATATTATATTTCTTAAATAACCTAAACAAAATACTATTTTGGACAAAAAACTAAAGCAACTGTAAAAATAACCAGCTCTCAAAAGTATTGCACAAAAGAAAACAAATACAAGCGATGCAAATCCATAATCAAATCAAACAATAATGTGTTAAGTAGTACAAGCACTGATAACCACCCTGACTAGCCAGACAATGTAAAAAGTGCCCCGTGTAAAAATCAAACTTTGCCAGAAAAATCTGAAGACAACGGCACAGAACTGGCCACATTTTAAGATTGACAAATAACTCTTGGGAAGTGCATTGTGCAAAAACGCAGCAGCATTGGCCGTGATGACCAAAGAATACCACTTTCAGGTTTCATTGGGGTCAACACAACTTTTATGTCCACTTACACATGATAGAATAATACTCTGTCACAGATAATGGTAGATTACCTTTAACACAAGAAAAAGAAACCCAATGGTAAGGTCATTATTTTTCTTTTTTTGTCAGCATATAAACATAATATAATGCAAGTCCAGAGTATGTGATAAAATCCTTTCTACATGACATGAAAATTTAGTGAAGGAGCATAACACATGAATGGAGAAAGAGATTATAGAGATAAAAGGTTTCCACCATTTCAAAATGGTGGCCAGCCTGTAACTTTAGTGTAAACCACTTTCAAAACATTCTGAAACAGACTGCAAGTGCCTTTCTGCCCTTGAGCCATTCACAGTCTCTGGAAGTGAAAAAAGAAACTGTACATTACTTCCACACTAAGCATCTACTGGTACTTCTGAAAATGTGATTATGAAGATAATAATGACCAGGAAGATGAAGAGGATGATGGTGAGGATCTTGGTGATGGAAGTGCTAATGATGAGTGCTTCTGCCTTGAGGACTGCAAAGAAGGTGTGAAAGCTGAAATCACACTATCGATGTGTACGTACTGTATGTGTGTGTGTGTGTGTGTGTGTGTGTGTGTGTGTGTGTGTGTGTGTGTGTGTGTGTGTGTGTGTGTGTGTGTGTGTCTGTTTGAGGGTGTAGGAGAGAAATGGGGAGTCAAATCATCCCATCCAAAGATAATGGCACATTTTACAGCTTAATGGATAGAAGGCATTCTGCTTTATGCCTTTTCCAAAAAGCCTGTGGAAGTGTGTTTATGTGCCTCTCTCTTCCTCTGTTGGCCAGTGTGTAAATATTGTTATGTTTACAATGCTAATGTGTTGGACATCAACACAGAGCAGTAGCATTGCTCAAGACATTCGGGATGCAGGCCCATATCTACTTTTCAATAATAAAAGGAGATAGTTAGCTTAGCTTAGCACAGCATAAAGACTGAACACAGGGGGAAATAGCTAGCATGACTCCAGCACCTCTGAAGCCACTGTGTGTCATTGATTCCAAGACACATTATTGACGTTAAAATCATGATCTATCACTCATTATCATAAGAATCTCTTTGTAAAATCTCCAGATTACAACTTTCAGATTCAGTTCAAACTTTCTACCTGGAAAACTGCTGCAACTTTTAGGGAAAAAAAGACATCTTTTCGTCAGTTCTACCTCTCTATTCTGATTCCTACATACAGACATTTGTCTTTCGTTTTGACAACTTGGATTTCTGCTGCACATCATGCCCTCACAACTTTGTAGACTGTCATTACCTGCTTTGCCTCTCTGCCTGTCAGACATCCTGATTCTATCTACCGCTCATGTGAATCACATCCAGTTGTATAATTTATCCCTACAGAAATTCTTTGCATCTCCTTCTTCTAGACCTGAGCCAACTATGTCATAGTTAGGGTTAGGTCAAGCCCCAGTAGTGAGGATTGTGGTCAAATTCAGAATGAATGAATGGCTAAAAAGTCAAATTAAAATAAAATGTCCACACGCTGCAACAAAATGTTGTGTTTGTGGTGCTGTAAGCCACAGCAGTTCTTAAATAAAAACATTATCTGAAATGTAACAGTACATTTTCCGTGGCAGTGATAGCAGTGAAATATACCCACTTGCAGTTCACAGTAAGTGCAACACATAAGGTCTCCTGGGTGGGATTTTGGAGATAAACATTCAACACACACAGTCGACTGTTTCACAGCAACAACAAATGTGCTCTGAAAATAATTTAGATACAGTTTAGCAACTGAAAAAAAAAAATCTCTCTGATTGTATGTCACTGACACTCTCTCTCTAACACCCACTCACCCAAACACACACACACACACACACACACACACACACATCCAGCGGCTAGTGGAACATGAATTAGAAAGAAAAAAGGTAAGCAGCTGTAAATAGATTTTCAACTCAACGTTTTATAACTCTGTTGTACAGACATGCACACACACACACACACACACACAGATATATAGGGGTTAAAGGTCATGACAAAGCCAATTACTGAGGGTGTGTGATATCTGGCATGTCTGTGTGTATGTGTGTGTGTCTAGGGAGATGGGGTGAGCGATGTGTTACACAGATAGATTAAGGAGAGAAAACTGATGGGTGTCAGCTCCCCTTGACCTCTTCCAGATCCCTCCATCATGCTCGCTTTTCTTTCATCAGTCTCTACCCATCTGTCTGCCTCTCTGTCTCTTACCAAACCCAACCTGACATCATATTATATTTATCCCTTCTTTAGACAGAAAGGCAGCTTTGCTTTTGTTTTCTTGCTTTGGTCACATGGAAGTCTATCTTACAAATAAAAAGAATGACCACAATTTTACTTAACCCTCAACCCACCATTATCTTAGCAAAACATTACCTAACAAGTCATTGACATCTGCCTTTTCTGTAAGTCCATGACCCAAAAACCCACAATGTTATTCCCAGCAGTACTTCATGTTTTAGCAGTCATAATTCAGAACAGAGCTTTGTACAGGCACAATCATACAAGGTCATAATGTTTCTAAAATGCACAGGCCTACCTTTGGCTCCCCTTTAGCAAGTCTTTGCTTTATTTCATCCATTAGTGAGCAGTGGCAGGAGTGAAAGAGAAGGAGATCCACAGAGAGAAAGAGAGATTCCTTAATAAATAACATCTGAAAACCCCCCAACCCAAACTCAACCAAAGCCTGAAGGTTTACACAACAAAATGACTCGAACTTGATCCAAGCCCAACGGTTCCAACAATGTTTTGGGTTTTGGGAAGCAGAACTTTACAACATCACACTGTAGGTACTCAGCTCAATTAAGTCTTGTAATTATTTATGCCACGTTTACATCCAGTGGGATGGATGGGAAACATTCCCATGTTTAGGACTTGTGAACCTTCACAAGACAATTGTATGACTGCAAAGTTGGTCGTGTGAAGGTTAAACAATTCTTTTATTTATTATTCTTTTTTAAAAAGACTTTTGCTGATATCAGGCTTATGTGTTTGTTTATTCTGCGTTTCAGAGTTGTAATTACAGCTTGGATGTTGACGTAAACATATTTTCAAGTCGAAAACTATAGTTGATGTCTATCTAGATTTTATTTCTACAACAAGATCACTCTCTTTCTTTGTCAGCCCTCACCTGTCAAGTCACATCCCTGCATTAGTGCTAAGTGTAAATGAAAAAAGCAAATCTTCACCTAACTTATTGCAATACTTTGCCTTATGTTTGTCTTTGTTTTATGTCAGTTTTTTGGAAGATGGTAACACTCACTTGCATTCAGGCCTGGGAGCTGCCCTGTACAATGACAGTCCTCTGTAAGATAAAGTGTGATAGTGGGTGTCTTGCTGAAGGACACACAAGAGTACAGGAGTTTATATGTGATACTACAGAAAAGCAAAGAGAGAGAAAAAGAAACAGAGACTTTTTTCCCCACTTGGATTTATGAGAATTTGGGATTTTTTTGTTGAGGTCCGCCAAGCCCTATGTGTGTGTATCCATCAATGCGACTTGTTGTTTAACCTCGAAGGACACAGTAGCAGTAGCCCTATTTCATATTTTCCAGGGAGAAACCTAAAATACAGCAGAGGTTTAGACACATACACACTGAGACACAATGCTCTGTCACTCTCACTCTCTGTTCCTGTCTCTCACACTCACAGACACATGCACACAGGCAATGCACAAGCAACACACTTCTCTCTCTCTCACTCACTCACACACACACATATACGTACAAAGAACCACCCAGAAAATGTTGAGTGTGTTTGGGTGCAGTGTAATCGCTGGAGCTGAAAAAGCAATGTGTCTGCAGTGACAGGTTCATTCAGGTGTTAGCTCCGTCCCAACCACAAGGCTCCAAAACAATATTACACTGTTCTCTAGTGCATACGCGTACACACACTCACACACACACACACTCTCTCTCTCTCACACACACACACACACACCAGAACATTGTTCGCCAACACTCAAAACCACCCAAACAAAACCACTGCAGAAGTTCACAGTTTCTGACCATCTCTGAGTGTGTTTTCCTTCAGGCAATGCTGACCTTCAGCTATTATCCCTGTTACTGACACAGTGATGCAGGTTTACAGTGTCGGTCTGTGTGGGTCAACATGTGTCGTCTGATGTGGTTTCACAACCAACCAGAGTTTAATCTTATTAGGTTTGAATTGGCATTGGAAACTGGCATTTAGGGTATCAACTAATGGACTAATCTAGAAAAGAAATCATAGAAGAAGAGAGCATGAGAGCGAGAATGTACATACAAACAACTCCTCCAATACCTACTGTATGTAATTGAATTGTGTGTAATTGGACAGTTTAGCAATTGTGTGTACGGAACTATTGATGCAGACTTGAGTATTTGTGAACTGAACAATTATACTTCTCTGAAGATACATGTAAATATCTCTGCAGCTCTACACAGAGGAGGGTGTTAAGGGTAACTACAGCAGAGGCTTGCAGATGAGTTGGTGCACACACCTTCTAAATCCCAACAACGTACGTTGTGGACCTGAGCGTTAAGCGAGCTGACTGGCAGATCCAACTCCTGTAGTGAGGTGGGCTTGAAACAGAAAAGAAAAACATGTAAACACCACCACTGTATGTCTCAGCCCAGTGTCCTTGGAATTACATCCATATTGGACTTTCCGCACTTCATAATTTCCATCCAATGCCAAAGCTCAGTGCCAATGCAAGAAGTACTGCACCCTTCATGTAGAGAGGTGGGAAGTAAGAGTGAGGAGATCGGGGTGGTGCATGTGCATGTAGCAAGTCTGACTTTCATGCAGTAGCTCGGAATTCATGTCCTATTACAGACCTGAAATTAATGGTCACCTTGTTATTAACTGTAATCATAATCTTTCTCTATACTTAACCAACTGCTGTAGTTGCCTAACCCTAACCATACTCTAATCATAGTTTATTTGCCATAACCATGATCTTTCCCAAACCTTAACAACATCACTGAATGTATTCTGGGGTTTTACGAAATCATCCACATACTGTATCTGTCTATTTACATACCTAGTGTAGCCATCTATCTAACTGCATGTCTGTCTATATGCTGACCTACATGTCTAGGCCTTAAAACAGATTTTGGTGTCAGTCCCTTGGAGTAACACCCTGGAAAAGCTAGCCATTACGTAATTTCACTTTTCTCATTGTGGTGTTGCAAGGCCTTGGGTGAATTTGCATGAGAAAGACACTCATCGAGGATCCTTCATACCCCTAATGAGACAGTTGACTGGATGGGTCTTTGCCTTTGATTTCAAACAACAAAAAACCCCTCAATTAATTTGTAGTTGCAAAATAAATGAATTAATTTATTATTCAATAAATGAATCCTTAATTCTATTTTTATAATACCTAGTTTTAATAGTTGCTATCAAGGTTGAGAAGGTGGAATCACTCTTCAGTTCATATTTTCTTAAATCTCCTGACAAGAACAAACGTCACTAGATGTGATCTATTTTTGGAGGGAATCAATTAGAATCAAAGACCAAATGTTTTTTTCTCTCATCATTGTGCCCGATATTCAAGAGATATCATTACCAATTGTTCAACAGACAATAGGCTAATTAGATGTGAATGCAATTCATCCACAACGCATGTATATAAGTCCAGCCACAATCATAGACATTCAATTTCTGTTACAAACTGTGGCACAGGAAGCAGGACTCAAATGCACGACTCACTACTCAGTTGTTTCAAAACTTAAGCTCTTTACTGTAAAAACAAGAACAACAAAAAGACGCTTTCAATCTAAGACAAAGTACAACTAAAACCGCTCACAAGGAGGATAATACAAAGTACAACAAAAAATCACTCTTGCAGAGGTAACTATAACAAAGTACAAACTCAAAACGCTCCAGAAAGGAGGAACACCAAAGTACAACGAAAAACACAAAATCTGACAGTAGCTTGAGGCATGGGGGTACGCTGGCTCGCTTGGACCGACTGACATACAAACTGAACAAGACGAACTGGCACAGGACAAGGGGAGACGAGGACTCTATATACAAAAGGTGAGGGAGCACAGGTGAAACCAATCCGGGGCGGGGCAGACAATCAACACGGTGGGAAAACACAAGGGGAGGAAGTCAGGTACAGACACAAAAGGAAACTACACAATAAAACAGGAAGTGCCAAACAAGACTATGTGAATAACTTGACAACAAATAAACATGACACACTTAAACTTCTCAGCAGATCTGCCGCGACACCACAATTTCTAGTTGGCAGGAAAGCTATAAATATGTGCCCACTTCCTTACTTATAGTTTAAACACAACAGTCTTAAACCCATGTTTTGGGGGTTGTAGAAACGCCTTCTGGGCATGTTTAGAAAATCCTGTCTGAGGCAAAAGTACCTGAGCCAGGGCGAACAAAAGTGGTTACACCACAAAACATAAATTACAACATTTCATTACAAAACAACTCTTTGAGCCCTTCAAAGAGTAAGAACATCTGAAGGTGAACTTTTATTCCTGACTCACCTGTGCTGCTAGATAATTGATATAGATAGCTTGATACACAGTTAGACAGACAGGCAGATACACATCTTTTTGATAGTGAAAGTTTCTCTGCCTATGGAGGCTGGCCTGGCTTAGCCTACAAACCCAGATAAAAAGATACACTTCTGGCAGCAGAGAGTGTCTTGCGAGACGTGAAGGCTGGACTCACTTCTTACGCTCGTGTGTAACTGATTTGGCCCCTCTGGAGTCTCAGAGCTGATTAGGAGAGATGATTGGCTTTTTTTTCTTCTCTGTTTATCTATTTAGGCATCAATTAAACGATTTAGTTTCCAGGCTGGGTCAACAGAGATAAAATCTTGTTTGCAGCCTCGCTGATTCTGTTCTTCCCTCGTTCTTATTCACCTTTCTGTTTTACTGTCTCTTATGTCTGTCTTTCCATTTATCCATCAGTTTTTCTGGATTTTATGGCTCAATGGAAGGCAATGTCGGTCAGTCCGTCAGTCCGTCAGTCTGCCACTTTGATACAGATGGAAATATCTCAACAAATATTGGATGGATTGCCATGCAAGTTTGTACAGACATTCATTGTCCCCAGAGGGTGAAACCTACTTACTTTGGGGATCAAACTTTTCCTCTAACGCCACCACTGGGTTGACATTTGTGGTTTTGAATGAAAATTAATAAACATTACCGGCTAAACATCAGCATGTAGGCATTGTCATTGTGAGCATGTTAACACGATATCGTTAGCATTTAGTTACACACACAGTGACATCTTTAAAAGAACACTAAGACTCACTTAGAGACAGTTAAACACTGAAAACTAAAAAATAACATGACACAAATGTGTGCACATACTGTATAAAGACAAACCTATTCTTTAGTCTCACAGTCTCCGTAGGAATGTCTCATAGAGTGTGTATGTGTGTGTCCTTGTGCTGCCCCCTGGGTCAATGTGCCAAGTCTCCTTTTCTTTCTGCCCATGTAACAAATGACTGCCATACACACACACACTGAGACACCTCCAATGGCCTTGACGTAGAAGTGGATACACAGTCAAGGACCCGTTCATCTCTCTGTCACAGCTTTAATAAGAGACACATAGTATTTGAAGTGTTTCTTAAACACACACATACACACACATGTGCTCACATCATTGCTTGAGTGATGAAGTCTCACAGTTAACTAGGCTCATTGCCGCACCCAATATATGCCACATAGACACACCAGATTATTACCAGAGCATCTGATCTGAAACTGATTAGATTTACTTTCTCTCTCTCTCTCTCTCTCTCTCTCTCTCTCTCTCTCTCTCTCTCTCTCTCTCTCTCTCAAGATTTGGCTCATGTGTTCCCCTTTGGAGTTTGATTTTAAGTGTTGCACTATTCATCAGTGAGTATAAATTACATTTGAAATAAATATGAGCATGGTGGTTGATTATGATATTTAATGAGAATTCCACTTTTCCCCAAAACTTTTATTGTTTTTTTCAGAGGAGTTCAACTCCATGTGGCTCCCCTGTAATTCAAACCCCTTGCTAGTTTGTCCTCCTAAGGAGAAGCAGGTAGTAGATAAAGGAAAAATTTCTCCCTTAAAGTCACCCTCAAAGTTGCAAAAAACACACATACAATCCATAAACACACACACACACACACACACACACACACTCACTCACTCACACCATGTAGCAAGTGCAGCGAGGACAGGTTGTCTTATCAAAGTGTACTGTAGGAAAGTGGTGGTCTCAGGGGAAATTCAAAGGACAATAGAGAACAAACACACACACATACACCAACAGACATGCACCGCTGGCAAGAAGAGAGGAAACATCCCCTGGGAGAATATAAGGCAGGAAAGAAAGGATGGAAAAGGGAGGAGGACAAGAAAAAAGGCAAAGGGAAATTTTTTCGTTCTTTGCTCAGAGGAAGTTGTCACTTACAGCATTTCCCCCTCAGCACCCGCACAGCCAGTGGCTGACAGCAGGTGTGTGTGTGTTACACAGAGAGAGACACAGGGGGTTTTCTGGAGAAATATCTGATATGAGACAACCACAAAACAGAGGTAAAAGATACTGTAGATAGATAGATAGATAGATAGATAGATAGATAGATAGATAGATAGATAGATAGATAGATAGATAGATAGATAGATAGATAGATAGATAGATAGATAGATAGATAGATAGATCTCTCTCTCACACACACACACACAGATGCACACATATACTCACACAGCTGTCAGAGATATGTTAGCTGCAACAGGAAGACAGAGAAAGACAGAAGTAAAGGCAAGACGACGCCAGGTGGAACCACAGGCCGACAACACTGTCACAGCCATCACCCCCCCTCACCTTCACTGTGTGTGTGTGTGTGTGTGTGTGTGTGTGTGTGTGTGTGTGTGTGTGTGTGTGTGTGTGTGTGTGTGTGTGAGTGTGTGTGAGAGAGAGCAAGCGAGCGAATGTGTGTGACAGCTGGACGCAGAGATGCAACGCACCGTCGCAGACAACCCCTGTCAGTTTGGCTTAAAACAACGGCGAACTGTGAGTGTGTGTGTGTAAGAGCGCATATCATTGTGTGCCTTTCTGTGTGTGTATCTCACCCTAACCTGGCAGTTCATCAGCCATTCACACTTAATTTCAACACCTCAATGCGCACTGGGTTGCACACATGCAACCATCCATCCAACACACACACCCGCTGAGTCTTCTTAACCTGGTTTAGCCTCCACCGACCAGCTGTCAGATCGCGGTTGCCATCGGTTACTGTTCAGAAGGTAATCCACTCTTCAACAGTTTCCAGTACAGGCATCCCTCTTTCAGCTCACTGAGGTCACACATTTGGTATTCAGTAAACCAACACCTCCTTTATAGTTAACAAACCTTATAACATCAAGGGAAATGGAAAAAAATATGATAGAGAGAGAGCGAGAAGGAAGTTGTAATGCTATTTTAAACTCTAGAAGGACAAGCCATTGAAGCTATGCATATTATAAGAGAGCAAAGTATGAAATACTTAATGACTGATCTTGTTTATGCAGCACATGAAAAAACAGAACAGTTATGTGTCATCAATGCCAGGTAACCTCAGCTAAAGGAGCAACTTTAATCAGATCAAATGCAAATACTTTAAATATGCCGTTATATACCATACCAAACTGTGCACAATCAAATGATTTAATTAATGAACAGATGATTAGTTGAAATTATTTTTAAAAAAGCAACCATGTTGCCTCTTGTCAATCAAGTTTAAAGGTTGCAAAGAGTTTCTCAAGAATGGGTGGAGCAATATGATTGGTTTGTGGCACATAAGACACTTCAGTGATAAGAGTCAAACACGATAAAAATGTCACTGAATTGATTATGGTCATTCATTAATTCAGTAAGTTAATTACATAATTGTGTCAATGCCAGATTTAATTAAATATATTTAAACATTTGTCTGTTTTTCCAGCTTTTATGATAAAAAAAAATTAGTGAACGTGGAGTCACTGTTGATTTTGTCCATCTCCTGACTAAACTGAATCCACAAACACATAAACATGCAGATGTTTTCACGCACAACCTTTAGCACATACTCACATTGACACATATGCAAATAAAAATGTATTTTCACATAGATAAACACTGTTTAAATGTACGTCCAACCCCGCTGATGTTTCTATTCCACTGAGTAACTCAAATACACACACACTAAATAAAAAATATAGAAGAAACTGAGAATGCATCAGATAATAGACTGACAAAAACAGACAAACACACACAGATAAAAAAAGGACAAGCTCATGCTGTCTCTTTCTTTTACCTCTAACACACATTCTACTATCTAATTCATTCTCACACACAGAAACAAACACACTAATGCTACACAGACACACAAACACACAATGTGATAACACACACCTAGTTACGGCTTTCATAAACAGAGACCAAATTGGCTGGAGCTATAAATTACACATACATACATACATACGCGCACACAGCATACACACACAGGTTCAGTGCAACAAAACAACTGATGGAAATTATGTTTGAGCCAAACCGACATGAATGTAAATGACTAAACAAACTATTTTTATGACAGAAAACTCTCTATATTCGTCTTTACACTTTTTTGTTGACACTGACTGTAAAGCACACAGAAGACAAGTGAATCTGTGTGTGTAAGAGAGGGGTGTGTGTGTGTGTGTGTGTGTCCGAGCTGTCGAGAATACAGTCACTGAGAGGACAGAGGGGACTCTGGGGGGATGAGTTTGCAGAAACAAAGGAGACATGCACTCATACACACACACACACTTAAACCAACATACATATTGTTCTGTACGCACATACAGGCTAAGACATGCAGATTGCATTTCACCGAGGTCTAGTTCGAAGTGTGTTACACATTTGCATACACCACACTCCTCCACTATTCATTAAAAGGTGTGCACGTGACACACCAACGCATGCTCTCAAGGTGAGAGTTAAGAGGATGTAAGAGGACAAATCGATAGTACTGAGCAGCTAAAGAGAGACACACCGACACTGACACAGTGGTCTTATTCACTCTCTCTCCTGGTTTCAGTATCAGAAAGTAACAAAGTACACTTACTTAAGTAGAAAGTACAGTTCTGATTGAAATATTTTGTGCAACTTTATACCTCTACTCCACTAGGGGGCAGAGGAAGTAGAGAGCTGGGTCGTCCATTGATCCCAGGGTTGTCGGTTCGATCCCCGGCTCCTCCTGTTCACATGTCGAAGCGTCCTTGGACAAGACACTGAACCCTAAGTTGCTCCCGATGGAGGCCAGCACCTTGCATGGCAGCTCCGTCACCATCGGTGTGTGAATGTGTGTGTGAATGGGTGAATGAGACCAATCTGTAAAGCGCTTTGGGAACCGTTAAGGTTGAAAAGCGCTATATAAGTGAAGTCCATCTACCATTCTTTGTCTTCTGTTAGACTCTATTATTAATATTGTACAGTATTGTTTTTGTACTCTGTTAAACCTTTACCTGCAATCATGTTACAGTATATGTAGTAGCAATCGAACAACAAAAAGAGCCACTTGAGGGAATTTGAAGTAATTTCCAGCGTGTGATGGTGCAAAAAATGAGGTCTGCCATGGAATATGCATATGGAATATCTACAAAAAAAAAACGGGTGCACTGAATGAAAAATGTAAAAACGAGCTTGTAAATATAAGACAAACAAAACAAGAACAGTACGGCAAAACCAAAAAAAAAAATAACAACCAGCACAGGTTGAAAAACTGTGGCTTCCTCAGTTACTAATTCCCTCCCGCTGTTCACCGAAGACTCCCCTATGTAGACTACTGTGATTACCTGCCAATGCCCTCAGGTGCGCAGGTGATGTAGCAGCATTACACAGCTTACCACAGCACACATACAGCACATCAAAACTGGCTACAAAAGTATATATTAAACAACCCAACAGTTTACAAAACACTTTGACTTAGCACAATCCAACCCTGTCTCCTAAAATTATGTTCATATTCAACTATTTTGCATTGGCTAATATGTTTTTCTAGGAAGCTTAATGCTGCCCAGATCAAGTTTTTGTTAAATCAAGGGAAACAAGGAAATGTTTACATAACTGCAACTATTCACTGCCAAAGCTATAAAACATTCACTGTTGACGTATTTCATTTGTTTTCCCCACAATATCCACTCCAGCCAAAGCATCTTTATGGGTATGTTTAGGCAACTCGCAGCACTAGGTTAAGGTTAGGGTAAGATTGTGGTCTTGATTAAATATATTTATTAATATATGGTAAAAAAATATATAAAAAATAATAATTCATGATTGATGTTAGAAGATTTAAAAAACATTTCATACAAGAAGATACTGTACAGTTTAAAAACAACTTAATTCCTAAAATTGCTATTATGTTGAAGTTGCATATTGTGAATTTTGATGGTGTGATAATTCACTATGGCCGTAGGTTATTGAAACCTTTGAAAGTGTTGTTATACAGGCTAGTGCCTTGGACCTTGGATTCTCTCCTTGACAAAGTCACCGTTGAACCTCATCATTCCTCATTCCAGATGAGGAAAACATCTCTTCCTTCACTCCCTAATTTTGATGACACCAGTGTGGTAGGCCGGTCACAACACCCACTAGGTGGAGACCACTGAAGACCACTAAGCAGGCTACAGGGGTTACACATGCACACAATCTAACTCTTGCTCTGTCTCCTTCTCACACACACAGAAACAGCTAGGGTGGTAAGTAATGGGCAATTCACTGGCATAGCAGTTGTCTGATTATACATAGGCCCTGCTCCGACATGCACAGACCCCCTATTGGGCACCTATAAACACACACACACACACACCCACACACACAGACCTATGCCATCTCTTATTCTTGTTCACTCTTTCTTGTTCATACCTCCCCCCTACCTCGACAACCAAATAGTCTCCTCTCTCTCTCTGTCTAACATACACAGACAGACAAGCACACATAATGCTGCACACACGTTGTCTCCTTTTATCATTCGCCCTTTAAAAAAAAAACTACTCACGCACTCTCTCCTTTCCTCTCATTTTAACAACAGCGACACACTGTCTTTCCATCACGTACACACGAGGGGACAAACACAGACCCCCCACCCGGATCTACACCAGTATGCAACATGCAAATGCTTTTAAGAGAGGATCAGCAAAGGGACACGAGTGTGCGTATGTGAATGCATACTTAGATGGTCTCCCAAGCGTCATGTTTCGTCTTTTTTAGTTTTTCAGAGTATTTTTTTTTAATAGATTTAATGCTTTGTTTTTTTTTTGGCAGCACACAGCAGAAAGAGTTAGGGAAGATGGGCGAGGGTAACATTTAGCCAAGCCTGAAGAGCTTCAAGATGGTGCCGGCATTAATTAATTACTTGCATCTTGAACTCAAATGTGATGTGGCTCACTGAAATTCTTGGATAAAATGTTGACAGCAAACCAACTTGTCAAGGGAGGCTTCAGACTTGGGGCCTTACTTTGAGTAAAACACAAAGCTGTTGAAAAACGTTGTGAAAAAAAATCAAATTGAAATGTTGACATCATCTCAAACGTGTGGATTTTCACAACATTCAACACCAAAAGCCATGACACAGACTAAGATGATTCATCACTATACATTTAAATGGCTTGTGACCATTTGCCCATATTTGGTCTGTGGTCTGTGTGTCAGTCCCAGACACAGTGCTCACATAGACTGTAGTGATGTTATGTTCACGAACGATCCATGTCTTTTCAACGGCTCTTTCGTACAAACGAAGGGAACTGAGTCATATGTGAGAGCCGTTCTTTGTATCATTAATTTCACTGCCTGCCCTAAATCCACTCCCCTTCAGTCACAAGAGGGAGACATGTTTGGAAAAAAGAAATGAGCCTAACTCGAAAACGTGGCAGTATTTGGATGATTTGCATGAAAATCTGTTCTGCACAAAAGTTCATTACAATTGTTTTTTTAATTTTTTTTATTGTGTCTGTAAATGACCCCAATGTACAATGTGGTTCATGTGTTTAGTTTGCGTTTGTAATTTATTTGTTATATTGCTCTTATTTTGTTGTTTCCTGTGAAAGAAGTTTACTTTGAAAAGACACTGTATGCATGTAAGGATTGGAAACTGCAGTAAAAAAGGAGATAACAGGAGTTTAGCTCCAGTCAAGAGTGGCAACAAGGTATGCCAATTGCATTCAGTTTAATGATTGTTTTGCCTTCTGTTTGTTTAATTTCTGCTCTTTAGCTCTTACGTTGGTCTACAATTGCAAAAAACAGAATAATTAGACCATCAGTCCAGGCTTGCATTTTTTTTTGACTGGAATGCTACAGTGCCAATAAAATGTTTTCTAATATTAAGTGTTGCATGAATTGAATTCAAGGCAAGGCAAGTTTATTTACATAATACTTTTAATACAGATGTTAAATTCAAAGTAAAAAAAAAAAAAATAAAAACGGCTCATCACTAATAGACTGGAAATACGATTAATTATTATGGTCATATTAGTTGGTGACAGAGAACAAAAAATGGATATTTAATGCAAATGAAAATGTTAAGTAAACAGAGATGAAGTAGACGTTGGAGACACATAAACTCATTGTAATGGCCTATTTTTGGTTTACCCACCTTTTTAATAAAACATTTCATTGCATTTATAAAAAAGGGAAAAAAAGGAAAATTTACTATTTTATGATCATAGTGGCTGCAGTGCTTTTTAATTGCCAAATATATTTCATACTTTACTCACCTTTTAATTTGCCACTAGAAAACTAACTGATTGCAATAATGCATTATTTACAATTTGTACCCCTACTTTACTCTTGGTCTCATTTTAAACTTTCAAATACATGAAAGCCTCTGAAAGAAAGAAAACAAAAACAAAAGAGTTGGCGAGTCTAAGAGAGAAGAGGAGAATGAAAGAGAGATATCGGGAGATAAATGGGAAGACCGAGAGGAAGAGATAAGATCGAGAGAGGAAGAGAGAAGCACAGCAAGTGAGATACAGAAATACAGACAGACAGAAAGAAACAAACAGGACAAAGACAGAGTGTGAGAGACATACGAGTAAACGAAAGAACGAAAAGTAGGGAGAGATTTTGCACTTAGCAAGGTTCTTGGCATTACACTCCATTAGGACTGTTCTGGTTTGTCTAATTGCTGCAAAATAACAAGATGTGAATTATCATCTTGATGAGATACAGATGATGTGCCGTTAACAAGTGAATTCCTGGCGTTCATTTCCACATATCTCCGAAGATCTCATTAAGTCCGACACATCTCCTACCACTCAGTTGCCTCATATGACCCCCTTTCCTAAAAGCAAGCGACTTTATCTTAAACTCTTTCCAGGATTTTCATGTCAGATTTCTAAAGCAGTCTTGCCTCAAATTGCTCCTCGTCGAACTCATTACTTATGCGGTAAGGCACTGGTGAGTTAAGTTTATGTCACATTCAAATGTAAAGACTAAAAAAAAAACAAGTGCAATAAGATAAAGGAACCTGAAATGTGTCACCCTCTGCAGGCGAAACAAAAATCAAAAAGGGAAACGGAGATGTGATAAAGAACAAAACACTGGAGAATTACTGGACCACAAAAACACTTTGCTTTTCCCTCCAGGCACCATTATGTACTAAAACTTTCCATCTACTGATAATCACTTTTTCTTTTTGAGCTGATAATTCTAGTACTCTTCCTTCATTACATGTAATTATCAGCCTACCATGTGAGAGCTAGGACTGATATACTGTAACTGCTTAAAAAGCAAGACAAAATGGATTTTGGAGCTCACCAGATAACTTTTTTGTTATGATTACAAGACAAACTTTTCACTGAAATGTTTGGTGTTAGGGTCAGAGTCAGGGTTTTCTTCTTCCAGGAGTAAATACAAAGCTGGCACAAAAAACCCCCCCAAACCTTAGCAGATAGAAATCACCTGGCTATACACCATGTCTTCTCTGATTTATACTTTATTGGTTCCTATTGCGCTTAAATCCCCCTTCGCCAATCTGACACACACACACACACAAAGTCACACAGTATCGACCTGTGGTGGCTACGTGAAAAAAAAAAATCTGGTCCAAAAGCGGAGTGACAGCTACCAACAACAACACCCCAAACACTCCCAAACCCACATGCACATCTTAAAATCAAAAACCCGCACAAGTGCAGCCACAGATGTAACATTTGATGGTGTCACCCCAACCTCCATCCCAACTTGATAACCTGTCTCGCTCTTTCTAGCTCTCACACACACACAGACAGACACACACTCTCACCTTTCCTCAGTGGCTGTAATCGGGTATTGATTTAATGCAGCACTAGATATCACATCCATCTCTGCTTTACTCCGTCTTCTCTGATATTTCTGTGCTTTTATGATATTTGTCCGGGGAGACGAAGACACGCCTTTTGAGATATGGGCTACTAAAATGAGATTTCTTTCTTTAATTTATTTGAGCAATGACCAGTTCTCTTGGGGGAAAAAAAAATGCATCGCTATTTGTAGCAAGGTGAGAAAGGATTCAGACCATTGCACCTCGAGAGTATCATCATGGTATTTCTATCTGAGTGTATTACGTTTTGATTTGATACCTTTTTCTTTTCATTAACCCCATCTGGGGAGGTCAGAGGTCATGCTCAGCTAAAAAAAACAGCACGTATTGTCTGGACTTTGCCGTTTTGTTTGATGTGCGTGTGATGGGAGAGTTGTTAAACAAAAACACCATCATTATGGTAACATTTAATTACTGACGCTTAAAACTAAAACTATTATAGGGGGATTCCTGCTGGCTCAGTTGACGAAGTTGCACACCATGTACCTGCTACTTACTGTGGAAACGAAATGAAAATTTAGACATTTAAGCACAGTGGTGTGTTTTATAAAAAGCAGTAATCCACTCCACACTGTGATTTACAATGAGGTAGAAGAGCCAAGAGGGTTTTAAGTAATCTGCGTCTTGTGGCTTTTTGCTTGAATAGGACTCAACTCCCACAGTGAACATTAACTGTGGCATATGCAAAATAGCCCTCATAAAGTCTGTTTGTTTTTTTCTTGTCTGTTTGTAATGGTACCAAATGAAACATGGGTATGACTACAAACTTCCCACCAGAGGCCTTCCCACTGTTTAATGACCAGTTATATTTACTTATTATATTCCCTGCACTCTGGAAAAGAAATCTATACTAATCTATGTGTGTGGAAATAAAGAATCTAATTTATTTTATATGTAGGGGGGCGATGTAAAGAGATCAATTAGTCTAGCTGATGTAACAGTGTTGAAAAAAGTAAGCAAAAAAGAAAGAAAAACAAATTGGAAGGGTGGGGAGAGGGAAGTATAACAAAGAAGAAAGAAAGAAGAATGAAAGAGGAGAGAAACTCTTAGATCAGTCAACTCAACAAACAGAATAATAGAGACAAAAAAAAAAGAGAGGATGAAGAAAGGAATATGCTGGCATTGCTGTGATTACCAAATAATAGTGTGTGAAACTTTGAGTAATGAAAAGAGCAGTAAAGACTGACTTTTTGTTCTTTAATAATGAAACATATCACAACAAAACAAAACAGGGGAGTAAGGAGCTAAAGTAGGATGTACTTTGCTTGTTGTGGTGCACTGACTGGCCTGCAGTACTCTTGCTTGAATCCTATGGCAGAAACTCGCTGACTATTCCCAACATTCTCAGTTGCAGAGAGGTGCGTGTAGACGGATAGAAGAGGAAAAGGTAGGCAGAGAAAAAAAGACAGTAAGATCCAGCTTTTCGGCCCCGAACCGTAGTTGAGAGTGCGCTGGTTTCTTTAGACTAATTTAGCCTGGCTCGAAGCTGGTAACTAGCCTTAGCAGTCCGGACCACTCTGCTGGTGAAGGATAGTAGCAAGACGCTGAGGTGGCGTTAACAGGAACTTTATTTCCTCTGAAGCAGCGAACACAATACACAGTCTTCTAACACTATATTATTCTGTAACCTGAGCTTATCTGGACACTTTTACACTGACTATTATAACTTGCTACCTGTAGCATGTACTTTTCGGTGGCTGCGTTGACATTCAGACTCACACACACTTCACAAAAACTACGTCACACCCACGCCGGTGACCCACAAGGTCACAGTCTCTGAAATGGAAGGCTGGGCTGGTAACAAGGGATACAAAGGTGAATAGACACAGGAAGGCATGACAGAAAGTGAGCAGCAGTGAGAAATGACAGAAATCAATAAGTGACTTTGCCAAAGTGTGGTGTTGCTTACATTAAAACTTACACTCCCTGATTTTATTACGATGTCTGACAACAGAAGAGAACTGAGTTTGTAAAACATCAAAAGCAAGCTGCACAACAACAAAGATTGGGGTGATTTGTGGGTGCTACTATAAAGTCAGGCAATGTTTCTTTAAATTTATGTTGATGTATCTTGAAGTTAAATCTGGAGCCATTGGTGACTAATGATTTGTAGTGACATAACCGCTAATCAGTTTCTATTTACACCAGTGAACACTTGCATTAACGACTTAATTTTGTCCCGCCTTGCTTTCATTGACCTTTCACCCCTTCATACTTTGTCCACTTGTACTACATGATATATCTAAGTGGCAATTATACATTGTTCAAATACACTGCAACACTTGGTTTATCATGAATGATCTAAAGAGACACACAAATCCAAATCAAGGCCAATTCATTCATCAATCATTGTATATACATTGCATATACATAAACACAAATGCACACAAATACATAAGAAGGAAAAAGTGTAAACCAAGTACTAAAGGCCCCTCAAAATACAGTAACGAGACACAATAATGAGAAATTATATTCAAACAAAGACGCATGGTAGTGTATGAAAAGCTCTTAACAAAGGGTAATAATAATCATAATAAAAGATTTATTAACCCTAATAAGGCATTGTTCTCTCTTTAGATCCAGTAGCTGCAAAAAGCACAATTAACTGTGAATAAGTGCATAATAAAGGGTTTATTAACCTTAATAAGGCATTGTTCTTGATTTAAATCTGGTAGCTGCAAAAAGAATTGTTCACTGCTAATAAATGAATACTAAAGTTTTTTAAACTTAATAAAACAACAAAAAATTAAGTTTACTTTTCAATTATAAGAAACTTATAAAACTAAGGCTTTTATTAATGTTCTAAAATGTGTTTATGATGCTATTATTAACACTTATATAGTCTTGTTAACACATAATGTTAATAAGCATCTTATAAGTACTCATAAGAGCCTTATTAGCTAATGCTTATTACAAGGACCTAAATATAAAGCGTTAAAATAAATACCTTTTAAGTCTGTTCAGTTAGAATTTCAGTACCTGTTCTGTACTTTACGTGCAGAGAATCAAGACAATTTTATAAATATAACATGATGGTTATTACTGTAAGTCTCTAGCAACTAACTTAACTTAAAAATAACAACTTTGGCTGAAACACATCATTTTTTTCTGTTTCATCTTTTTTATAGTCAATACATGGCACATTTTCTTTTGCAAAACAACACCATATTCTCTGTGAAGACCTTTTCCCCTCAGCCGGTGTTATTTCTGATAGATTTTTGATGTTGGTTAATGAAACACCTTACTAGCAAAACAGAAGAAAAGCTGACCCAAAAGCCACATAATAAAACCTTTAACACTGACAAAAACACATATATGCACATAAAAGAAGACACACCCACCAACCACACACACATATCTACAACCTCAATACAAACAAAAGAGGGAGAGAGATGAAAAAAATAGAATGTATGCTCTAAATTTTCATCAAAATGGAATAAAAAACAAAATCTTCCAGTCACATTCGGTGCAGTCAGCTCACAGACTCTTCTGCCTGTAGGCGACATAGCCGGACAAGTTTCTCCTCCTTTCTATGATTGAAAAGTTGATCCTGGTTATGGATGTTGCAAAGAGGCACAGAGAGTTTCGAGGGTGTGAAATCACACACACACGCTCTCTTACAAACATGCTGCAACTCGTTTTCTCCTCTGAAGTACTGCACGTGTGTCGAAGGAAATGGAAGGATGATGCTCTATCTATGTGTGTATGTGTGTATCATGTAGTGTTTCTGATACGCCTTTGGTGTGGAAAGTTAAACTAATTATCTGTGGGAGGGATGATGAACAGACCCACACTCACACACAAACTGGTGTGTGTGTCTTCGGGGGAACTCCTTTGTGTTTTCATTGCTTTAAATGTTTCTTCTTTGTGTCACACTCTTTGTCTCTACGGTGAACTCATTTTCATTGTTTTTATCATATCTTTTTTATTGTTTTGACTTCAGAATGGAAAATGACTCAATCGCTGGCTTTATACTGTATGATGGATTTCTGCACGCCCACACACACAAACTCACATTCACACATACACACTCTGACAGACCGCAAAAGAGAAAAAAGAGAAAGAATGAATTATTAATCATGCCGTCTAATTATGGTGTGTGGCCCTGAGAGAGATATGATCCTGGGGAAATCACATCTAACAGTCATTTATCACAACAAATAGAGTGAAAAACACTGGTTAGAGGAGAAGAGAGAGAAGAAGAGAGGGCAAGCGAAGAGCGGAGATAAAAGGCCAACCCCGTGCTATCCAACGCTACTATTAAAATATGTTAAGGAGATGCAAGGATAGGGAGTCGAGAGGAAGGGTAAAAGGAGAGTCTAAAGTGGCAAATTAAGAGATGCTCAAGGGAAAGTAGAGCCCCAGAAGAGCTCCTAAATGCCCCCTGAAATTGGGTTTACAGGACAACACACGGTACCTCAAAAAACAAGAATTAAATGTAAAATAAATGTAAAAAAAAAACAACCCCAAAACGTCTCTTATCTTGTGGAACTTATGTATAAACTTTGTAACACAGTTCTTACTTTTATCTGTGTGGTTTGTGCTTTAAAATATCCATTATTCTATTTCCTTCCCCATCAATTGATAATTAAATCTTTACTGAAGGTCAAGGTTCGGTGACACGTCATGTCAGGTTTAACTCGGAAACAACGATTACATGTCGTAGATGCAATATGTGTGAAGGTTATGCTGATCCATCATGAACTGGTTTATGGAACACTGTAGCAAAAAGTGGACCGGTTTGAAAAGGTTAGCTAAAATAGTTAAGCTGGTTAATATGAAACAATATCTGTATGTGTCTGTGTTCGGCCACGCAGCGTTTGTGGTGAGACCAGAATTAGCCAGCAAAATTATCTCACATGCTATAGCAAAAAAGCAGGTTAGTAAGCGGCTAGCGGGCTAACAACAGCATTCCACAAGTTCTGTATTATACTGTTTCTAATCAAACAGTTTATTGTAACCCCCCTCTATCAATGTCCTATTAATGCCAAGTAGCATCCTTCCTTCTTTGCTTATATCATGTAAACAATATGAGAGGTCAATCCCACCAGAAGCAATTCGTCTTACCCCGTTCCTTATTGAAATAAATGGGGAGCGACAACCGGTGTAATGGCACCTTGTATCCATGGAGTTTGGTGACCTCCTGTAATTCCCGTAAACCTTTTGTTATAGTCCTTTTTTTCACAGAAGACATTTTGACATTTCACAGTAGGAAAAAAGCACAGGTGTAAATGATAAAATGAATGATGGCTGAATTTCATTTAGCTGCTTCAGTTTCAGGGTCCTGGTATTGCACATGCTGCCTCACAGTCACACAGTGATGACTTACTGGAACAGAGACATCATTCATGTCATTAGTAACACCTGTGCTTTTCCTGTTATGACAAGTCAAGATGTCTGCTGTGAAAAAGGCCTATTGCAAAGTTGAAACGATTTTTGCTAAAAAAATAATTATATATATATATATATGAATAAAATACGTAGGGCCTAAATAAATAACATTTACAACAGGCAATTTTCTTGAACTTGATGGCAAATGTACAGTATCCGTCTATTCACCAATCTCAACTCATATTTTCAGTTTCTACTAGTATTACAACTACAGGAGCTACATTTTAGTTGTGTGTCCTCCACATAGGTGGTGTGAACTACATACTGTTGTGCCATTTTTCAGAGGCTCATTATAAATGGCTTAGGTCATGTGCATTTAGTCTGTCTTCAAAAATGTTCACCTCAAAATAGTCCTTCGTTTCAATAAGGAATTTTCACTCGCTTTTACTTTCATTTATGTTAATAAACTTAAATCATTTTTTTTACATTATCATAATGCATGTCTTCCTCTCATCTTAAGTAGGAGTAACTTTGAGAGGAAAAGATGCAAATGACGGAAATAGGAAGACAGTTAACAGGAATGAAGTGTTTTTCAGACTGCAGTGACAGGATTGATGCAGAACACCTTCAGTAGGTGTTAATGATATACTGATAAACCTCTCACATATGGTGAAACCTAACAGAGGCCTTTAGAAATATATTTTCCAACTGACAAAGTCTGATGCCGTACACACAACCCCTCCTCCGTTCAAAGAACCACCACTTTTGGGATTGTGCCTTGCGTATATTTAGCCACTAATAATATACAAAGGGGCATTTGAGCCATGCCATAACGTGCAGGGCTGGGCGGAGCTGAGAGAGTGACTGAATCAGGCCAGGTATCAAATCCAGCCTGTCAACTATACAGACCAAGGGCCCACTCAGGCCTTTAAAAAAATAAAAAATAAAACACCAACTCCCAGAAGGCCGAGCTCTTCGCCTCCCGCTTCCTCTGCCTGACAGCTCAGAGGGAGGCGGGGTGATGGTGTGTGTGTGTGTGTGCATGTGTGTGCGTGCATGTGTGTGTAGGAAGGCATAATTCAGGGAGAAAAAGGGAAAAAGATGGTGATAGAGGGAGAAAAAGGTTGAATATGAGGTGGGAGAGCAGTAGGAGCCAGGAAGATAGATGGATAGAAAGAGAGAGAAAGAATGAGCGCTAGTGTACCTCCACTTCCCATCAAGGGCACTGGGTTCATTTTCAGTCTGTCACTATACAAAAAAGCAGTGGAAGTGTGTATGTGTGTGTGCAGTTGTGGGTTTGTACTGTACATGCATTTGTGTGCAAGCATGCAGTACATGTTTCTCTTCATGTGAGTGTTTGTGTGCATCTTTGAGACCGTTTTGGGGGCCACATGCCAAGCTCCCACCATGCTGGAAGCCCCCTATGTCAGATGGTAAGTGGTCTGGCCACAGTGTGAAACAAGCCTGCAGGTTCAGTTCCTCTGCTCACACCAGTGACCCTGTCAATCAAACTATTAGGGTCAGAGAGAAAGAGAATGAGAGGGAGGAGAAACAAGTGGAAACAGAAAAGAATAAAAAAGAGAAAGGCGTAGGGGGTGCAAGGGGAAAGAAAAAGGGGGAGGTAACAAAATGCACAATGAATTCGAGACAAAAGGGTGAGTAAAAACTCTGAATGGCCCATCGCTTGTGCATGTTTTTGCATTAATGCATCTCAAATGACAGCTCCTGCCAACATCGTTTGTCCTGTATAGGGCAGAGTTCGGCTTTCAGAAAGGTCTCTGTACACACACACACACTAATACACAGGCACGCACACTCCCACACGGTGATCTTGGAGTCAATTGGCAAGTAAATGCTAGGACACTTTGTGTGTGTTGACACCTCTGGCATTAGAACACTTACTGTCGATTAGAGTGGCAGGCAGACAGGTCACTTTATGGAGGAGACAGTGAGAGACAGAGAGAGAGAGGAGACAGTGACAGAAAGGAGGTTTGGACTTTTGATACTCTTAGATGAGACATCTTACAGAAGAAGACTAAGTCAGACTGGCAATTTTAGCAGCTCACACACATAACAGATGGCAAAAACAGCAGCTGTGAATACCAAAATTCCTTAATGCTTCCAGGCAGACTGGCACAAATAGCATTTAACTACAAACAGGCAGATCATCTTCTCCCACTGTATATCCCTCAGCCCCCAAACATTCATGTGTTTGACATATTCATCCTCCAGCCTTCAGATACCTGGACGAAAGCACTGCCATAAGCTCTGCCACAACGGAGGTGCAGCTCTCACCTTGTTCCTGCAAGGACCTCACATGCTCCTTTAGATGCTGTTTGGACAGCCTGAAAGCAGTGAAAACTTCTTTCAAATGGCCAGATAATGGCTTCAACTCCAACTTTATTGTTATCCAGAAGGAATTATGGTTTGCAGACAGGCAACAAACCCACAGGTCACAGGAACGCAATGGCAACGAGCAGCAGAAATCTATATTCAAAGACAAATTGATGGTCAAGGACACTCAATTTTTCTAACTTTTTGAAACTGACAAGCTAACAGTAAAACCTGATTTCCAAAGCACTGGCCATATGCGCATAGGCGTGAAAATGGGGGGTCCTGCTCTGTCTCTGCTGAAGCCAACAACCTCTGGATTGAGGTGGAGTGCTTTTAGAAATGACATGGGAAAGGGCAACTAAAATAATATAAAATTGTCTGAAATTGTCAAAAAAAATAACCAAAATTGTCCATCTATCAGCTGATTCTCTACAAACCTCCTCTCCTTGTTCTTAAATGAAAGTCTCACATTTGGTATTAAACACATGTGTGACGTGCCTCTTATTGTTTCTAGTGCCCTGTTCTGACTATTTTACTGATCTCCCTCCATCTATTTTTCAGTTTAGTTTAAATAAGTATATCTCTTCCTTGGACCCCCTAATTCTCACATTCTCTGAGCAAGTTTGTGACTGTGGCTGTGTAACAGCAATACTTTATATCCCGTCATCCACCATAACCCATCTCTCAGCACAAGCAGCTCACATGTGAGTGTGTAAATAGTATGCAGGGTGTTGCAGAAGAGCCCATGTGCTCAGCCAAGTTTCCCTGGATAATGGTTAAAGGTTAAACCCAGGCCAGGAGCTGCATACAGATGATCTGCCCAAACAATATAATCAGTCAAACTTTCTACAAATTACATTTACACTACCATGCACTTGACCCACCAATACTGTTGGACGTGGGACTATTTTCATGCAGTGTTGATTTCTCCTTGTAACTACTCAGTTCTGCAATTCATCCAAATGTTTTCATATATAAAAATGCTGAAGATTGATTGTCATGTGACTAGTGCCACAACTGCGAGTGTGTGCTGTGTCTGACCAACATGGAGGCTAAGGGTTGTGCACTTTATTGACTATACATTTTCATTGTGCTATAAGTCTTGTTATAGTATTCTGATACCATAGGCTGTTGTTTTCCAAGCTTTTTGTATATTTGTTTTCCTTGTAATTGCGAAAATGTGATTTCAATATTTAGATTCATATACAGTATTAGCCATCTGGCTGTCTTTTTAATCCCTCACTAACTTTTTATACAAATGCCTTTGTGTTTTGTACACTTCCTCACAGAGGCTCTCTTCAAAGCTTGCCATTTTTAAACGCAGAATAGTAATTGCCATTGGTGTCTCTTGTTGTCATTGAGTTTTGAAGGAGAAGGGAGAGACATTGTGGCAGTTTTGGAATTGCAAGCTACCACATGGTGGAGTGCTCCAATGACGGCGCTTCAGACAGAGAAAAACAGATAGAGAAATTACAAATCACAGACACACAGATGCAGACAGAAAATGAAAAGTCAATGAAAAAGAGGGATGGAGAGGAATACAGAGAGAGAGAGAAAGAGAGAAGGAGAGGAATACAGAGAGAGAGAGAGAAAGAGAGAAGAAAATGAATGGCCTATCTCCATAAAAGTAGCCATGTTTCTCAAGGTGGGAGCCGGGCGGCTAAAAGTCAACAGCCGGAGAATGGATAGGACTGATTGAATTTATAGGAGCTGCTTCCTTAGATCAATGCCACACACACACACACACACACACATACACACACAAAGACTGAGAGAAAGTGCATGTTGGAAGCAGATTTGTTGTCCATCAATACTTCACTTCCTCCTGACATCTGAAGAATTAGTAGGAGTCAACAGCAGCAGCACAGTTTTTTCTTTTTAAGCTTTGTTTATTCAGGGATTGTTGACTGAGTGAGCATCTTTTTCACCAACTTTCACATCAGCTTTCTTGTGCACATTTATGCAGATCACAAATCACTTTGCTGATTCAAATCACTTCATTCAGAAGTCACTTACTATGTAGTTTATTCTTTATTTTTCCTAAGCTAAGCGGTCGCAGCACCGTTCAAATGCACTTCAGTATGTACAACAGTAATAAATGCATCACCGTTCATCTGGCCGCGGCGTTCAGCGATGATTCTGACTGTCTTCAGTTCAGTAGTATGTTCAGACTGTAGCTGTTCCAGGCTGGACTAAGCTGGACCAACATATGGTGTATCACAACTGAGCTCTCAGTCACCAGTAAGCGCAGCTCCACTGCCAAAAGCTGCTGATTCGGTCAGTGTCACTGGTGATTCAGCATAGTCAGTTCACTTAGAAGAATTATAAAGATTTGTTTGTACATATACTGAACACCTGTATTTCTTACATAAAGTTCTCCATGAACTGGGGGACTTGTGGAGGACAGATTTTTAAAAAATAATATCCTGACTTTTAGTCCGTAGTATGGGCCAAACTCCAAAAACGCTGGATCCTACATTTCCCACAATGCAATGCGATACTGTCATTCTTGGACCCTCCCTGACTAATAAATGCCCACATCTTTCAAACTTCACACCCCGTGTTTGTAATGCAGGCTTTCTGTTATAAATTTGACACATCATCAGTGTTCTTTTTTGAGTTGACAAAGCTGCTCCAGAGCAACAAAAGTCATCATACAACTGTTTTCACAGGCCGAGTAAGTATGACGAGTAACGTGACCTTCATGTGTAAATGTGTAAAATCTGTGGAATGCCCCTTTAAGAGACCTAACTTCTAAGAGATTCCCACATGGAGCCTTCTTGGGTTTCCCTTTGGTTGCAGTCTGAAAACCCCTGTACATTTCCCCCAACACTTTTATTTATAGTGTGTGTGGAGTACTTAAGAATGACATTTTAACTGACTCGCCAGTATGAAGCTTAGCGACCGCAAAAGCATTATTCATTATGAAAAAAATCAAGAAACAAATGTGACACACACACACTTCTGCTGAGCCTAAGTGATGAGTCCAGCACTATTAGTTACCGATGAAAAATGAGGGCAGGCAGGAAGACGGCAAGAGAGAAGCGAGAGTGAGGCGAGCGGAGTGCATGGGAAGCGGGAGCGAGAGGGAAGAAGAGAAAATTAGGAGAAGGAACAGAGAGCTCTTTGCAAATCTGTATGTGTGTGTAAGAAAGAGCAGAGGAGAGAGAGAGAGAGAGAGAGAGACAAGAAGAGTTGGTGAAGGAGAGAAACAGGGACTTGGTTGTAGTGAGAGAGCAAGAGGCAGCGATAATAAGAGGTTGAGAGGGAGAGAGAGAAAAGAGGGAGAGATAGGAGTCAGACAGAGGGTGACAAATACAGAATGTGAGCAAGACAGAAAGACAGGGAGAGAAGACTATAGGAGTGGGTGTCATATGAACTTGTATCCTGCGTACCTACAATATATAATCTGTATGTCTATATGTGTGTACCTTCCTTTTTTTACTGGATGTACATATAATTATCTATGTGGGTACTTGTGTGTTAAGAGACTTAGAGAGGCGACAGAGAACGAGAGAAGAAAGTTGAAAAGAAGCACTGGTGTGTGACAGAAAAAAGTAGGAGAATTAATCTCCCATGAACTTATAAGTACAGGTTTCAAAGGTTGAACGAGTGTGTGTCTATGTGTGTGTGTGTGTGAGTGAGAGAGAGAGAGAGAGAGAGAGAGAGAGAGAGAGACAGAGAAACTGTAGGAGGATAAATCTTCCATGAACCTTTAAATCAAAGTACAAAGGTGGAACAAGTGCGTGCTTGTGCATAAGTCTAACTGTGTGTGTGTGCGCGTGTGTCATCTACTACTAACTGTACGCTATTTCTCCCAGCACACACACTTAACTGTATGCACAGGAAAAAAGAAAAGAGAGAGAGAGAGAGAGAGTCTTTGTCTGCGAGGATCACATGTGATTAATCCGGGACATGTGCCTTGCTCGAGGGCATAGCAACCCAACACATCGGCATGACGGATTAAAAGTATCAACATTAATCCCCTTTTCATCACGAAGGCCTTAAACTGTGTCAGCATTAAAGGAGCAGCGACACCATTGTTTCTATCTCTCCTCGCTCTCTCGTCTTGTAGAAGTTTTTTTTTTTCTCTCTCTCTCTTGAAAAAACTCCAAGTAGAAAAACTTGATCAGTGTTACTGGCAAAGACTTTGCAGAAAAAAACATAGCGAATTAGCAGATTAGAATCAGAGCACTCTGATTATGAGAAAATGAGTTGAAATGAAAATGAATTGAAAACGCCATTGTTTAAAAAGACATTCAAACGCTTTCTAAGGAGTGTGTGCTCGTGTGTGGGCATACAATACGGCTTTGTTGTATTAAACAGTGTGTATAGTAAGTAAATTAGCTGAGTGGCCCTCCTCCTCTTTTCGGACACTCCCCTAAAGGCACATTCTAATCGAAACCCTGTTTTACTTTCTCTCATTTTCTGTCTGACCGTATCCTCTACCCTCTAACCCCACTCTCTTTAAAAGCACATTATCAGCCACCTACCTCTATTTAGCATAGCATTGATTAACAATGAACTAGCATAAAATGTTATCAAATGCCCTGGTCGATGCCCTTTTCGTTAGCTTCCATGCTAATGTCCCTGGCCATTTGTTGGGACATGCTAATGTGTTAATCAGAGCAGAAGAAATGTTTAGCCCTGTGGGGTTTGGGTACACTTTGGCCCTCTGCCAGGTAGCTCAGGTCACACACACACACGCACACACACACACACACACACACACACACACACACACACACACAGGTCACTCTACACCTCGACTTACAATTCCCTGGAGGGTTACCTTAATCCTACTCAGAAGAGTCTGAATCTGAATCAGTTCTGTTTTCCAAGAAATCTTTGGACAAAACAGCAGGTACACCACAAGCTCATGACAGGACTTCATAGGTGCAGAAGGGTGTAGCTAGAGATCTAATCAGTAATGGTGGTTTCAAGTGGGATGATATTTACTGTATTTACAAGACTCCATTTGAATGACCCACTGATGAGGTGTTCACAACTTTAAAAGTGGAAATTTTAATTACAGCCTCAGGGGTTGCTGTGATTTTGAAATGTCAGAGCCCATGGCAGTTACTCTTTTTAATCAATCACTTGTTGTCTCTTCTTTTTGTGTTCCTAACATGACACTGAAATGCACACTTGTCTTGCAGTCCGCTCTAGAGTGGGCAGAATTACAGAAGTTGCACAGTATATATAACAATATTATATATAAACGTCTGTCTGAGATATATATGTTTGGTTTGCAATATAAATAATATAAACAGTAGTGGCAATGAAGGAGTAGAGTGACAGGTAGTTCTCTCTGGTGCTATAGGTTTCTCTCTGCTCATGAGGCATGCTTATCCATCATGCATGCATGCAAGGACATATTGTGATGTCTACACATCTGTTTATATATATATATTTATTATACATATGTCTTGGTATCTCACTGCATGTGAGTACAATTTAATCCATGTGTTACGATACAGAAGGGGTCAAGCGTAAAGATAGCTTTGGGTTAACTGATCTCTGCTAAGATTGTTTGACATCTGGCTGGCTTTACACACACACATGCACATATGCACACTAAGCTCATAGCTTACTGCAAAGGTAATAGCTAATAAAGCTATAAACAATAAATGGTAAATGGACTTCACTTATATGGCGCTTTTTACAATCTTTTACAGATTGGTCTCATTCACCCATTCACACACCGATAGGGACGGAGCAGCCATTCAAGGTACTGGCCTCCATCGGGAGCAACTTAGGGTTCAGCGTCCTTCCCAAGGACACTTCGACATGTGGGATCAATGGACAACCCGCTCTACCTCCTGAACCACAGCCTCCCCCAGGAACAAAAAGGCTTATAAATCTGCATGGACAAACACTCATAAAGGTCTATACAAAGCAGAAATCAAGTCTTGTTACCAGGTGGTTGAAAAAACATTTTAGTTTTATCATACCTATTTGATTATACTGTTAAAAAATATAAGATAAACATGCCTCTATAATTGGTATTATGGCACAGTAATGCAGTTTTTGCAATGTTTACATGATTAACTTCAGGGCTGCAACTAACAGCTATTTTGATAATCGATTAATCTATCGATTATTTCTACGATTAATCGATGAATCGGCTAAAAACGCGCAAAAAATGTTTTCCTGTCATTTTATTCAAAAAACAGCATTCTTCCAAATTGACACTATCAACACACAAAAACAACATACATGTGCTATATATATATATATATATATATATACTATATATATGTGTATATATATAATCATTAAATTGCCATAATTGTAATAGGTCATTATCTCTACAGGTAGTGCTTGCTAGACTAACGTTAGCCATACCGTCTCTGCTCTGCTCAGTCAAACACACACGGGTTAGCCAGTTAACGTTAGTGAAATACACTTGTCATGCAATATTGAGCAAACAACGGCTATTAGATAAACGAGAAGCCTGCTGTGAGATGCAAAATGCAATACATGCCATGGGTCGTTTAATTAAGATTTTGTAGTAACTTACCCTGCTGTTGAGCCCCCTTCATCCATTACGGCTCCAACATGTTTACGTTTGAGATGTTCTCGCATTACTGTGGTGCTCCCGTGCCATGAAAGTTCGTTTTTTTACACAGTTTGCAGGTAACACAGTTTTTACTATTATTTAAAGTGAAGTGCTCCCACGCTGTTGAAGATTTTAGTCAAACAGTTTTCTCAGTGCTTTTCTCCGTCTCCACCATTTTTTGAATGTTTTTTTTTTTAAGTGACTTAGCCAGCTCCGTGACACAGCGTGTAACAACATAGACCCAACGAATCGATAAGGAAATTCGTTGCCAACTTTTTTTGTAATCGAATTTTTATAGATTTTATCGATTCGTTGTTGCAGCCCTAATTAGCTCATCATTTGTTTCTATACTTGGTTAAGAGATTTAGTTAATTAAAACTTCAAGGTTATTCATCTGGATATAAAACTGAGGCTGCATTTATGGGATGATACACTAATCGCCATTCGGTGCTAGTAATGTGCTGTTATTAATGATGCATTTGCTCCTACAACTCCTACAAGTTGTGGCGGTTTCAGCAAGTTACAATTTCAAGGACATCAACTTCTTCAATGAACTTCATTGTGCCAACACATTTTGAAGAACATGAGGAAGTCTCCCTCCTCAGGGCAATATTGTGTTGAGGTTTCCTGTAGGGTTGACAAAATAGTACATACACTTTGCTTTGAATGACAGCTCTAAATGTTGAGCCAGGCCTTACAGTCATCAGTGTGGTGCACAGAAAGATCCTTGTATGATTTAACCAGATATAAGTAGCTGGTGCTGATGGATATCAGAGACAGTTATCAATAACATCGGCAAACAAGAGATCAGGCAAGGAAGTGGTTGCCTAGTAACAGCAATACGTCCATCAGTGTGATCGAGATCAGATCCTGAGGTTGAGAAAAGCCTTGTGCTGTGCTTTGCTTTTAAGGAATTCATGTTGAGTTTTGTTTATATTGGACTTTTGGTTGTTATTTGTCTTGTCAGAGCCACCAACTGAAGGTCATAGTCCATGCACCTTTTTGTTTGCCACTACATCACCGAGACTGCTGCAAGACTGCTGAGACCCTTTTCCTTGAGTAAAACTTGCAGCAGTCGCCTGACACAAAACCACACCTTTGTTTCTGTCTGATTTTAATGCAGCGTAGCGCTTCTTTTTCACCCCCTTGTCTCTGGCAGTTTTTCATTGGATCTGACACTGAACACAACCTGTAAAAGTCTTGCCTCAGCAATATCGGGGGAGAAGGAGGAAGACAGAGAGAGAGAGAGAGAGAGGGAGAGGGAGAGAATAAAATGTGAGACAGAAGTGAAAAGAGTGGAGAATGAAAAGGCAGACAGATGGCAAAATAGAGAAAAAGCAAAAGAGGAAAGAGAAATGCTTGTTAGCACCTCACTGGCCCAAACAAATATAAGATGACACACCTGACTGATAATTAGTCTCAAGAGCATTAGTGCCTCTGTGTGTAAGAGAGAAAGTCTGTGGAAGCATGTGTTAATGTGGGTCTGTGAGTATGTTTGTGGGTTATGGTGAAAACCTAACTCTAACTGTGTGTGCGCGTGCGAGTGAGTGTGTAATGGAAAGGAGGGCAGAGGCCTTTGCATGTGTCCAAGCTAATGGGTATGCTGGCACACATAATCAGAACCGTTAATCACAGAGAGAGGAGAGAGAGATAGACTGGGAAAAAGAAAAAGAGGTTTCCACCGTTGCTAAAATGAGGTGGCGAGGAGCGAGAGAAAGAGGTTGAAAAGTCAATAGTGGTAGAAAGGGAGGGTGTGAAAGGGTGAAATGGGACGGAGCTGTCATTTCATTTAATAGGTGACCTATTTCATCTGTTATTTGTTGTTTTTTCCATGGCAATAAGCACGTCTGTACTCCATCTCATTCCAAAAAAACACCTTTGAATTTAATTACATGGTGGAAGGAGGAAAGAGATTGAAAAAGAAAGCAAGAGAAAGAGAGAGGAAGATGGTGAGACAGAGGGATGGAAATGGATTTTATTTGTAGTCAACTAACTTGCGTCATTGGCCGGGTTTAAGTCCAATCCTTAAGGGAATATCCAATCTGAAAAACAATTCTCTTAAGTCTTACCTATTGTTCCAGTCCAAACCAATATTTAGAAACATGGGGAAATATGCCACAGCATATAGAACAGATCTTTGACATATCCACACACACACACACACACACCAGGAACGTAGCGCAACACGCACTCTCTTCCTTTCTGTCTCTTTGAATGTACATTAAAACAAAAACACACACACCTTTCCTATCATTGTAACATCTATCTATCTATCTATCACTCTCGGCTTTAAGGCTATACTTTATTGTCCATGCATGCTATTTATGGATTCTGTTGTTTGTCCATTCTCACTTGTGTTTAGTTTGATGTTTATGTGCTTGGTTGTCTATTTTTCCTCTAGGGGTGAGATATTTTTTGCAACACCAACTGGGGTTTTTTATGTCTCACCTGCACAGATTGTACATCCTCTTTTTTTCAGGTTTTGCCATGTGTTCATGCAAATAAATGAAACCATAAAACATAATCTCTGAGAAAAACAAATCAAGAGATGGACCCAGAGGCTGCTCTTGGACTTGGAAGAGACAACAGAACATTACCACTTCTTTCTTGCTGACAAAAAAAGTGAAAGAAAGCACTGATAAGAGGTTGAAAAACCTTTTTTTCCCCCAACATTATCATGCAGCTATAAGCATTTGGAGACAAACACAGAGAATGAAGAGCTAAACCGAGAAACATCAATTTACTAGTGGAGCACATATTTGTTTTTCTGCTCTAATGAATCATAATATATTTCACTTCACTTCCTTTTACCGTCCTTTACATGTGTCAATGCCCCCCTCTATTAATTAGCTCAACAATTTTTATTTTGTCATAAAAAGAGTCACTGGTGGAGTCACACATTAATCAGCGGTGCCCCCAGAAGACTATACGTTTCATAATGAGGTCTCTTTAGGAGCCCAATCTGTTGTTGTAAATTTACAAGCAATATGTGGTATTACTGAGCTGGAATGAGCTGAAAATAGATGCCGTATTAGAACATGCTCACACACACACACACACACACACCAATCAAAGTTCTTTTTTACAAAATAAAAATGTTGTGTCAGGCTTTATGATTGATTGTAAACAATAACTTAGCCCTAGCAATCTTTCTGTTTGTGTGTGTGTGTGTGCGTGCGTGCGTGCGTGCGTGCGTGCGTGCGTGCGTGCGTGCGTGCGTGCGTGTGTGTGTGTGTGTGAGTGTGTGTGAAAGGCAAGGTAATTAGGTAATCAACAGCTGTGCCAGACAGACAGGAAGCAGCTTGTTAAGAAACTGAAGCGGAGATGGAAATAGATAATGAGAGAGGAGAGGTAGAATGAGCCACATATAAACAGAAAGGAAGAAAAAAAAGGTTGAAACAAAGGAACAGAGCAGGAAAATAAACAGAAAAGGGTACAGGAATTGAGAGTGATGGAAAGATAAGGGGGGTAAGTAAGAGAGGGAAGCATCAGATGTGAGGACAGGTGCTGTTGTCAGCTATGAAACACATGTAAACCTTTTATTGACAGGAGGAACCAATTACTGACAGCAAGGAGGGAAGGAAGTTTTCACTGTCACACCAGGAAGCACAAACAACCCTACGTGAAGAAGTATTATTGTTTTTTTTTATTGTCAAACACCTGATGTTTCCCTCTGTCGGCAAAATAATACGGCAACTTGTGTGTTGATAAAAAAAAATGGGGTGACAGGAGACGTAAAGCTCCAGGCTTCAGGGTGGAGAGGTCACTGGCTTGAGTCCCAACATGGTGAAAATCTGGGCATGGAGAGTGAAGGGAGAAATAGGCCAGATGTGAATGTATGTCCTTATTGATTTCCAATCTGCTTTTACTTGAACTAAATGCAAAACTTCAAGAAAATAAGGTAGAAAGAAATAAATAGAAAACATATTGCCTTTAAGGAAGACCAACTGGTGGCCATAATTGTGGTGAAGCACCAGCGACGAATTTATGGTCCCTAAGATACAATAATGTCGCCTTTCCATTGCCAAACAATTGAAGCTGTGTGTCCTAGACTAAAAAAGACAGAAGAGGGAGCAGTGAAGCACCTTTCCTTAGTATTTAGAAAATTCAGTCAGTTCACCTTATGGCTGTTGTTTAGATCGTTCTGGGTCATTTAACTCTTTTATGAAGCCTCCTAATCAAAGACAACTTTTCAACCGTGTCCCATGCACTCGTTTCCCTTAACAATAACCATCAATGTTAACTCTTCACTGCTAATGGTTACAGTGGAGCTCCTAAGAACAGACAAACAAACCCTGTCTATTAGATTTTACATTTATATACTCTACTTATTTATTTGCTAAATACATTTTGAGGAAAGAGTAATAGCTGTCTGGAATATATTCACTAGCGATGTCGTTGGAAGGTGCTCGGGGTGCATGGAGGGTTTCGATACCGGAGACTAAGGCTTGCATCCCCAGACTGCCGCACGTGGTTTAGGTAATAAACGCATTTTGGTTTAGGTTAGGTAAAGATCCTGGTTCGGTTATTTGTTAAATTAAAGTTTAGAAAAACCCATCCTGACTAATTTCCTTAACTTAAGTACTTAAGTAAGCGCCTGAACATAACCATATAAAAACAATATAATTCTTTAGTTAGTATGAGCGGATAATGTATTGCAAGAGCAGATATTGTAGGATAACAATTGAAATACGTCGTCAGTGAACATTTTGCAGATTCAGGTTCTGTATAAATGTTTTACGACTCGGCAGATACATTCATTAAAGACATGTCTTCATTATGTTGATAAGAATTGTAATCTAGGCAGCATTACGTTTTCATCATGAAGTATTTTCTGTTGCAAATTAGTAGCATATAAATGTAATTTCTAGGAGACAGCATAGGCTTTTAACTGCTAATGGTTCCAGTAGATCTTCTCAGTACCAAAAAACTACAGTGTGTCAACCTGTGTAAAAGTTGATGCTCATTGAAGAAAGATTGGTTAATGACAGGTTAAGTCTCGACAAGTACTGTTTAGTCTTGTTTGATCCTTAAGATAGTTTTCTGATTTTACACAGATTTGAAGAAAAACAAAACAGAGAACTTCAATAAAAGAATAATGCTGGTTTCCAAGGTGGAGGGCTTTGCAGTAGTAAAATAAAGTAAAATGACTTTTCATGCTGTGCCTAATTTGTGGACTGCACAACTAGTACACTTTTCAGCAGGAGGAACACTGAAAGAGGGTAGAGGTAAAATATTTCATTTCAGCTGTCTGAATTTGCTTCAGTCAAAGCACGCCTCTGCCGGAACAAATGGTAAATGGACTTCACTTATATAGTGCTTTTCAACCTTAACGGTTCCCAAAGCACTTTACAGATTGGTCTCATTCACCCATTCACACACACGGCGACGGACCTGCCATGCAAGGAGCTGGCCTCCATTGGGAGCAACTTAGGGTTCAGTGTCTTGCCCAAAGACACTTCGGCATGTGGACAGGAGGAACAAGGGATTAAACCGACAACCCTGGGATCAATGGACAACCCGCTCTATCTCCTGAGCCACAGCCACCTCTATCTGCTGCCTCTCATAGAGCTACTAAGTAGCATTTGAATAATATGGAAATAGCACTTACTCAAAATACAAGTGAGGATATGATGAATCTCAGAAGATCATGTCATAAGACAAGTGACACGGACACTGGATGCATGAATTCTTCACTGCACTGCAAGTTTTTTATTTTGTGTCCATTTTAATACTAATGTAATTTATCTATCTTTATCTCTATGAGACCCGTACTTGCTGAAATCAAAACTTTGTATAACTCAGGCAAAGTTGGCCTAGCCTAGTGATGCACACTGCCTATTGACCATGACTGCATCAGAATATATCAAAATGAAGGTGCATTGCCAAGACTGGACTCAGCTGTCCCCGACTGGTATTTTTAGATGGCACAATGGGTGTAAATATCGGTCGCCCTACTGGAAGTAAAAAAGCCAAGGTGTAAATGGCTCCTTGGGTAACTTTTTGCAGGGAGAAATAAACTGCCACACAGGAAGTGATGTGTTTTTTGGCAGTAGCAACAGATGTTTATTTGGAATAAATAAAAAAAGAACTGGGTCATTAGTGCCTTGAATGAACGAGACCGCCACCAGAGACATGGAGTCTTTGTCAACAGAAAACCCAAGAGACCCCATGCCGTAAAGCTGTTTGATATGTAAGTCTTAAATAAAATGGAAATAAATAAATAAATGGATTTTAAGATGTCACCTTGAAGCTGATCCTATCTCGTTCCCTCTCCCTTCCCAGCTCTCAAAGGAATTTACCAGCCGTAAAGCAAACCACAATGCAGTGATGCTTAACCTTTGTCTTTCGCTCCCTGTGTCTCCTTTACTTTCTCCATCATTTACACGCTGGTGGCTGGATGTTAAGAACATAAGTGTTCACAGGAGCCTCAAAGCAAAGAACACTGTCTCATCTCCCAACTCCCCTCTCTCCTCCGATCCCTGTCATGCCCTCCCTCTGTCTTCCCCATCCTTCTCTTCCCTTGCTGTCTAAGCATGGAAAGACAACCAGGCAAAGCATACAGCTGCTCGTCTCCTTTCTCTCTATCCTTTAGTTCCTCTGTCGCCATCCTCCCCTCCTCCTGCTCACTGCTAAAAATACAGGCATTCACCAGAGCCATGAAAGAAAAAGACGTAAATTCGGTTTCTTTACATTTGGTTTCTCCCTCCCCCTCCTTCCCACTATCCTCCTTCTCTTCCCTAAGCTGGCCGTTAAAGTGAAAAACATTCAGTCAAAGCAAAGATGTCGATCCTTCCCTGCTTCTGCTGCTCTCCTCCTCTCTCAGCATGGTTTTTAGAAAACTGTGGTTTAAACAGTGTGTCACAAATCTCGTATTAGCCTCAGTTTTCTGCACATCTCAACATATTTTTTACTCCTTTCCCATATCTTCTTTATCTACATCATCATCAAGAATGTATTAGTCAGACAAGGTTAAAAATGGGGTTTTGGGGGTCACTGGAGTTCCCACCACCCCACTGTTGATCTCTCCATACTGTATTTCGGTCTTTGATAATTGCTGAAATGACGAAAATTAATTTGAAAAACACTGACATTGGAAGTACTAAAAATGTAATCCAGGGTTTTCTGAATCCTCTGATATTGACTTTCTTGTCTGGCGATTAGGTTGTACCCTTAGATACGGAGTGTATGTGACCAAAACCGTGCCTTGTTCCCTAAAATCTAGTTGGTCTTTCAAAACACCAGGATTCACCAGCCTCCTAAAAGCCAATGCTTTGCTTCTTCCAAAACTTTTCTCCCATTTCTTCACTCCTCTGTCCCCTCCATGCCTGTTGAAAGACAATCTTCCATCCCACATTCTAACAAAGTAAAGCAACTTTTTTTTTTTTTTTTTTTCTTCTTTCTGCAGATCCTTTTAGCCTCCTCCTGGGACACGGAGGCGCTCGGTCCCCTCAGTTTGTTTGTGTCGTTCAATCACTCGTGCATGCTCGAGAGCTCTCAAGTCAAGGACACAAAAGCTCAGTTTTTGATTTACATGATGAAAAGAATTAATTAAACAGCAGCGATGGGACCCTGGGGTTCCTGTAGTCTAAGGAGGGCATGAAGGCAAAAACAGGAGGGCAGAATGAAAGAATGGAGCTGATTGGAAAAGGGAAAGGAAGGACAGGAGGAAAGAGAAGAGGGTTGGGTTAGAGAGCGAAAGGAGGACAAGTTGTTTGGTGTGAAAGAGAGGGAGGACATGCGGGACTCAGGGAGGGAAGGAATGGGAATAAGAGAGCAAACAGAGAGAAACAAAGAGATAAAGAAGAGCAAAAAGGGAATGGGATATCTCCAACGTTTGACACCTCTTCGCAGACACACACACAAACATACACACACTCACACACACAAGGGACAGGGAGTTAGTGTTAGCATCGGCACTGCCGCTCGCTCTATGACACTGTACATCTCTAAGGAGAGGGACTCGAACATGCGGGGTCCGCGTAGGTCGCCTTAATTAGCCACACATCCCGCTACGCAGGCTCCCAGGGGAGTTTAACAGGGGCATGGAGGGTGAGGAGACGAAGGATGGGGGAGACAGAAGGGAGGGTGAGGAGCGGGAGTGGGAGCGAGGGAGGAATGGGTATTAGAGCAAGGGGAATAAGCCAATGGGATTGGAAGGTTATTTAAAGCATGGCCTACAAAAACATTCAGAAAAGTACAGTGTGTGTGTTTGTGTGTTTGGGATGTTTGTGCGTTTAGTTATGAGTCCATGCATGAAATGTGACCGATACCATGCATTTGTATTTACTTTATAGTCAGGATGAACCCTGTGATCCCATGCAGCATATTCAATAGATTCAGTGTGTGTGTGTGTGTGAACCCAGTGCATGCATGTGTGCGCGTCTGCATGCTTGCACACGCTTGCATATATGTATGCATATGAGTCCGGCCTGGTGATTGAGTGTGCTCAGGTGGCCAGGGTCATTTCAGTGAGTGACAGAATGATGCTAGGCGAGGCTGTACACATAAACCCCATCCATATCTGCGAGGCCTAATTAGCTAGCCCAGGTTATCGCTCAGGACTGTGATAGAGTGGTGGAGCACATGAGCGCTCACCAAAAAACACATAATGAACACAAATGCTGCCTTTATCCCACCGAATCTCACTTTATCCCAACTGTCTTGATGTCCTTTTTCCTGTAATTGACAGCTAGTGCTTTCCTCAGTTTATATAAAGTGTCTCATAACCTGGAGAATTACAGCAGTATCCTTTTCGCTGCCTGCATTCTGAAATGGTGCTGCAGTAAATAGTGTTTTTGGGGGACTGTCACATGGGTCAACTTACTTAATTGGATGGCGGTATGAACTCCAGAGGAGGTAAATTATGGAGCACCTTGGAGACAAGCTGATGGATCCCAGCTGAAGTTACAAGGAGCTTGTGTCAAATTCATTCTGATGACCCCTGCTCCCAAAAGTGTTACCTTGCAGGATGACAGGTTTATTTTAAGAAGGTTTATTCACTTACAGGTAGCTGGTTTGCCTGCAGTGTCAGTGTGAACAAAGCTGCCACAAACTTAAATTGTTTCCACTGTGGTTAGGTTTAAACCTGAAGTTGAACACTTTTAAATGTGCTTTCTGTAGTACTGAACCCTCCTTTCACTGCCCCCTTAAACCTCTTCTTATTCTTTTCTTTCCATTTTTACATTTCCTTCTTCTCCTTTTATCTTTATCTCTCCACTCCTGCCATACTTTCTCCTCTCTCCTCCTCCTCTTTCTTCTTCCCTATCCTCTTTGAATTCATGCCCACCCACATTGTCCTTTCTCAATTCCTCCTTCCTTCACCTCTCTTGTCAAAGCCCTGTTGATGTTTATCAGCTTTAAAACCCGGACATCTTTATAGCTCTCACCCACAAACTCAGCTCCAACTACAGCAAAAAAAAAAGGGAAAAAAAGCACACTTTGGAGGAAATGAAATGTTTGTTTGGGACCAAAGAATTCTTCAGGGTCAAGATGAAGAATACCTAAAGATGGTATGGCGTTGTCGACCTTTCGTAAGCCAAATATGCTTGAGCGGAATTGAAATAGAAAATAAGACCATAGAAAAGTCAATCTGCAAGCTAGGAAGAGAGGTGGAAGAGGGGAAAATGTGAAGATGAAGAAGAAAATGAAGTAGAGTAAAAATAGAAAATAGAGGTGGGAGAAAACTATCAGTGATGCTTCAATACACTATAAAGCACATAAAACACATATTGTTTGAGTCTATGTGTACATGTATGCACCTTTAGAGACGCTTTTGGCCTCAATAATGTGATGTGCAATCAAGGGAAGAGAGAAAAGGGAGGGAAGAAAGGCAGAAAAAAGCGATAAACACAGACTATTACCAGTGGTCATTTTTTCTGCTCTTCTGTTAAAGGAACCCCACAGACTTTGTGTGTGTGTTTGCCTGTGTGTGTGTACTCACGCTATTATCCTTGAGAGTTTTTTATATTTTTTTTTTCTGGGAAAAATCTATACTCAGAGGTTGAGGTGTTGAAATACAGTACATAAAACCCTTCTATAATATACTGGATGCTGAGATATGGAAAAGCAGAGTCGGGGGATGGCAAAGCGATAATGTTTGGCAATTTTATGGGACTGCTCTTAAAATTGCACTGCATGCTGGAGAGATACAAACCAAAACAGTTTTGACTGCTTAAATATTTTTTAAAGCTAAGATAAAGCTAGGATATCAGGAGCTTGGAGATGAGATGATTTAAGGCTAACATTCAGTTTAGGATAAGGAACTGGTCGGGAGAATGTTGAATCCAAATCAACAATGCCATCTTACCACCTGACTATTGACATGAAACTTCCCTGGTTAATTAAGGACTTGGTATAGGATTACAGTTACTTAAAGGGTCAATACAACACATATTCCCTCACTTACCCCGACTGGTGTCCAGCCATGCAGATAGTTTTGGTTTCATTTGCCCAGGTTTTCAAGATGAACTTTCAAGATATCCGTTGCCATCCCAATACAGTGGGGTTGTATGGCATCAGTTTGTGGTGCTCATAGCACGACATAGTGCATAGATTTTTTTTTTTTTTAAATCCACAGTCAATCCACAGTCCTCTGTTTGCAGTTTCAGTCAACCGTTTTCATTGGAACTTCTTTGTAGAGGTGTTCAGTACATGTATAAACAAATCTTTAACAGCAAATCTTTGAACTGAACTGACTACACTAAATCACCACTGTCACTGAACAAACAGTAACTGGAGCTCCCCAAACTGGTGACTGAGCTCCTTTGTCAGCTCAGCCATAATACACAGTACGTTGCTTCCTCATTAAAAGCTTATTAAAAGACCAATCAGACACAATCGTTATGTGATAACTCAGTTGCAAACAGTTGGCTGCTTGTATAGGCTAGTTTCATACAGTACTCAACTGCATGTTACAAATTGGACTAGCAACAGACTGAACATACTACTGAACCAAAGACGGTCAGAATCATGATGCGTTCACTTACTGACGTACGTATTGAAATGCCTGAAAAAACAGTGATGCATCTGCTTAGCTTTGGAAGTGTCTACATAGTCAGTGACTATGAATCTTTGAACTGAATGAAATTATTCAAATTATTTCCACCTTTATTTCTTTGTACCAAAGATATACAAATAGTCACCAAGACATTGTCTTTGGATGCTAAATGCTTATGAATGCTTTGCGCCCCACAAACAATATTCCATTTATTGCCATTGAAATTTCAGAGACAGATATTTCAAAACCGGCACTCATGAGGAGAGACATTTAATGATATGTGTGCTTATGTGGTATCAGGATGAAGTAGGGCAAGTACTTTGGCCCTGGTTAGAGTGATGGAGCAGAGAAACGTGTCGGACACAAGAACACACACAAATTGATTCTGCAAGCTCAAAACATAAACATGTAACATATAAGTATCTACCTTTGTCACACACACACCGCAATGAATGAAAATGGGATATGACTATCTGAAGGGAATTCCCCATTTTTCTCTCTCCAGGGACATACAATAAAAGCAAAACTTTTGTGCTCTCAGGGCCTCTTTCTCTCTCATTTTTCTTGTTTTATTTCTCCGTCCTCACGCAGTCCCTTTAACTCTCTCACCCCCCCCCCCACACCCCTCTTGTTGGCAGATAACCCTCTTCCTTTCCATCATTCCTCCCTGTTGCTGTGTTTTTAATCCTCATGTGTGCCAACAGAGACTGCAGACATCTTGGCCCCATGTCTATGGTATGTGTGTGCGCTCATGTGTGTATGAGTGTGTGTATCCCGGGGAGACTGCCAGCACTCAAACAAAAGCTCTCTGTTAGTTAGTTTGCCTTTACAAACAGCTAAAATTATACAACACTTAACCCCACGCCCTACATCTTCCCCTCTTCTTGTGTGGATTTAAACCAATTCAGACATAAAAAAGTTCACCCTCAAACCTGTGTGTGTATCTCTGTGGAGCTGGATTTATGATTTGTGATATATATATATATATGATCTAACGCGTGTGTGTGTGTCAGAACTGAAATATCTCCATTTCCCATGTTAGTCGACTGCTATGTATTTCATTAAAGTTGATGTGAGTGCTTGTACCTCATTTGTGCAAATAAAAATTATACAGCATTTGATTGCATGAACATGTCTGTGCATGTGTTCATTCCAATTCCAATTCTCGTTTTCCTGAATATGTAAATGTTGTGGATGTGTGTTTGCATGTGTGTGTATGTGCGGAGAGCTACATTAATAGTATATGATCGGTGCAGGAAATCTTGTTGGGATTTGACACTGCACTACTGTACTTGCCTGTCAAAAATATCTACACTGTTTATCATAAATAAACACTGGGAACTCTGGGAGTTGTGTTTACATGGTTGCTTTGGATCTTAGATTTTAGGATTGCAACATGTGCTCAATTCTATTTAACACAAAAGGACAGTTGTATTTTTAAGTTTTGTGGTTTGTAAATGTGTCAGTGATACTGTAGAAAGTACAGAAAACATGTTGTTTTCTGCTCTGATTTTAGATTTTAAATAGAATTTCAGTCAGAACCCAGAATATGTAAAGAAGGTATTGCCGGTTTGTAGAAATAAAGCAGCCCATGTGGAGCTGTTTGTTTTGCTCTCACTATTTGGTTGAAAGACAGAAGACTTTTCTTCGCTGTACAAGGATTTTATTTTACTGCACAGTGCTCAAGATAGAAACGTATATGCAACCCTAATGATTATAATAAATCGACACAGTGTTCAACAACGGTCACTTTACATTTAAAAATAGAGTTCATATCAAATTTTAACCTTACAAAATGGAACTCTTAGCTGTGGCCATGCTAAACAAAGATAAAAGTTTTCAGTGCAAATTATCACTCATACTTTTAGAGGTTACAGCCTGGTGTTTATTGCTTCAGTACCTGGTGTTCACTGTTAAACCATTCAAAGACAATGATTATCTCCTCTAAAACTCTACAATTTCACTGCTTTCCTGGAAAATTGCTGCTATGATTTTCTTCCATGCCCAAGAAGAAGTATAAATTGGGTAAATTAGTAAAAATATCCATTTTCACCGTTGTTACAACTTCCACAGAATAGTCTGGCAATCACTATACTAATTAATTAATTTATACTAATTGATTTAATTAACAGTACATCCAGTATTATATATTTGAAGGTGGTTCAGCTACTGCAGGAAATGCTGTAAAATCATTAAATGGAACTTTTTTCCAGTGGCTGCCACTGCAAGCAATGGGCTCAGGATGATAAAAACAAAACGTTATTTAGCACACACACACTCGTGCAAACAAACAGATCCGTGTATGGAGTGTGGACAGTGCATTACCCCAGTTCTGGTATTGAACGAGGCCCATTAGCAGTGTTAATCTATAGATCTAATCCTGATCATGAAATAGAGCACTGCTCCCATTCTGGCAGCGTCAGCCACACTCATAAACCATGGCACATTTTCCTCATATAACCCAGCAGGCAAAACTAAGGTCATCTCGAGCCTGTTCCACTTCTTGTTAGGCTTAATTTATTTAACATGCGATGTAATAAAAAGACTGTAAACAGAGTGGGAAGAGAAGAGAAATTAATTTTACAAGTGAGACAAAACTCCCGAGAGGCTGTGAAAATGACTAACACCATCAGTAACAACAGTGAAAACTCAACAAGGTCAAGCCTACTACATAAAAAACACAATTTATAAATGGAAAATGAAAGAAATATCTAATACATTCACTAGAACTAATACACATAGCAGGATTATACCATATAATAACATGATATTAAAATGATACTAAAATAGTGTGTACAGGGACAGATAAATGAATAATAGCTTGAAATGATAATCAAAATGAATTCCAACAAAAGACAAATCTTGCTGGAGGGCGCCTCAATGGCAGTTTCTGAGGGAGAGGAGACACACACATGCACATCCAAACATCTCATTATATTTTATTTTCCAGAGCACTGGTACACAGCGGCAGAAGGGCAGGGAGGCAGAACTAAGCAGAGTGTCAATAACGCAGTATGATGCTGCTGAGTAATTACAGCTAAATGATATCAGAATGGTCAAATAGTGAGAAATACACAAATAATGAATAATTACTGTATAATCAAAATCAATAAAGAAACAAATGAGAGCTGTAGGAGAGCTTTGATCCGAACTTCTGTGCAAATAGGGTGCTTTAATCAAAAATAATTGAGGTCTTCTGGGACATGTGATGGTGGAACAGTAATTACAGTCATCGTGATCAACAATTTCTTTCTTTTTTGGTCTCAGATAACTGTCAGCCTACATACATATATGCAAAAATACTATGTATGCAAAACCGCATACATCCACCCACCTCACAGGCACACACAACCATAAACGCATGCACAAACACACACGAAAACACACATACACGCACACAGCAAAGCCTACACTCCCTGGTTCTAATTACTGCATAATACTTCACCATGCATTCCCTATTCAACGTATACATTGAACACCGTATCATGTCGGATCATATTATACCATAGAATAACAATAGGTAACAGGAATCAATTCACAAGATTAATTGTCAGAGGTAGTAATCATTCCCGCACTCTCATTCATAAAAAAAGCACACTCACTGTTTCATGTCTCAACCAGTAATATCTCATTAGAGATTAATACAGATCAGCTCTTTTAATTAGCAATCCCGCCCACACAATCGCTGATAAAAGCCTGTGATCTTGCCTGTTGTATGCTGGCAGCAGTCTGTATATACTGTACGTTTGTGTGTGTGTGTGTGTGTGTGTGTGTGTGTGTGTGTGTGTGTGTGTGTGTGTGTGTGTGTGTGTGTGTGTCTTCCCTGTAGTAAAAAATGTCAGCTTCACTCCCACCTACAGTCTTCATTGGAGTTTAATTTGGGAGGTAACAAGGATGTACTGCATTGAATCAGCCCTGCTTTGTGTGTGTGTGTGTGTGTGTGTGTGTGTGTGTGTGTGTGTGTGTGTGTGTGTGTGTGTGTGTGTGTTCTACCCATGTTTGTACAGGCCTGTGCATTTATGTATGTGTGTACATCAATACACTTGTATATATTTGCGCTCGCCGCATCATAATCTGAGCTTTTCCACACCTCTTTGTTTACAGTATCATTTTGAAGATGGCAGGAATGTGTATGTGTGCAAGTGGATGTGAATGTAAAAGGGAGTGTGTGTTTGCATCTGTCATCCTATGAGTACATCTTTGTGAGAGCCATAGCATAATCTGATTTCTAAAGCATCACTTTCTGTGTTTACCCTGACGTCACTTTGATGACTTTTTCCTTCAGGGCAAGAAAAAAAAACAACAACTAAACTATAGCACACATGGATACGTGCCAAAGCTCAGGGAAATAAGCAGCCGTTTAGAATCACCTCCATCTCAACACCTCAAACAACACCATCCTGATGGATGACAATGGGCCTGGAAAATAACTTCTTTGCCTTGAGGCTACAGCGGCTGGTACATCCCAAAATTCATCAAACGCCTAGTATTTCACCAGCCATGCTGAAGTGCACCACAGGAATCCATTCAAGAAATATCCCAAAAATGTTACCACAGCATCAATATTATGCACGTGTTTCTATTCACCAGTACCCATCATTTGACGGTGCGCCATACCCCTTCCCCAAACAGTAATTGTTCAATCATAGCTTAGCAGTTAGCAACCATAACTAGGCAAGGCAGGCCTGGCAAGTTTAAGATTTCTCTACAATCCAAAGCGTTGTCCATGAGGCTATAGTAAGAATTCTCTTACTTGATACTTGAGTATCAGCCTTGTTTTAGCCTTTCCAAAACCAAAAACCCACCATCGTAAATGTATTGAATGAATTAAACATTGTGTTTTCTGCTCTAATGTAAGCTGAAATTGTCCGGCTAACTCGTTTACTACCTAGTAACCGAGTTCTACTTCCAAGACCTAGGAGCATGTCATTCAGTAGCGTTAACGATTAGTTTGTTAGATTTCAGGTTATATTAAAAAAAAGCTTAGCAATGGTCAACTGACTCTCTATGCCACTTTGGTAAAAGAAAACCAAAAAAAAACAAACTTTTAACTCTTAATTAGAAAGCTTAAAGCTGTTGTGTCATCAGTTTTCTTTCCCTCTATGCCACATTTGGGTTATTCGTTGCTGCTGATGCTGTCCATCAGTCAAGGAGAATGGCTAACGGCTAGCTAAGTGGTGCTAATTGAGCTGGGGTCCTGCTATAATAGTTTTATGCAATGGGAAGTCATTCATCAGCACTGTTCCTGAAACCAGCAGAGAGAGAGAGAGAAGAGAGGGGAAAAAGGGCAGATAATGAGGGAGAGTAAAGCAGGAACTTCAGTCACAGAGGAGGTGAAAAAGGGGAGAGAAAAAATGTAAATAAAGACAAACAGAGACATATAAAGAAAAGAGGGGGAATGGGCAGATTGCATAAATAGCTATAAAGTATACAATATATTGTATTCTATATTTGGCAACATACCGACCAACATGCTAGATCTTGCATTCAGTATTGTCACTCTGAGTAATGTGTATGAGCGCGTGTGTGTGTGTGTTTGTGTGAGTGTTGTCAGGGCTGCATTTGAGTCACCACATAAACATATGTGCACACACACACTGCATTCATACAAGCAGCAAAGATAGAATCTGTTTGTCTTTAGCCTGCATCTGTCCTGCAATAGTACATTTGGGTTACTTCTTCAGAGAATTCTTTGTTTTAATATAGCGTGTAGGTTTTACCAGCAGATCAGACTGAAGATCGTACTGGGCACAGGTAATTGATTCCTGTTACACCATTAGTTCATTTTTAGTCACTTGAATGCAGCATAGTTTGGTTTACCTAATTTGAACACTTCACTTAGAGTATTGTTTCAAAAAATGACATTTACTGTATCTGTTTTAAAAACAAGCACTGAAATACATCAGTCAACATTTCAAAAATACGAATAAGAAAAATAAAAAAAGGAATGATTTGTTTCTCCCTTGAAGGTGTGACAGTGATTTAACAATAACTATTCCGCTTTACTGTGCTTCTTTTTCAAAGCTGTCAATCATAGAATAGGCATTTTTCATACCCTGGATATCTCAATTTGGAATAAAATTCTGTGACTGTGGTCCTTGGAGCTTGCTTTGAGCAGTAACAGTATGTGAGTCAAGCCATTGGTATTTCCTGCATCGGGGCTATTTTAATTCATTTAATTTGTTTTCCTCATGAATTGTGTTGTTTTTGTACCACTACCACTACCTTTTACACTCAGTACTCTGCTACCCAGTTAACCTCAGTCTCTGTTTGCTATCTTGATTTGATTTTATATATATATATAAGTGAGACATTATTCTCAGCACCTTGGGGTTTTGACGTCTCATCCACATTGATTACGTTCAATCTGTCTTTGTTATTTTTTTTAATCATTGCAACAACAAGTTCATCCTGACCATGGACTAGGGTCAAGTACTAATCACCCATCACATTAGCAAGAAAATAAAAATCCGGGTGTGTTTACTCTCGACACAAACTAAACTCACACACACACACACACACACACACACACACACACAAAGCCACACGCACACACTAACAGCCAACCATACAAGGACAGAGCAATTACCAAGTAAATGGCAAATTTAGCATGACGCGTGGGTCACTGCTTTCCACTGCCGCTTGTCAGCCAACCGTGTGTGTGTATGTGTGTGTGTGTAATACATACTTGTGGTGTGTGAACAGGATAAAATGAAGGCTTTTAACGCACACAACCTCAGTCTATGAATTCGACAACACACATACATCTGTAAATCTATGGGTTAGAGGTTGGAGTTCAAAGGTCAAATCAAGGGCCAATCAGTCAATAGACAGCAAGACAAGCTTTTCATGTTACACTGTCAATGCAATTACAGTGGTCAGTAATTTTTAGGACAGCTCATAGAAAGCTTACATTAAAATTTAAACCAGAATCATTCTAAGAAGAAGAGCAATCCAAGCTTACTCCTTGTAAAATCAAATCTGCAGATGACACACAAATCATAAATATTTAATTTGTTCTTTGTTGCAGAAGCTGTCACAGTAAAAAAAAAACCTGAGATCTCTCATTGCCAAAATGTAGGGTATTAACAGTTTTATGGCCTTGATGCAGAATAATCACATACCTCTTCAGACATTTTATGCATTCCCAAATACTCTGCACAAAAGGAATAATCTACCCAGCTGCTGACAGGGGAATGTGAGATCCAGTCCTACCTCTCTGCTGTGGAGTAGGCCTTCCTCTGACACATCACCGCCAACGAACTGCTTCCCGGTGCCATTTCCTGTTTGATCTCCCACGCGACGAGGTTGCTGGGTTTCACAGCCAGGAAGTTGATGCTTGCCTGGAACCACACCCTGCAGAGTGGCATGAAGGAAGACACGAAGAGAGCGAGAAAAGAGAAAGCGAGGTTAATTTAAAGTTCACAGAATCACATCATAAACAAGCTGAGTTGTCTCAGTGACAGTTAGGGGGAATTTTTCTCGCTGATTTTCTTTAATCCCTGATACATGCCGTAATCTCTTTGTCTAAAATGTCTTTTAAAAATGATTCACGCAGCATGGTGCCGCCTCCCACGGTATGTTTTGGTGGGAGAAGACAAAGGAGTGACAGGAGAAGCTCTTATGAAAGTTAACAATTTTACCAGAATAAGTGGTGCATGGAGGATGAATCGGATGTATGCTGAGCTGGAGATTATGTCTAATACACAAAATGTGATTTTGCTAATGAGAAAGGCAACAATGAACGGCCCATTTTCTTAGTGATATGATTTGGGATTTTGTTTCTGTTAATTCTGCACTCTTTCTTCCTCTCATCAGCATCTCTTTCACCCTTTTTGCCATTTTCCTCTTCAAATATTTATTCTTCTCACCTTCTATCTTTCTTTCCTCCGTATTTTGCCCAAATACACATTAAATCTCCAACCTATTCCTCACCTTTTTGCCATCCCTCATCGTCTCCCTTCTCCAGTTTTCCTTTCTTCTTCTCATCCTGCCTTCCTTGTTTTCCCCTCTTATCCTAACCCTCTCTTCCTTTTCCTTCCTCCATTTCCATTCCTCCATCCCTCCCTCTGTCTCCTTTTATTTCCAGATCTTTCCTCTTTCCTTCGTTCCTTCCTTCCTTCCTATATACCTTCCATCCCTCCCTCTTCCTCCTCCTCCTAAGCTGGATTTAATCTTCTTTTCTATTTTTCTTTCTCTCCCTCTC